>JAOQMM010000002.1:5682426-5699917 GCA_027563515.1 Erythroxylum platyclados
AAAAAAATAAAACTATGCTATTAAAATAATTATTAATCATAATAACATAATTAAAATAGTAACTAACTATATTAATGCCTCATCCTGCAGACAGGCTTTCGGTTTTACTCGGAAGAGGCATAACTGCTACAATTGTGGACTTGTTCATTGCCATTCGTGCAGCTCTAGGAAAGCAATGAGAGCAGCCTTAGCTCCTAATCCTGGCAAACCATATCGTGTCTGTGATTCCTGTTTTGTGAAACTGAACAAGGTGTCAGAAGCAATAATCAATAATAGGAGGAATTCTGTGCCTCGCCTTTCAGGTGAAAACAAAGACAGGTTGGATAAGGCTGAAATAAGGTTGTCAAAATCATCACTGCCCTCAAATATGGAATTGATTAAACAGTTAGACAACAAGGCAGCCAAACAAGGAAAGAGAAGTGAAACATTCTCCCTTGTTCGTGCTCCACAAGCTCCTTCCCTATTGCAGTTGAAAGATGTTGTTTTGTCCAGTACTGTTGATTTGCGGTCAAAAATTCCCAAACAAGTTCTTACAGCATCTGGTGTGAGTTCCAGGTCTGTGTCACCTTTGTCAAGGAGACCAAGCCCACCACGTTCAGCTACACCAGTTCCAACAACATCAGGACTTTCCTTTTCCAAAAGTGTTACTGATAGTCTTAAGAAAACAAATGAACTTTTGAATCAAGAAGTGCTTAAATTGCGTTCACAAGTAAGTTGCTTCAGTTCCCTAATTAATGATGCTTAACTCAGTTCCTTAAGTTGATGAAACAATAGTTATTCACATAATAAGTGTTTTCATTTGTGTCAGATTCTGGATGTTTAAAATTACCTAGTCTATTGTTACTTGGGTTGGATTCTGAATTTTGATTTGGATCTGAAAGTTATTTGTCACTCCTCTCCTCTCTCCCTCTGTCTCTCTTGGTCTCTCTCCTATTTTTTGATGTCTAATTCTTGCGGGTGATGGATCTGGTCTAGGTTGAGAGCCTGAGACAGAGATGCGAATTCCAGGATTTAGAGCTTCAGAAATCAGCAAAGAAGGTACAAGAAGCTATGGTGGCAGCGACAGAAGAGTCAGCAAAATCAAAAGCTGCAAAAGAAGTTATAAAGTCACTTACTGCTCAGGTATCATGCTTCATTTGTTACTTTCTTCTCCTCTTCTCAGCTTTGCTAATGCTTTCTTTTATCTTAGGTCACATTTGAGTTTATGGAGTGACTGGCAAATATTTGTTGGAAGTTAACAGATTGTTCGAATAGTTTCTTTGTTAAAAAGGATAATACTTCGCCATTGGTGTACAAGAATATCTGTTAAGTATGTGATTGGACAAGTCGTTTTAAGTTGTCAGATGCCTATTTTGTTTACTTTACATTTCTTAGTGTTATTGGACAGTTTCTTTAAGTTGTTTGAGTCGCACTTCCACAAATGTTTGAAATTTATTTGTTTACCTTGCAATAATCTTATACTGAAGTACTGCAACCCTATAATTCTAGCTTAAGGATATGGCTGAGAGGCTGCCACCTGGAGTGTATGATGCCGAGAGCCTGAGACTTGCTTATCTATCAAATGGATTGGAACTGAATGGTATTCATCTCCTTGATTCTAATGGAGAGCAGCATTCTAGATCAGACCCTACTGGTGGAACTGCCTTACTCTCTCCAATAAGGAGTGATAATACCACAATAAATGGAACTCAGGGACCCATTCTGCCATTCAGGGATCAGCCTGAAAAGGATGATCGGCCAGATGCTAGATTGTCCAATGGCGGTCGGGGGGTTCAGGCAAGTAATGTTAATTTGCTAGACATGGGACGGGAATCTAGACCTCTTCCAGCTGGTGATAATGGTATGAGAACCAGGGATTCACCATTAATTGCAAATGGTAATCAGGTTGAGGCTGAGTGGATTGAACAGTATGAGCCTGGTGTTTACATAACTCTCATGGCCCTGTGTGATGGAACTAGGGATCTTAAACGAGTGCGCTTCAGGTACTCTAAGTTTGTGTATTTTGCTACCTATGCTTGCTCTATCATTACCTCTGTCTACAACATATGCTTAATCTAAAAATCCTTTGGTATTCCTGAAGGAATATAAATGTTACATTTTGAAGAACGCGACTATGGTAGCAAACTGTTTACAAAATGCAACATTTTAGTTATGGTAGTGATCATATATCTAGAGAATTATCCTGAAGTATCCTAAGAGGTTGATTTAGTCAGCTTTATTAACACTACTAGAGCAAGCCAAAGTTCTGCCAAGGCAGATATTGCAAACCTTGAGCTATTAAGATGTTCCCAGCCATAATCATTTCATTGCAAAGTGATAACCTACATGTTTCTGCAGCCGTAGAAGATTTGGAGAGCATCAAGCAGAGACATGGTGGTCTGAGAACCGTGACAAAGTGTATGAAAAATATAATGTTCAGGGGTCGGACAGATCATCAGTTTCTGGACAGACTGCCCGGAGATCAGAAGGGGGGGTGTCAACAACTTCCCAGCCTTAGAAGCGGAGTTAATCTGGTCATGTATTTTGTATTCTCATCAGAGGATTTTAGTCGAGGAAAGATTAAACGTTCACCGCCTTTTCTCTTTCGTAATTAATTTTGTGTTCTTCCATTTAATTTTCTGGGGTATCAGCCCTTTTCAGTTTTTACGTAGCTGTTGTATTGTATTGTATATAGAAAGCATCAATTAAGATGATCAGGGCGAGGAAGTTTCTGCTCCTTTGCTTCCCATCTCTGCTCCTTTGCTTCCCATCCATGCATCTTTCTCCAACTTACTATTATTTTCTTACAATGGGAATTTTTTCTACCGGATCACCGTCTTGGGTTGCCATCCTTTTCATTATTAAAATAAGAATACAAATATGTAACTTTACCTATAAACACTTGCAATTTTTTTCCGACCCACCCATTAGCTTACTTTTTCTCTTTCTGGGACTAAATATGTATAAATTCCCTCTTGGGGATTATATTGATTCCATATTGAGAATTGGAGAAAGTCAATGCTATGAAATTCAGCAGACATGACAAATGCTTGACTACTAATTGTTGCTTAATTTTCCAAAAAGGACGGCTTAGTTGGGAGGGGAGTTGGTAATGGAAAGGGCAAGTCCAACAACACAAGACAATTGCAAAGCCTTGAAACCCCTCCCGTAGCATCCTTGGCAGCAAAAGATTTTGCCATTGCATGAAGTAACTTAGCTTGAGCTCTCTGACTTTTGAGAAAATGCTAGGCCCAGGTATACAATCTGTAATCTAAAACACCGAGTCAGACTGAAGAATTGGATCACACATAATAAAATCATTACAATTCCAACTGCACGATTGTCCTTGTTACAGGAAACAGATAGGCAACAATGTACGTTTGTGGCATTGCGTAAACTACCAGCAACAATAAAAAATAATCTTCGGTTAGTATTTGTTCCTGTAAGTCTGTAGGCAAGTGATTAGGCTTATATATTATTTTCTCACCATATCCCTCGCATGTTTCTTCCATCATTATGTTATTGGCTTTGAAGCAGGTGAGGAAAAGGAAGCAAAGGGCCTTCGTCTTTAGTTTAGGGTTAGTCCAAGAAGTATTTTTTTTTGTTCCTTTTTGTCGAGCAAACTCCATATTTAGTCAACTAAAAAGGACTTTCATGCCATCTACCTCAGGAAATTTACACGATAAACTTGCATGGGTCCTCCTTTTAACTGAACCCACTAGTCATTTTCCTCTTTCAATATCCAAATTTCAATTATTTTTAACCATCTTATGACTTCAGGCTTGTCCTCAAGGATATATTATCACTTCTCATTGGTGTCACATGGCCTCCATTTCTCGTGTTTGATTTGAAACCATTGACATTCCATGATATACATTCATCACATGACCTTTTATTATTCAGAATATTTCTTATTCACCGAGTATTGAAAATTCATACTGCTGTTTCTCCTTTCTGTTGTTGTTGTTACCAACAGGTGATTGGTGCATGAGGTGTGAAGTAGTTTATATACAACTTTGGACTTTAATATACCAAACAAAATAGAACCTTGTAACCCGTTTGCTTTAGTTACGAGGCTCTGTTGATGTGCAATACAAAATAATTTCTGTTTCATATGAACAGCGATTTAGTCAGGAATCTAATTGCTTTTCGGTTTTAATCAATTGGAACTTTTGTATGTTGGTCGTCAAAAAAAAAAAAAAAGCAGTTGGGTCATTAATGAATTCGTAAGCTGTCTCATGAACAATTAAAAGTTTGAGGTCTACGATCGGACAGGTCTCCATTAACTATTATATATACGAGATCAAATCAAAATTAACATAATCTCACGTCACTATTACATAATCAATGAAGATATGAATGTCATGCTATTAAACTGTTCATTGTCTTGCATGCCAGAGAATGACGATGACTTTCGATCTCACATAGAATAATACCACATTACTGTATCTTGTAAGGTGCAAAAGATTTGTTTACTTTCTATCCCATGAAGAAGTAGAACTACTTCCCATCGTACTGTAGTCAAAATTCTGATCAGTCCTGAATACAGTTTATCATGAATTAACATAAACTAGATGGAAAACCCAAATGTTGATGAATGAACACAAACAAAAAACAGTAGAGTTGAAGAAGGATAAACCGGCAAAAGAAAGGCCTCTCAGGCCTCTTGTAATCTTTTTAACTAGTTAACACTCCTTATGGAAGGAGAAGTCACAACTAAGAAAAAACTACGCGAACCATTCTCCTCAGAAATCCCAGAAAGTGAAGACAAATTAGCTATCCCCACCATTGGCCTCCGGATTATATATATATATATATACAGACACACACATACACATACCTATGAAGAAGGTTATGTGAGTAAGATCGTATCAGCATTATTCATGGATTGTTTCTGCACTCCTTTCATGGAGAAGTCTTTGAACTTTGTAAACCGATTTCATTGTGCTTCTTCGATGGACCCGAAGATGGAATAGGAATTCCCTTTGGGAAAAACCCTGAAATTGTACTTGGTGAGTTATGAGAGTGGGGCGTAATCTTGAAAGTTATCGTTTTCCTTGAGCCATGACTGAGATCAACAAGGGACACAACTAAGACAAGCCATAATACAAGTACCAGATTTCTCCTTCTCATTTCTCCAAATCTTTAAAAAGTGGCCGAAGTAAAGAAAATGAGACAAGTAACACTGAAAAACTAGCGTACACAGCCACAAACACCGCAGAGAAAGAGTTGAGCAATAAAAATGATGATACAAAAGTGCTTATAAAGAGTGAAATTTGCAACAGAATTGGTGTTATAGGGGGTGGCTTGTATTTTGAATAGGAAGGAAACAAAAGAGACGAAATGTGGAAACATGGAGAAATAAATGCTGGGTTGCATGGTCTATGTAGATTGTGACGTTGGGTATGCGACGCTTCCTGTATAGGATGATGTTAATGTACTGTTAATTAAATTTACCATTGTAGCAAATAGTGATTGTAAGTTGAATCCTCGAAAAGGAATTTGAGATGGGCTGCAAACGGGTCTTTAGGAGAAGTGTCTAAGTGAAAATGTTGTGATAAAACATACAGGACCAAAAGGGTATTTCGAAAGTGGAAGAGAAGAGGAAAGGGATTGCAGAAAAATAAGGGCTTATGTCGAATGGTTTGGTCATAATGTGGGACCATATTCCCTTAGTAGCCGACTAGCGAACTCCAACCGCTGTGTTAAAGTCTCTCACAAACTACACGAAAGCTTGTCCCTTTGGCAAAATGAAAATATATAGGGACTATTGAGTGCTGACTACGTGGTTGCCAATCCCATACCCTAAATTGAAGGGGTGGCTTCCCAATCTGCACCAACTTTGATAATAAAGAAACCCTTTACTCACTGCACTACACTTCCTCCGTCGGATATACAATTCATTTACCTATTATTGCACTGTGGTTTTTATCTAAAACCTATGCCAACTGTCAACTTGTAACGAAATTGGAGACTAAATAGCTTCCATTTCTATAGGAGGTAATTAATTCGTGTATGCATAATGGCCAACCATGGCCCTGTAGGGGAGCACAATTCGGGAAAAGAATTGATTATTGGTTTGCACATGACCCTAAGATATCAAGGAAAGGAAAAGGCTGAATCCTGGTCCCATGTGCTGTACTCAGAATTCAACAGAGACGAAGCCAGTAACTATCTGATTCTAGGGACATGTTTGAAGTGTTTTTTCTATAGTCGAACGGCTTTGCTCGTGGGTTTTCACTGAAAGGATAGCTACAAAATGTTCCCTGTGGAGAATAGTTTCAGAATAGCAAAACATGAGAAAAAAGGGTATTGATCATTACATCTCCGGGTTTTCAAGCTGTTCCCCTTTTGTGAAAAAGGACATGCAGTATTCTACGAAGGTCGAAACTCCATGAACATGTGGTTAGGTGCATCAGGTCTCCCTATTTATAGCATATGCATAGTTATAAAATAAAGAATGCTAAGGAAATCGAATAGAACAGAAACAAAACAAGTGTGGAACGATAGAGAAGCGCAGCATTCGTACTTTGTGCAAGCTATGTAAGATATAGTAGCCCACGCGTATAGTTGAAGGTCACCCGATCAAGCATTGATACAACTATTATACAATACTACAATACACTCTTCGTATACCTGAGACATTCATACGATATTATACATTCACGATCACATATAAAGGCTTAGGGCCACGTCTTTATTCTGTATATATACTAACTTCATTTCCACTGCTTAAGAAAAGCTTTGTTTCTTTCTGTTACCACTGATTCTTAACTCTCTCTTCCTTTTGTTGGTTCTGAGACATAATTCCAATCACCTTATTCTACAGGCAATAACACGAAAACAGAAGAAAATAGGTGATAATGTTCATCTTTTCTCTATTCTTATGTGAACCTATGGACGTATGAAACGAAGAAAGATTGTTCTTCCAAGGAAACATTAGTTTTCCACTATAAGAATACTAATCCTACCTTTCAATCACAGAAAGTGAGTTTCCTGAGTTGCTACTGTAATTGCATTTTACCTAAGGCCATTTGAAGCAAGTTACGAACTTTGGTGTTTTAATACACTTATCCCATAGATAATATCGTATGTAACTTTTTAGTTGTTCACTAAATTTAAATTATTTTCATTATTATAATTTTTTATAAGGAGTGTAAAATTAAGCTTAAGAAAATAGAGTTTAATTAACTTAAAATATCATTAACTGGGTGATCTCAACATATAATTTTAAACATGCATAAATATCATAAGAATTTGATGAAATTGACATGTTTCAAACTTTTGAAACAAATTAATTTCTCCTCCTTAATCTTTTGTTGTTTATAATACCTTTTGATAGATTATTTTACTTTTGTTAATTGTAAAACCTAAAGAATAAGAAAAAGACTAATTTATATTTTTATAATTCAATCAGATAACATTCATAACATAATTGAATTAATAGTAAAAATTATTTAGCTATTTAATTATTAATTAATTTTACACATAATTATTTAATTCAATATTATGTCATATTCTAACATTTTCCCAATCTAATAATAAGATAATTATAAAATTAAATAGTATAATTTCAAGTGCACAACATAGTATATTGTTTCTACATATGCAATGTCTTTCAAAGAACTTGGATATTATCTTAACTCATCGTCTTTCTTTGACCTTTCTATCAAATCTTATAATTTTCACCTTTTTGTCTAATTGTTTTTCAACCTTAGTTATGTATATTTCAAGAGAATCCATTACTTGATATTTTTTTCTTAAGCATATAAATGTAACCATATTGTGAGAAACTATAGATAAAATTAATGAAATATTTTACTCCACCAAAAGATGGAGCATCAAAAGCTCCACAAACATCAGTGTATATAATCTCAATAAATTGAGTGCTTCTTGTGATTCTTTTTTTATTATGTTTGGTTTGCTTTCTCTTAATGCAATCTTCACATACATTTAGATTAAGAAGAATCTCATTCTTCACTATTCCAACCTTTCTTTGGATACATGAGCAAATGGTCTATGTCATAAGTAAGCATACTATTGATCTATTGCATTGCATTTAATTCCAACATTATTATGAACAATAAGTAAAAATTTAGCAAATTTATTATCAAGTTTCAATTTGTATAAGTTATCATTATGGATAGAAAAACTAATAAATAAATTGAAAAAAATTATGTCCAAAACCTCCTTTAAACCCAATAACATCAAGTTTGAAAACAAAAATTAGGTTCCTAGAAATTAAAGGTATATAAAGAATTTTCAAAAGATTAAGTCTCTATGCCTTCAATTGTAACCTATATATAGTTTTCTATAAAGAGAAAATTCTCATATATGTTTATGGTTTAGATCATAAGAAATTCCTGCATTATATTAGAAACATGAGTAGTAGTACTACCGTCAAGCAATCGAGAGTAAGAAGAACTTCACATAATTTAAATTTGAAATAAGTAAAAATATAATATGTACCTTTATTTTCAAATCAAGCGTTACATTTTAGGTAATCATTTCGTCAATTTTCAATTTTCTTATAAAATTTACATTTAATACCAATGACTATCAATTGTATGCAAATAAATAATCCTAATCAAATATATATGTATTCTTTAGATATACAATACATTTGAATATTGATATACTCTTATTATGTTAACTCTCTCATATAATGATTAACTTACCTTTGAGTGAATCATCAGGCTATAAAATAGCAAACAATAATCTATCACTTACTTTACTCATAGGCATTTTGTTAAACAATATGGATAATTTATCTTTCATTTATTTGTACATGTAATCATTATAGTTTAGCCATTTTGGTAACTAAAAAACAATAGTTATAAAAGTTATAATAATACAATTTGTTTTAATAATATGCATTTATAAAATAGTATCACACAAAAATTTGATAAATGCAATTAAAAATACTCTTTCTAAAAATCAAACTTTCTTATTACATAAATTATTTAATTATTTAAAATTTCTCTCCTACCACTTGAACCATATTCAAAAGGAAAAAAGTTATATTGTTTAATTAGCAAAAGAAAAAATTGAGCAACAAAACTATAAATTTACAAGCAGGAGACAAGTTGTAAATTTATAGCAGGGACGCAATTTATTTAGGAATAAAAAATTAGACTCTTATATTAATATAGATAACTATGAATCAATTATCCAAGATAAATACAAAGAAGGTCAGAGGAAGCATATTACTTCTCCACACCTCATTAACTTTGAAAGTAAAACATGTTTTATAGACTAGTCAAAAAAAGACGTAGTGCCTCTTAAAAAACGCTTGTGGGAATGTTTAAAACTCAAGGGTTTCTCTTTAGCATACCTTGCTCAATGTTCCAATTAATTTTTATCTGATTATTGAAGGGGGACCGCTTCATGTGTACTGAGAGGTGTAATCTAATCTAATCAAGAAGAAGTTGGATGAAGAAATTACTCGATTGCTCATGGTCTTTAAGCGCTCTTTAATTTCTTTCATCCTAGATCGCATTATAAGTTAAGAGACTCCTATTTTTAATACCCACTTTTCTTTCTTTCATTTGTATAGTAATTGATTTTGATGTCTTATAATTTGCATGAATTCATCCAGATATTGTCATTTATACGTTTTTGTCATATTTCTTTCAACACCCTCTATAAGAAGGGACATTAAAAGAACAAGTAATTTATGGATTCCAAATTGGATCCATATAGATAGCACAAATTAGCGATGTTTAGATATTTCTGAATTCTATTGTAGGAATCTTCCTTTCACTACTAACCAAACATATATAGATGATCTCAATTGCATATGAGTGGACCAAATCATGCTATGCCAATTATTGGTGTACTTTCATAGGGGTCTATCTAGTCATCTAAGAGTACATGGGGTGTTTATTTGTAAATCCAATAAGTTGCAGTCTAGAATTAATCTAGTAAGTAGTTCTCTACTTTGAAGTGCTTCTTTAATGATGATGCTCAACTGGAAATAGGTTTTTAGTTGTGTCAAGGTTGGAAGGCAATCAGAAGGGCCATAAGGTGATCAATTGTTGTACCAAAAGAAAGTCTCAGAGCCATAACGTAATGATGTATTGTTTTAGGGTCTGTCTTAATCTATACACCTTACCATAGTATAGGATGTAGTTTTAGGACAAATTTATTGCCTACAGACTTTGTCCTTTTATGTGATGTAATTGGGTCCAATTAGCCCAGAGCTTAGATTTGTCTGAGATCAACCTTCATAGTCTTTTAGATAGGGAAGTAAGATTTGTCACTTTTAAAAGAATTAGACATGTTTCTCCTTGTTCCTTTGGGAGACAGACTTCCTTACACTTGACCCTAGCTTGCATCTTCCCTTCTTTATTACCTGCCCATAAAATTCTTTTGACCATTTTCTCTATTGCTTTGATGACCCTAGAAGGTAAGGCAAAATAAGAGGCCCAATATAAAGTGGTTGCATTAAGTGCAACTCAGATGAGTTGTAATCTTCCAAACTATAGATAATGTTTTGGTGCACTAAGACTTAATCCTATTTTCAACTTTCTCCATCAAGGGTTTGAAGTCAGAGTAAGACAGCCTAGAGGAGGAAATAAGAATACTAAGATAAGTGAGAGGTGATTGGAGAGACTTGAGGCTTGTGATGTATGAAAACCAGTTAAGATTCTGGACATCAGCAGAGAGATATAATCTACTTTTTGGCATATTAATATGTAGTCCAGATATATTGGAAAATATCCTCGTACCATTCACCAGGGTCATAACAGAGTGGTTGTTAGCCTTTGAAAAAAGGAATAGATCATCTATATAACTTAAGGAAACAATTTTACACTTTTTGCATTTGGAGTGATATTTGAAAGCACTAACTCTCTCAATAACTTTGATTAACAATTTGTTTAAGACTTCCATTGCCAATGAGAAAAGATAGGGTGACATAGGTCACCTTAACTCAAACCTTTCATTACCCTGATTGTCTTAGTATGCTCTCCATTAGTCAGGAAATTATAAGAAGTTTTTGTAATGTATTGTTCCTCTCACTCAACCACAACTATTGGAAAATCATAGGCCTTGAGGTAGTTTAGGATAAAACTTTAGTCAAGGGAATCATATGCCTTTCTGAAATCAATTTTGATGGCATAGTTCCTGCTACTTCTTCTTCTTGTATAATTCTTTAACAATTCTTACATGATTAGAATTATCTCCACTATATCTTTTAAGGATGTATGATTCTTGCTAGTATCCTATGTATACTACCAATACCTTTTTTATGCTATCAACCAGAATTTTAAAAATAATTTTATAGACAATATTATAATAGGCTATAAGTATCTAATCATTCCAAGTTTGTTGACTTTCTCTTTTAGGAATTAAGGTGACAAAGAATAGCTTCCTCTGATTGAAAAATTCCAAAATAACATTCACTACTAGTTTGCCTATCAAGTTTCAGGTTTTCTAGAAGAATAAGGCATTGATCCCATCAGGCCCAGGAGCCTTATTAGGGTTCATCTCTTTCAACACTCTCTCAATCTATTTTGGTAATAGGATTAGTCATTTCTTCAATCTCAGTGTTGGATAAATGATCCTGAATTATCTATATTAAGATGTTAACAAATGAGCTAACATTAGAAGAGCTACTAATAGAGCTAGAAAAGAAAGAAAAAACATCCTTAAGTAGCTTGTCTAGTCTCATGAAAACCTCATTTCCTTTTGTTATAAACGCAATTTTTTCTAGCTCTTGTTAATGCCACTGTCCTATGAAAGTAAGAGGTGTTTCTATCTCCTTTAGTCACCCATCTTTCCCTTAATCTTTGTTTCATGATGGAGAATTCAGCTTCAAGGCCTAGGGAATACTTGGCAAAGGTTTGTTTTTCCACATTTTGCAAGCTTTGGTTATTTGGGTCGAAGTATAATTAAGCATGTATTTTCATTAGCTCCTGTTTGGAAGAGGCAATTGCCTTCTGAGTGTTACCAATAGCTTCCTTATTTAGAGATTTCAGCTCATAGTTTTGGTGTATCTGAATTATTTAGAACCTCCACATATATGACTACATCCCCTAGTCATAGCCTCCTCAAAACCACTAGTCCCTCGTAGATAGTTATTAAAACTGAAAGACCACTTTCTTGTCACACCACCATCAAAAAGTGGAACCTTAATAGGTGAGTGATCAGAACATAAAGATTCAAGTAAGAAAGATAAGGAATTATGGAATTTTTTATACCATAGGAGATTATTCATACTCCTATCCAATTTTTTCCTTAAAAACCAAGGTCCCTCTTATTTGTTACTCTAGGTGAAGAAGTTAACTCCTTTAGGCAAATCATCAATCTCTAGGTTTATAACATACTGTCTAAAGTCCCTGAAATATTTCTTGAAGAATGCATATCCCCAACCTCATTAGAGTTCAATATAACATTGAAATCTCTTACGATTAACCATAGGTCTTGAATGTTATTAGTCGTTTCCCTTAGTTTGTTCCATAGGTATTTCCTCAAGAAACTATGATTTTTTCAGGTGCTTCAAGACTCTCCAAGTCAAATATCTATGCCTTTCAAGTTAAGCAAACCTGACCGATAAACAAGGAAATTGCATAAACTGTTAAAAAGCTCGAATTTCCTTTATAGTGATATTTGATTATCTTGTATTTTAATTTTCATAACCGCCATCACACTTCAGAAGAAAATTTATCTTGAACGATCAACCTTCTTTAGTCTTGGAGACGGGCATTACAAGAAATTAGAGTATTAGTAGCAAATTTTTGCAACAACATCATTTATTTTCTCGTTAAAAATGATAATCTGGCATCAAAATTAAAAAGTTAGAATATATATATACTTTAGTATCGATAAGTTTGATGCCGCAGATCAACTTAAGTTATAATACAAGACAACAAAGTAAAAGAATAGCTACTACCAATGAAGAAATAAATCATCAATATTGAGTATTAATTCATTTTATTCTTCAGCACGACATAGAAAATATTCACTGGAGAAAAGGAAATAGAATCCAGGCTGGCTTGGAGCAATTTTCTCATTCATACTCTCTCAACTTGGACGGAAACTGAAACACGCCTCATGTGGACTTTCACCGTTAAATAAAATAAAAGGATGCCACGTTTCCTTCAGTCTATAAACAACTAGAAGCTGTAAACCAAGCCCTGGAAGTCAGGTCCTCCTGTTTGACTCACTAATGTAACAAATCCTACAGAATGGTCAGCAGTGGACGGTTCATACGACTCTGGTCCGTAGGTGATGGGTCCAACTTACGATATTATATTATCATAGCATAATTTCTTTTTTTTTTTTGGAAGAATGAAATTATCGTAGCATATATTGTATGTATAAAAGCAGCGACTTGTTGACCGTTGATTAATTTGGTTGACAAATAAGGAGTCTATTTCTAAGATAGGGACCACCATCCAACGGACACGGTTCTCATTTTTACAAGAAGGAAGACCGTCATCAAAATTGAAGCTCTTTGAAAAGTTCCGCGTTTGACTAACGAGCAGCGACCTACTACCAGGGTACAGCTAATAAACGAAACGACGTTACCGTCTTGTTTGAATCTTTCTCCCATTCCTATACTTAAGCGCCTGTTTCTGTTCTTCTATCTTCTGCCTCGAAACTCTGTAGTCTCTCCACTCTCTCGTCCAAAGTCCAAAAAAAAAAAAGGAAATGGAGAGAGGCGAACTGTACATAACAGTACCTAGTGTTTTCCGATGTCCGATTTCTATGGACATTATGAAGTCTCCGGTGAGCCTGTGCACCGGCGTCACCTACGATCGTTCCAGTATCCAACTCTGGCTCGATTCGGGCCACGACACGTGTCCCGCCACCATGCAGATCCTTCCATCCAAAGATTACGTTCCCAATCTCACTCTTCGCCGTTTAATTAATATCTGGAACCAGTCTTCCGTCCGGCCCTCCGATCCTCACTTTTCTCTGCAGCCGAAGGTCAGTCTTTGGATTCAGACGATTGAGGCCAGAAAACAGGGCTTTCTGGAATCTCTGGTCAAAATTGTGGAGTTTGTGAGCCTTAGCGAGCATAACAGAAGATTCTTGGTGAGTTTCAACGGTTTTGTTGAAGTGATTGTTCGTACTTTGAATCAAGAATGCTCCGAGGTTCGAGTTTTGGAGTTGCTAGTTACGGTTTTGGACTTAATTTTGGTTGAAAATGGAGTCAGGGAGAAACTGCACAAATTTGTCTTTAATGGCAAAACAGAATGCTTAAGTTCGTTTGTTTCAGTCCTGCGAAAAGGAGATCCGAAGTCGAAAGTTGAAGCAACCAGGGTTTTGGAATCCATTTTGCTTGACAACGAATCAAGACGCATCGTCGCAGAAACTCCGAAGTTGATACCGAATCTTATTGACGTACTCGAATCACAGAATGATCGCGACCTGAAAGACACTGTTTTATCGCTCCTTAATTCAATCGCGATGAATCGAACAATAAAGTCTCAACTCGTCCAACTGGGACTGGTTAAACTCCTAGCAGCTACTCTCTCCGACCAGAGCGCTGCCGTTTCGACGGTGGAGAAGTCGTTGAAACTGTTATCGACGGCTTGTACGTGCAGCGGAGATGGTAGAACTGCTATAAGAGAGGAACCCAACTGCGTCGGGGGTATCATGGAGAGACTAATGAAGGTGTCCAAAACGGCGAGGGAGGAAGCCGTATTGGTGCTGTGGAGCATGTGTTACGTGTTCAGGGATGGGAGGGTGCAGGATAAAGTGGTGAGGAACAACGGGATCACCAAATTGTTGTTGGTGATGCAGAGTGAGGGTGAAGGGAACGTGCGGAAGATGTGCGGTGATCTGGTCAAGGTGTTGAGAATTGGGTCTAAGATGAACGGTGGTGATTTTGACGGGGCGTTGGGAAGATATGAGACTAATACCACACACATTATGCCGTGTTAGTGAATAGTGATTAGATTTATAGCTCGTAATTGTAATTGGAGGAAAGAACATCTGACGACTTAGGGTTTTGATAATTTTTCTACCAAGGTGAGATGTTACGTGAAACAAAACATTCATTCTTTATTGTTTCAGAGTCGGTAGATTAGAAAAATAAACTTGTTCTCTAATGAAAATTACAAGTCTCTCCCTCTCTTTGTTTTTGTAGTGTTTGAAGCCATTTACAGCCCAATCGTCGCGTTCGATGATATCATTAGTACTTTAGATTTTAAAGGTTTTCTCGGTTGAATACGGTGGCAAGAGCCTTGGTAAAACATTGTATCAATCGTGGAAAGCAAGGAACAACTTATCCTTGTTCCTCTTGTCCGTATAAATCAAATGGTAACAAGCTAATTTTTCTTGATTGGACAAGGCATTTTTTTTATAAATTATGTACTGATATTTTAGATAATTCATTATAAATTAATATCAAAAATTGAAATTACAAAGGAGTATTATTTAGAAACTATCTTATATTGTCTCTTAGTAACTGAGAAGTGGTCAATATTTTGCACATTGTTATTGACGAGTTTAGTCTAACTGATAATTATAAATTTAATGCATCTGCATTTTAGAGTATTGTCTTCCTAGTCCTCAAATTTCCATACAACCTTGAAGCCATTAAGTCATCTATTATAACAATTCACCATTTTGATTCCCATAAATTGTGGTTGTTTTTTTGTTTATCCTAAAGTCAACAAGTTTAATTTGAGTTAATCAAGATTAGATTATTCAAATTAATCTAAAAAATAATATCATTTTAATATAATTAACCAAAATAATGTCACTTTAATATCGATTTGAGCCTGGAAGTGGTTAGGCAATGTCGACTGCCATTGTGAACCCTACTACAAAGTGTGCCTTATTGATCTGTTAATGCCTACAAATTACATGTCGCTCGTCATTTTCTAATGGAAAGTAACTATTTGTTGTATGTTGAGTTAAAAGTAATTATTATTAGAGATAAACGTACATTTGTTAGGTAGTCATTTACATTAATTAGAATTCCCAGGATCGGTAAGTTACTATATTCACGCATGTAAATATGTTTTTTCGATATAGATGAGAATAGAGTTTTCTCCATATTATTTCATAATATCATACCAGCTATAATCTTTGAGAAATGGATACGTGCTCATATACTTTTGAGAAATGAGTGAGATGGGTCAGCCAAGAAAGTGATGGATCCCTCATACCGTATCAAGTACATACAGTGGATAATCCAGAGGCGATTATCACGTCATGTTTAGTCAACAAAGAAAACTATGCCATTTGAGACAAGGTCATAATCACCGCCTTTAAAGCCAATAAGAAGTTAGGTTTCATCAATGGAACTTTGACGAAACTCTCGATAGACGTGTAACTCGATATTGATCTCTTACATTTTCAATTAAATTGAAAAACCAGTCCAACCGAGTGTGGCGCACATATAGACTGTGAAGGCAGTCTGGGTCCTCTGGGATGACTTGAAGAAACGATTCTAAATTAGATAACGCACCACACATTTATGAACTCAAAAGTGAGATCTCCTCACTTCGACAATAAGACATATTTATAATGACGTATTACACAAAAATTGCAGAGGATGTGGCATGAATTGAGCAGTTATTCTAAGATCTCCGTTTGTGCGTGTTGTATGGCATACAAATTTATAAAAGAATAAGATGAGGATAAGCTCCACAAATTTTTTATTGGATTAGACAATGCAGTTTTTGGGATGATCTGTTCCCAAATCCTCTTCATGAATCCTTTACCACTATTGAGCAGAGCTTATGTGAAAATCACGTGTAAGGAACAATATAGGCCATTCATGTCATTAAGATCTCGGAAGGTTAAGCAATTGGAAGAGGAAAATCTGTTCCTTAGAATAGACAATGGAGGTCAGGCCATTACGATCTTCGTTAATCAGTCATCGGGAGCGAACACTAAAGATAGAGCCAATTAAAATACCCTATTAGGTCAATCAATATAATAGTTTCAATGACTGCTAGAGAAGCTTTCCAGTAAGTTTCATGAAATCCTAACTTGGATACTTGAGAATGGAGCGTCTAATCATATGACAGGATGATTGGAGTTATTAAGATGCAATGCCTATGCCTGTTATCTTGCTTAATGGGAAAACAACCACTAAAAAAAAGGTTGATCAAGTTGTTGAATGATGTTTTATATTCCTAATTTGACTTGCAGTTTGATTTCTATATGCCAATTGATAAATGATGAGTTAAATTGTCGAATGAAATTTATTAATATGCCAATTGATAAATGAGTTTAATTGTCAAGTGAAATTTATTAATAAACTTTTTATGATACGTGACCATATCTCAAGGAACCTGATTGCAGTGTGTAAGCTGTGAGGGGCACGGGATCCTCTGTCCCTTTTACCCAATGCCTACTCTGTACCGTTTAATTTGGACCCTTCATTTAATGGTTTGGTGGCTTAATGGATGGCAACGATTTTCGTGGTACAGAATAGGTATTGGCTAAAAGGTACAGGAGATCTGCTGCAACAAGTGTAATAATTTAAGTCTGCAAGAGTACGAACGGTCACATGGGCAGCACGTCGATGCCTGAGCTCAAGGAC
>JAOQMM010000002.1:5721201-5734349 GCA_027563515.1 Erythroxylum platyclados
GGGCAGAATTTCAGAACCCATTTCAAGTCAGATTTCGACCCTCTTTGAGACAGAATTAAAATTTTAGTTCTTCAGAACTTTGTTTCTATTAATTATATGGTCTTGCATAAGTTCGACGACTTAACTTTTGTATAAATAGATTTGTAGTTCTTTTTTTTTTTAATTTCTTTTGTCTTAAGGGGCATTTTAGGAACCAAATGTCTGGGTGGACGGAATACTACGTGCATGAATAACATTTTAATTTAAATAATGATTCACAATTTTTTATTTTTGTTTATGAGGATGAAGTTTTAAACTATTCAAACTTTGTGCTAACGGTGGTAAGTCAGTTATTGAATTCCTATATGCTGATCTATCCACTTTGAACTTTACAGACATTTTCTATAATCCAATTAGTTTAATTTCAACATCTGAACCAAGTAATAGAGCCTCGAGAGATCCACGAGACCAGCTATAAATGGGGCACACGAAAATGTTATTGGCACAGAGTAACCCAGTTAACCTAGCTAGCAGTTGGAAGCATCTGTAGGTATCATATCAATACGAGAGAGACAGGAAAATGAATGGTTTGTGGGGCTTGTTATTGTTGCTTTTAGTTGTTGCCATTACTGCAAGAGTCCCAACCCAAGCAGAAGCTGGTGGCGGTGGTCCGGTTAAATGTGAAAACATTAAAATGTCATTAGAGCCTTGCGGAGCTTTCTTGGTCGGTAGTGCCTCAAAGCCTTGCACAAAATGTTGTACGGTTATCAAAGATTTAAGAAAATATACAGGCAACAAGGATACCGAGAAGTTGGTCTGCAAATGTTTAACTGGGACTGCAAAGGACCTGAAAGTAAGTGTTAATAAAGCAAAAAATCTCGCCAGTCAATGTGGCATTTCTAAGATTCCTATCCCCATTAGTCCTGACACTAATTGCAGCAGGTAAGAATATCTTAAATAGTAATCTCTTTCATTTTTTAATTTGTTTAACTTCTTAAATTTTCGTATTCTCGGTTTGGTGTCATTCTGCATGCAGAATCTAACAGAGAAGAAAGAGTACAACCGATGGAGTTCAATCTTCAATTTACTTCGCCAATATAGCTACGACGAATTGCAATATTAGTTATAATTAAGGGACGGGAAAAGAAATAACACGAAGTCTTTAGATTTATTTTCGGGACTGTTTTTTCATGTATGTTTATATATAGTAAGAGCACTCCTTGTAATAAATGGTTTAATTACAACTTATATCCAATAATTAGTTTTGATGATAATTATTTCATTGTGAGAATTCATTGTGAGAATTCATTGTGATTTATATAAGAGAATTTAACACTTACCTTTAAGCATGTAAAAATTTTAATGTCATATATATAAATAAAATTGTACATTTTCATTAAAAACTAAAAGAAATAAAATTTCACTAACTAAATAATCAAATTCAATTATTATAACTATTCTAAACATTAGTTTTGTTATAAAAGCTTTAAGATATTTGGATATAATATAAATAAATAATAATTTTCAATTCATTCTTAATATTAATCATAAGAAGGTGATTATTTATATTTCATAAAGGAGCTATCCAATATAAAAAGGAGTATGGCATCCTCAGACGCAGAGTCAACTGAACTTTAAAATAATGTTTTCTTTAGTAGCAGCACACCTTTGGACCAAATAGTAAAATCAAGTATTAGTTGATGATCCAACTATGAGAAAGCCTAATTGTACATCTATGTACAATTTCTTTGACCTGTTAAGAGACTCATGGAGTAAGAAAGTTATAAAAAGACGTTAACGACATAATGTAATATAATTCTTGTAAAGGTCGATTGGAAGTTTTAGCAATTTATTCATATATCAAAAGGTTTGTTCAAGCAATCCAATAGTTTGTTCATCGAGAAATGAATAGTAAAATAAGTAATTTTTCTTAATTATTTTATCTATTTATACAAGTTTATGATTAATCTTAGGTCAATAATTAAGGATCAAATTTTGTTTAACATATGGTATCAGAGAGGTTCTATAATTGTATGAATTTAAATAAAGAATTTCAAATTTCTCAATAAGGAGATTGGAGAAATTAATATGATTTTATTTGTATAAACTACATCTTTGTTGTTTGAAATGATTTTGAACAAGTGTTACGTGGAAAAAATGAGATGAAAAAGGGACTCTCGGTGATTTTCTGACCAAAAATTATTAGAATATGGTGAAAAATCACTTAGAAAAGTTGCTGAAAATTGCCTTTGTCTGGCCACTGGCAGCAAAAAGGATGCAATATGAAGAAGCACCCAGGTGGAGATTAGGACAAGTGCAACGTCTGGAGCGTGTGACACATATGAGCCAGATAGTTGACGCATGTGGGCACTAAGCATTGGATGTGTGTCCAGAGTGTATGACGTAAGCACCTGAGGTGGTTGGCACGTTTTCGCGTTTGGCACATGTTCTGGGCACGTTATTGTGTGTGCTATAAGTGTCATTAATGGTTTACAAAGAGGGTTAATTAAGGAGTGCCAGCTCCATAAGAACTTATATCTATTTATAATAGATTTTGGACATTTTAATAATTTAATTAAAATTAAATTTTAATTTTAATTAAACTTTAATTATAATTACAAACAATTCTAATTTTGTTTAAATAAAATCTAATATCTCATATTGATTTTTATTTATTAAATATATCATATTTAATCATAAAATTTCTTAAATTTTATAATCAATTCTAACTTGATTAAAATATCTTTACTCTTCAATTCGTTCTTTATGTATGACTCATTAAGTTCTCAAATATTTTAGTAATGGATGTAAATTATAACTCTAAATCATATTTAAGATTAGATAAATTAAACTCCTTTAATTTATCTTTAATTCTCTAATTGAACAATTTATATTCATATATTAAGATTGACATTTAGGAACACATCATGACCACCTAAATATTTAGGAATGTCAAAGTGATTTTAACTGACCTTTTTGATATAATTCAATCATTTCATCATATAATGTTCCAATTAGATATAGAACATGAAATTAATTTCTACTATATTTTGAGTTCAATCATATTAGTTCTTCACCATTAGCTATTGATTGAATCAATGACATTTATAAACTATTTACAAAACGTCATTCCACCTTAGCCAAAGATTTCTCTAATTAATATTAATCGAAAGCAATAAAACATTCTCCCTAATTACTTCAGGGTGATGAATCATATCTTGATAATTCAATTACCTCCATATAGTTTATGCTATATCTAACAACTACTGACTGGATTATCATCAACTAGAACATGTCATAATTAGTATAAAAAATATAACAATCTCTATGCAAAATAACTTTGGAGATTTCAAGTCAAAGAATAACTTATATAATCATCATAATAAGAATTTTCATAGACATACAAGTAATGTTTTAAAATGGATTTCTCATATAGGATTAGTTTAGTGAATTGGTTCTCTAACAAGCACTCGTAGATAAGGAAAAACATAATGTATACTAGTTTTTTTTATGTTTTATGAATGTTTAATCTTAATAGAACAATGACTAAGAATAATTTGGGGATAATATATAAATGCAATATAAATTTTATAATTATAATCTCATCATAATTTTATTTGCAATGGATAATTATTCAATGGACTTTATTGTATATATCTAAATGTGTATAAGATAAATAATACCTTTAAATTATTTTATCCCTAAACAACAACTAACCAATTGGCTGTAAGGTATAAACCAATAATTTTATCAATAATATTCTAAATCTAATTCATCCTTATTTATGCTAAAATTTTAATATTTTATTATTTCTATTTGGCACTCCAATCTATGTTTCTAAATATTGTCCAAAACATTCTTTGACTTGTAAAATGATAAATTTAAATTTTGAAAATTTTAAAATAATTGTATATCAATTCTTAAAAACTTATATGAGAAGATATTGTTCAAAGAAATTAATTTTGAGTTTGAAAGTAGAATAGGCCCTGCTAATTATTAAAAAAAGGAGAGAGATTCCAGAAAAGTTGTTTTTCAGTGTCTATGTTTTTATCGTTTTAAGTATTCCTTATTTTGAGATTATTTTAAATTATTGTTAATTAAAACCATGATTTAATTTTATATAAAATTAGAATTAATATAATTTAATTATTTAAATTATTGTTAATGTTAAGATACTTAAAAGAATTTCACAAATTATATATTTTAAAAGATAAATTTTATAATATAAAACTAAAATTTAACTTTATATAAAATTGAGATATTTTATAATTTAAAAATATCTAAAATAATATTTTATATTATAATATTACTAATACTATTATGAGTTGTAGACTGATACTCTAAGAAATCTTTAAAAAAATTCTTAATCTTAAAATTTTGTTTAAAAAATTCTTTTAATTTTCAATTTTCCAAAAAAACCTCCTTTTTTTTATAATTCGGTCAAAAAATGATGACGAAACGTATGTATTATATATGAATTAATCAAATGTTACAAATATAATAATTCAACTTAATTCTTAAATTCGATTCGAATTAATTAAATTTAACTTAAATTAATAATTTAATATAATTATAATAAATTATTAATTTAAGTTAACTTTAGCGAGTTTAAAATTTGGGTTGAATTATCGTATAAATAATATTTGATTAGCACATGTCTAATGTTTATATTGCGTGTGTTTTATCGTTATTTTTTAACCAAAGTTTAAGACAAGAAATTTTAAAAAACTAAAACTAAAAGGAATTTTTCGATAATTTTAAAGATGTGAGATTTTTTAAAATTTTTTAAAACTAAATAATAGGAGATTTTTATTTTTATCCTATTTTTAAATTGCAATTTTGTGAGAGAGTCAATCGTACAGGTGAATGTTAATAAATAAGAGGTCGGTCTAATCAATTATTAAAGGAATTAATGCACAATATAAAATATAGACATTGATTCGCGGCGTTTTAATAAGAAAATATAAATAAATGGAAAAACAGGGATGCGACTAGAAGTAGACTGCGAAATTGCAAGCCAGAGAAAGTGCGAGAGGAGATAGATCTCTAGATTAGGGTTTTAGTTAATAAACGACCCTGTCCGCGATATCCAAATCCCAAGATCTCACCTTTACCTTCCTTACGCGTTCATTCGCAGACATATACATTCATTCATAATGACCGACGGCTACTGGAATCGGCAACAGCAAGCACTGCTCCAATCCGCTGCTATTCTCAAACGTCAGCGTACTGACTACGGTATGCCTCTTACTTTTTTATTTAATTGGCGTCTTCCGTTACATTCGATTGAGCAATTTACGGGTGCCCATTTGATTGTGGTATCTGGACTAATCTCTTAACTAGGTTTTGTGTGTCGATGGTTTGGATATTGCTTTAGGGGTATTTATTTAATGCTTTAGTCTGATGCCCTTTTGGGTACTCATCAAAAAGAATTGTTCTTGAGATGGAATGCTCTATGTTCTTGGACTTTGCTCTTTTGTAACATTGGACAAGAATTTGAACCACTCTCCTACTTTGTTACATGATTTTAAAGATTTTATGGGGCATCAAAGTTACGTTGTGTCGATGTAGCTAACTTTAGTCCTTCAATTTTCTTGGAGTTTCATCTGAGCATCGTATACATGTCTCCCTTTGAGTCATTTTATAGCAAATTCCGTCCTTCAACTTTAAACTGCAGGGCTTAATTTTATGGTAGTTGGTGTACTACATTGATTCATTTCAACCTTGGCTCTGTTTGCTAGCAAACTCCTTGCGAATTTTATGGTGACGGCAAACTTTTACTTTTTGTGCATATCTTACTAAAGTCACCATGCAACTGCTCTCTGTTTTCTTTTTCTCTTTTTTTTTTCCCTTTCTTTTATAACATGTGATTTTCAAATTCAACCACTCCTTTGAACTGTTAGATCCACAGCTTTCTTAGAAAATGGCTGTTATAGGCCCTAGACCGACTTCTGGTCATAGGACCCTGCAAAATAATATTTCTTTCTATTTTGGTAGGTTAGGAAGCAAGGGCTAATCAGAGAGAACCCTTCAATCTCTTAAAGAAAGGAATTATAAAAGTAAAATTCTGCTTACTTTATTTCCAGCTTTGAAAAGCTTAAATAGATTCCTCTTGAGGGCCTTGACACTTTCTAACAACTTCTAATAAAAGGCTATAAAATTTTAACAAAAAAATAGAAAAAGTTTTTGACTAATTCAAATTCAATAATAAACTTATCTTCTTTTCTGTCTTCCTCTTTTTCCCTTGAGTGAATCTCTTGTAGACTTGGTCAAAAGGGATTATCTGAACAGATTCCCCTTTGTCCAGCTGAAGTGTTTGTTGTTGCTGATTTGCAACATAACTCTCCCCATCCAGAACGCGCTTGACTTCAGCCCTTTTTCATAAGTTGATGTCGTTTAGGAAAAGGGCAGCTGAAAAATGCAATTGGACGTCCTTCTTGTTGAAAAACAACTCCCTTGCCGAGTCAAAAGCATCACATTTGACTATAAAAACCTTGCTAAAGTCAGAAGGACCAATATTGGAGTTGATGTAACTGCAAGTTTTAAAGGTGCAAGGGCTTTTGAGGACTCTGGATTCTACGAAAAATAATTTTTCTTCAACATGGCCGTCAAAGGATCCGCAAAAGTTCCGTAGTTGCTAATAAATTTCTTGTAATAGCCCATGAGTCCCAGATATCCCCGTAAAGCATGAACAATACTTGGTTTCGACCATTGAATCGTGGCTGCAATCTTTTGTGGGTCAGCTACAACTCTTTAAGAGGAATGCCCCAACTAGGAAATTTGGGTGTGCAAACCAGCATTTTGACTGTTTTAGATATAAGTAGTATTGTTTGAACAATCTGAAGACAAATCGAAAGTGTTGAATGAGTTCTGCCCATATATGAATGTAGATTAAGATGTCGCGGAAGAAAACCAATAGACTTCCTCAAATATTGTTTGAACATAATTCATGAGGGCTTGAAAAGTGGATGGTGCATAGGAGAGATTGAAGGGCATGACCAAGAATTTGAAGTGGCCATGATGGGTGTCAAAAGTTGTCTTCTCCACATTCGTTGCTCTTATTTTGACTTGATGATACTGTGAACCCAGGTCTAACTTTGAGAAGTAACAAGCCCCATGTAACTCTTCCAATAGTTCATCGATCACTAGTATAGGAAATTTGTTCTTCTCCATATGAAAATTTAGTGCTCCGTAGTTGACACAAAATTGCCATGAATTATCAGCCTGCTTCAGCAAGAGAACCAGAGAAGAGTTACTAGGGCCATGATGAATATGAAAAGTTGTCTTCTCCACATCCATCTCTCTTTGACTTGATGATACCTTGAACCCAGGTCTAACTTTGAGAAGTAACAAGCCCCATGTAACACTTCCAATAATTCATCGATCATTAGAATAGGAAATTTGTTCTTCAACATATGGCAATTCAGTGCTCTGGAGTCAACACAAAATCGCCATGAATTATCAACCTTCTTCACCAAGAGAATAGGAGAACAGAAAGGGGATTGACTAGGCCAGATAATTCCTTGTTTGAGCATCTCATCACATTGCCTTTCTATTTCATTTTCCTGGATTTGCGGGTAATGGTAGGGGTGACCCACTCTTGGATCTAGAGTTGTATGATGATCACAAATTCTGGATGGGGGAGGCCTTGTGGCGTGTTAAATATGAGTTGGAACTCATTAAGGACTCTTTGGAGTTCTATTAAGGAAGCAATTGTGTTGGTGGAATTCTGTTAAATTTTCATTAAGGAAGCAATTGTGTTGGTGGAGGAGTCCTTTATGCCATTCAACTCTACTTCATGATTATGCCATTTAAATCTCATCTTCATATCAACAAAACCTCAGAAAATACGGTCGAGCATTCTAAGCCAGTTAATTCCCAAAACAGCACCATGTCCACAAAGAGGTAACATATATAAGTTCAAACAGAAAAGTTGAGTACCTACCCGTGTGGGCAACAAATGGCATATGCCAGGACAGCATAACTTCTGTCCATTAGCAACTGTAACCTGCAATTCAGCATTAGGTTTCATGGGAATTTTCAGTTGTTCCACCAATGCTGCATCCAAAAGCTGTGAGTGCAAGTCGATTAATATTAGTAAAGGCCTACCATTGAGAAACCTCTCCACTTGCATGGTCTGAGATTTGTGCATTTCTGTTATAGCATGCAACGATACTCCTGCTTCTTCGGTCCTCTTTTCCCATCTCCTCTTCTTCATTAATGCCTGCCAACCAAAACAGTTTTTTGCATTGATGTTTCAGTTTGTACTACTCATCACAATCCCTTGGCACGCCTTTCTTTCATCCCTGCTTGATTCAGCCTTTTTACAAAAGGAGTTCACTGATTTTCCCCTATGACAACCTTCCATACAGATTCAGCCCTTTGTGTATTGCTCCCCCTTTCATATAATCTGGCAAACTCATTGCACTAATATGGTCTTGAGGATTCTGCAGCTTTACTTCTATAGCAATGGCTTCCTTTAACCTACTAATGAAAATTTTGACTTCTTGTTCTTGAGACAAAGCGCTAGCTCGGGCTGCTAGTTGCTCAAATCGCCTTTGGTATTCATCAAAAGTACCAGTTTGTCGAAGTTTAGAAAGTTTTCCTAGTTTGTTGCTGCAAGTGGGAGGGCCAAATCACAAATTATAATTGGTTTTGAAATTCTCGCCTGTCATGATCAATTTCTGATTATAGGACCCAGCAAAATAGTATCAGGTGGGCTGTTTGTAAGGATTTTTCTTCCTTTATGACCTATTTGGGTTGGTTAGGAAGCAAAAATTATAGCCATGAAGGATCAAAATATGGCCCTGCTATTTCCTCAAAAAAAAAAAAAGGTTCTTTTTTCAGTTGCAAGAAACAAATCTCAAACAAGATGGATTATGCTCTTGTTATTTAGCTTTACATGTTTCTTTCTGAGTTTTGCAGATCTCCCACATTCTGGGCTACCTTCAATGGAGATGCCTACCTATTATCCAAAGGAAGATGATCGTGCAAGGTATCAGCCTGTGAAGGATACAAAGACGATTGGATCAGCATATGATCGCTATCTTCAAACTGCGGTACCACTTCCAAACCTTATAATTTTTTAGTTGTTATCCACCACTCATTAAATTAATCTTACTAAAAATGCTCTTTATAATTTTATTTAAAGCAAGTTTCCCCATTTAGTTCTGGAGAAGTGAGTGCATTAAGCAGAAGTGTGTCAGCAAAAGCTGTTGGTGGAATGAGTGCTCTTCCAATAGCTGATGCCATAATGGACCACTCTCGAGCTAGTGCCACAGATATGGCAGCAAATGGCCGAGACATTGGCTATAGTGGCCTGCCCTCTGCGGATACAATGGCTAGACCAGGTCGTGAAACTGTACCCCTACCTCCGGATGCTTCCAATACTTTATATGTTGAGGGGCTACCTCATGACAGCACAAGGCGAGAAGTAGCTCGTATCCTTCTGACAATGTACTGGTGCTAAACAATTAAGATTTATACTTTTTTTTCTCACTTATAACAATGGTATAATGGCATCCGACTTTTTCTTTTGCCTTTTTTATTCCTTTACTGGGCCGTACAAGATATCTTTCGACCTTTTGTTGGATACAAGGAATTGAGACTAGTGACAAAAGATTCCAAACTTGTAAGTGAATCCTTCAAATAGTTCGCTGGGTTTGGTTATCTCCGACACTACATGTGTTGGATGGACGTGTTACTATTTATTTGTTAATTATGCAGCGAGGTGGAGATCCTATTATCCTTTGTTTTGTTGATTTCGAAAGTCCAGCCTGTGCAGCGACTGCAATGAGTGCATTGCAAGGTAGACATCCTTCTTATTCTTCTCAGGAATCAGTGCTGGGGATGGTAATTTTTTAGTTTACTTGAATAAACAGAGATTGGTGACATATTGGTGACAATCTATTTGATTTGGAACCTTGAAGACCTAGGTTTAAAATTCACGTATTATATCAAATGCACGGTTTCTTAAAGGCGTGCTAACATAATCGACGCAATCTGCAGGTTACAAGATGGATGAACACGATCCAGATTCTAACTATTTGAGGTTGCAGTTCTCTAGGCATCCAGGTCCAAGATCAGGCCCTGGAAGTCGTGGAAAGAGATGAAGAGATGTTGGAAACGTAGCTTGAATCTGTGTCAGTTTTCTAGTGCTAATTTTTCCAAGTTTAGGTGTGCATTAACAGTATATTGTCCAAAAAACTTTGTCAAGATTGTTGGTTCCTGGTTACACTGATTATTAGCACTTTAGATCAACTAAGGTATGAGAGGAAAAGGAGATTTAAGGACATTTTTTATAGAAATACATGATTTTGTATCCCCATTTTGTGAAGAAAAAATATTGTACTGTAATTACCGTGTGGCAAGCTCTTCTTATATTCATTTGTATGTATTGTTGAATAAACATATAGTTTGTGTTCACAGCAAGACTTTATTTCTTGCAACTTAAGTCATTGTATGGCAAGCTTCTGTCGTTCATGTTGGGATTTTTCCATGAAACTTCTGGTGAAATTAAATATAAAACGTGAAATTTTAGGACCGCCAGAAACACCAAACCAAGAGGTATTTTAAAAGTACATTGTTTTTTCTTCTCTCGTCTGAAGGTTTGAGTTTAAGAGGGAGACTGCATTTAAGTTCCTCTGAGCCAAATGTGCGAAGTAACCCAACTCTTACTCAACAAGCGTTTTAAATCTTCTTTAAGAGTCATTTAAGCATTCCTATCGGTGTTATTTAAGTAAAGAGGGATCATAGCTGCAAAAGAAGTCGCAGTCAACCAGCAAACTGTTTCTAGGAAATGATCAGCAATGCCAGCCCTTTGAGATCAGCAATGCCGGCCCTTTGAATCATTTGGGATACTTCAGTGTCAAGCAATAATCATATATTTGTGGACGGAATTCAGCCTCTGGAGTCGGAAACAATTTGTCTGCAAATCGCGTGACAATTGCCTTCAGAAAAGGTCTAAATCATTTATTATCTTTTCATATCTCTATTCCCCATGCCTAGAGAACATACGTTTATGTGATCTTTTAATTGGGTATGAACTGGAATTTGGGGTGCAGTAGAAAAGAAAATGAAAGAAATACTACTATGCATGACATAGTTTAATTGTGTACAAAGCATGTAAATACTAGACAGCTAGAGTTACGGATGAGCCATGCAATAGTCATTTTTTTTCTTTTGAGTGCATGAAATTGTGGAATATAATGTATCATTACATTAGTAAAATTAAACAATGTAAATAATGACTGATTACATAAAGACTTCGGATTACATTACGTAAATATCATCTTGCAGTGGTAGTCCAAAGACTGAGGAAGTCTTAGCCCCATGAATCTGGGTTATGGTCCAATCGCGGAAAACAACCAGTGCCCTGGGAATCAACAATTTCTCACACTTGCTCTAGATTCTGCCCGCTCTAGTACCCTCTCTATGGCGTATCCTCCATGTACTTCTAGCATGTGTCTTCAGCCTCACATTTTTATTTAAGATATAATTTCAATTGAGATATTTTTATTAGAGAATAAATTGAAATTTTGAATTCTGATTTACTAACAATGTAAAACATTTAAAGGGTGAAAATAAAAAATAAAAAAATGATTTTATTATTTAAATTAATATAACATTAACAATATAAATTGAAAATTGTCTGACAACCCACTTCAAAAAATATTTGTTGTGAACAAATTTTAACAAGTTTTTATAATATCATTTTTTTTACTATTTAACTTACATAAGATTTAAGTTAAAATTTTAACAAATTTTACAAAAAAAATATACATATTTATAACAAGTTCTTATAAAACTAATTTATATTAAACTATCTTAAACTAATTAGCCTACCTTTATATATAATTTATTATTACATAAAAATTCAAATTTTCACAAACATTAAATATTTTTAAAATTAATTTATAGTAAAATAATATTAAAAATAGATATTATTTAAATTAAAATAAAATAATTTTTAGCACGAACTATTTCTTAATCTTTTTGTGACTGGATAACAAAATTATAATTTTTTAAACTATAAAGAAGCATAAAATAAAGGAGTACTGATGAATTATTTTAAAGAATAGAGTTCAAAAGGAAACATAGAAACTTCTATACGGTTAAAATTTAACTGATAAAGCTCTGGAAATTTCAATGGTTAGAACTGAAGAATGTGATGTATATTTCAAAAATTCAAATTTAAATTACCAAATTCAAGAAAATACTTAATTGCATGTATTATAACATTATACTATATATCGTAAATGGATCAATAATGTATATGTATTTGCAGTTTTATGTCACGATCTCATTCTAATATTCTCTTTTTTTTTTTACTTTTGATATATAAATAGATATGTTTATCCATATATATAATTATATACATATAAAAAATAAAAATTCACATGAAAAATGTCATTATTTGCAGATTTTTCTCTGATTTTAAAGTCGGTCGACTGTCCACAATCATAATTACTCTTCCTTGGCCAATAGCGTGTCGGACAGAAAATGGAAAATAAACCGGGCCAGTCAACTAATGCTGTTAGATGTAATTAATGCGGCTAGCTAAAAGTCATCAAATAGAGCCAACACACATAATTTCTTTAGTTGATAAGGGGTGCTTGTTCTTTACTTTGTACAAGAAAAAGAACTTGGATAGTAGAGGTAACGTGTAGAGTCATCGTAATATAGTCAATGACGATGCCCCCATCTAATCTAATCTTGCTAAAGGTCTGAATTAAAGACAAGTTTGAAGCTTTGTTCGCATGTCATCGTAATATAGTCAATGACGATGCCCCATCTAATGTAATATAATCTAATCATGCTCAAAGTTTCAATCAAAAGACACGTTTGAAGCTTTGTTTGCATGGCATCTTCAAAAGCAATTTCCTTTGATTGATTGACTAAAAGCTACACAACAAGAGCAAGAAAATAACATCTCAAATAACTTATACCTAACTAATGGAGACGTAGTATCTTATATTAAAATAAAAAATAACAATTAAATAATCTTTTTTTATGTTAATTGTAGTTATTGTTTATATGTGAAATATGTGAAAGATAATAATAATAGAACTAAATATTATTTCAAATTTATATTATTATGATTCTTAGAGATAAGATTGATGTAAAATTATAAATTATATAAACAATATATTGAGAGATTATTTTATAAT
>JAOQMM010000002.1:5773842-5788750 GCA_027563515.1 Erythroxylum platyclados
CCTCCTTGCCACTAGTCACCTCCTTTAGTACTTCACTTGCATTTCTCTTACTCTGTTGCCGCTCGCCGGTGTGCCTCATTCCGTTTTTTTTTTACTTTAAGATACTGGCCAGTATTTGGCTGGTATTTTAAATATCGGTCGGTACCGGTCGGAATCACTAAAAATTGCCAGTATCGATCGGTATTGACGACCAGTATTATTAAGGCCAATTTCGTACCGTTTTTCGGTCGGTATAGTACGAAACACATAACTCGGGTAACAATATCAAATACCCCAATTAGTTATGTGAGTTTATAAATTTATACAATCTAAAATAGTTAGTATTACTTCTTATCGTTATCATTATATTATTATAAAATGTTAGTACTAAATTTATAGCTTAATATTTTGTAAGCTAAATTTTATTTTTTATTTATTTTGTAGGAAACAAATCAATAGTAAACTTCATATGGAAGAATAGCTAGGAAAATTTACCTTGTAGAGTTTTATCTTAAATTAGTACGTAATAGTTTAGAATAATTGTAATAAATATAATTGTCTTGGATATTAAATTTTCCAATTTTATATATTGGAAATTAAAATTTTCTACATTTATATATTTTTATATATACTAATAATTTTTTGTTTGCTTGTGTGACAATATCTTAGCACTAAAAATTTGTATCAATTATGACAACTTCTATTTTATGGCCGCCAATGTAAAAATTTTTATTGATTAAGCAATTAAATTGTTAAATTTAATAATATTATTTATGACAAATACGAACACATTAGTGACAAATTTATTGTAACATATAATCTTTATTTAGTGACAATATTATTGTAACATATAATTTTTATACTTGTGACAAAGAAGTATTGGTGACCAAGAAGTAATGGACATTGATAAAAAAAACACGAGTGACAAATATTCTGTCATTGTTTTCAATTATTTTAATAGTGATGATGTTATTAGAATAAAATGAAGTATTATTACAACTTTATTTGTCATTATTTTATATTGTTTGTGATGACAAATTTCTTATAAATATGTAAAGTTATTGTGATCATATAGTTCTGTCACACATTTCATAGTTTTTAGTGTTAGTACTTTTGTCACAAAAATATTGCATAATTGTTACTATTTTTCTAAAGTAGTCATTATTTTATTAGTGACGGAGGTATTTGTAACGGGAGGTGAGAATTTTAAAAATTGGACACTATTAATAGTAGTAAATAATATTACTACTTTTAGTGACAATTCTTGCTTTTACTAAAAATACAATTTCTTGTAATGAGACTTCTACCCAAATTAAAAAATTACTCACACTTAATTAAATGTCCAATTATGCAACCTTTCTCCATTAAAAGTTGGAAATTCGATATTACAAAACCTTGTTAGTATATGATATTGGTTACATTGCGAAGCTTTTACTTATGTCCCAAGGATCCTTCGGGATTACTCTTTATTCCTTTGATCGTATTCTCCTGATGTCATAATTGTATCATCCTTTCTTTGAGTAGTTTAGATCATCTATTTTTATTATTGTGTTACTACCATACTTATGAAACAGAATAGGAATAGAATAATAAAAATAAGTAATTTATTCCTTTTTGTGATCTTAGATTTTTCTTTTGAACCTCATTTTTATCTTTTTAGTACTTTCTTCTAGTCACTTCAAAGATTACATGTGCTTTTTGCCGACATCATTATCTTTGTCTCGGATCTCCACTCTATACTAAATATTAAGGTCAAAATTCAATTGCAGTCTCTTAAGATTTTTGGAAATTGAAAAAATTGAAAGAGAAAGAGACAAAGAAAAAAGGGCTTTTTTATAAAAAAGAAAAAAAGAATTCAAGAATTCATCAAGAATTTGTTATATAACTATATTAGTTGTTACTCATCCACCACTCATTTTATTGCACGTGTCCGCTAATTAACATGTCATGTCTTTACTTCTTTTATTACCATCAAATGACATCGGAACGCGTAAGCTCTCAACTCATCACTCCCATCTTCAGCTCCACTCTGATGTTCTCTGGCTATTGGTCAACACTCCTAATCTCTACCTCCAGTCTATCTCCAGCTCCACTGTTATGTTCCCTGCTATTCTGACTCATTTTTCCTACTTAATATCGTAACAAGGAGAGAGTTGGCGTCACTGATCAAACTTCCTTTTATTTTTACTTTCTAGTCTGCAGCAAAACCGATAATTATAAGTTATATGCGCAGCCTGGAAAATCTAATGGAGCTTTTGACGGTGTCGTGACGTGGGTTGGGTGTCCTAACAAAAGCTGTCTTGCCCGCTGCAAGGAAGACTATTTCCAGGGGATGTGGCATTGCGACACATCTCATCATCAGCTGTCAATATGTGGAAATTTTGTCGACATGCTCGTAAATAAATCATGCGTTTCTCCTCAGTTCCCATACCAAACTACATCTGTTTAACTGTTATTAGATAATATGTCAAGAATTGGACATTTGTGATGATAAGAATATATGTTTCCAATTTTACTTTCTTCGATGAAATGTAGCCAGAACAGTTCCAAGTATACCATCAATTATAGGGAAAATATATATAGGCGACGAAATGGAACTCCAAATAAGATTATATGATTGAAAAGAATTATAAAGATGCAACAATGCAAATGACTGAACCAAATATCAAACTTGTTTTTTCACATTATAGAGGTTGGACATGAAATCTTGAGCAGCGCAAGCACTAGGTAGTAGGTACTATAGAACCCATTTTGCTAACCAGGGTTGACTACATCTACATGCAAAACTTTTACAGCCTCTAATGTGTTATATTTGATCACGCGCAGCGAGAACGAATAGTAACTATGATGATCAAATAAGCATAAGTCACTACGTATCTTTCTTGTAAATTATACTCAACTGATTTACAGGTTGGTTTTGGAAGCCTGTCAACCTAAGGAACTGCTATTAGTACCAAAATTATACGTATCATGCTCTCTCGCATCTCTTAATGTTCAGCGCACAGCTTTCGAGAATTTGTTTCCCTTACATTGTTCAAGAAAACCTCTTTAACTGATCCTCAAGTGAAAAACCAAAATGAGTAGAATTAAAATTTGTCAAAAAGTGCGTGTTAGAATTCTGGATACAGGAATCCTTCAACTGCCATTAACTGCTTCGGTAGTTTCCTGGCATATGAACGTCTTAATGAGGTATATTAGATTATGATTTGGTTTTAAATGAGGGCAAGAAACTGTTATATGACTATACCTGAACTTCTTGGAGAAGAATTTCAAGCTCAATCTTTATCTCTGAAAATGAAGGCCGCTTTTCAGGAGCTGCTTCCCAGCATCTCTGCATTAACTCCACAAGCCTTGGGTTTGCATTTTCAGGAAGATCAGGCCTCAACCCCTGAAAACTAGAAACGTCAGGTATTCATAAGACTACAAAGGGATAACCATTCAGCGAGATTGTGTTTGCCGTTTCAACTTTTCCGATTTCACATTTCCTTGAATCTAGATACATTTCATAAATTTTAATTGTGCCTGGTAATACACCATATCCTCCTAATTGAGGTTTGCTTTGGTTTTCCAGTCCAAATGATGGATGTTTATTTAAATTTGGGTAATTTATATTTCCGAACATTCAAATGGCAAGGTATTCGCGCAAGATGTTTTTATGAAACCCGTGAAGATGCATAGATGAAGTAAAGAAGTTAGCGTTAAAGTAAAGAAGTTAGCGAAAAGGAAAGACACATTGTCATTTACCTAAAACAAGATACCCAGATTCAACTTCAACCAAAACATGGTTACAGATAGGAAATATCTCGACATGTATATATAATATGTAGAAATAGATGTGTGTCCAACCTGTCTCACTCCCAGGGCTGCTTGTAGTGGAGTCATTGTATCATACGGTACCTGCAAAACCAATGTAAAATTTAAGATTAAGATTTATCACCAAAGAAATTACCATTATACTTCTAAAGTTGAACTAAAACCCAAGTGTGGTCTTCAATTCAGAAAATACCTTGGCAGTCACCAGCTCCCAGAGCACAATAGCAAAACTGAATATATCTGCCTTCTGGTCATATGGTTGATGGTTTATAACCTTGTGACAGTCAAATGCAGATCAAACATTTGATACAAATCAAAATAAAAGGAAAGAACAAGGATAAAAAGCTTTGTTTGGGTAAGAATGTACAAAGGTTAACAGATTCATACCTCAGGTGCCATCCATCTGTATGTTCCAGTCTCTGCTGTCATCACCCCCTCCTCACTCTGGAAGCGAGCAACTCCAAAATCTGCCACCTTGACAACCTTGAAACAATGTTTACATACTTTCAGTCATAGTGAAGCCACTATGATCCTGTCCATTTTTGATTTAATTTCACTAATAGTTCTAATAAAAAGCCAAAGAGTAACTGCAATCAATAATGAGCAGACATTCTGTTACTAAGTTCATCCAAGGCAAATATTTTGAAATAACTCACATTGTGAGTATCCATCAACAAATTTGCTGTCTTCAAATCTCTATGTATAATGTTATTTTGATGCAAATACTCCATCCCTTTGCAAACATCTATAGCAAACTTCAGCAACTGCGCCAGCTTCAATACATTGTGGTTCTTATGCAAGTAATCATAGAGACTTCCTCCCGGCATGTACTCTGGATACATGAACAGCACCAATACAGAAAAAAGTTCAACAAAATGGAAAACTAAAACAAGGCAGACAAAATAACAGAACTAAATACACTTCCATCTAAAATTTATTCAAAGTTGACAACACAATTCAACTTGGCGTCCTTAGAACAGGTACAAATATGAAGTGAGACTTCTTATTGCAGATATGATGTAAAAACATTTAAAACACATGCAGAAGTTTTTTTGTTCATTTCTGGGTAAGAAAAATATGAAAACTAGTTTGAACAAAAGGTGCTACATTAATACTAGCTCAATAACCAAAATTTTCAGGCACTTACTAATATCAGTTTAACACAAGATGGAAATTAAATGCTGATAAGTGACGGTGGAACCTGCTTCCACATTGCAGGTTTGACAAAATTGTGAAGAGAAAAGTGATAAATTGTATTTTTATGGCATGCCATTCCAAATTATTTAGCAGGATGTAGTTGGCAGAAACAAAAATCAGAGTCCAACAAGATATTGAGCTATTAACTATGAAAATCAAAAAAAGATGTGGGAATAGAGAAGTGAATTTCCTATATCATGAAAAGCTCCAACTAGGTTACTGAAAAATGTGGAAGAATGAGTAATGATAAGTACATTGCCCCAATCTGACAATTAAATAAAAAATTAGGTACGAATGAGATCTATCAACAATTTACATCTGAAGAGCCGTCCCACATTCATGCCCATGCAAATGGTTCCCTAAGAGACAAGCTACATTTCAAGCAACTAAGAAGTCCTCATGACAGAGAACAAGCATAATTTACCCAAAAAAACAAGATCAAATCCTAAATTCCAAATCAGAAACTTATAAACATTTGAAATCCTTTTCCTCAATAAATAATGTATCATTCTTGTTGGCACTAAAAAATCTCCATAAAATATGTACTTGACCACCAGAAAAGTAGAAAATAGGACAAGTATCCCTCCAGCCAGTTGTAAATTAAGGCATGTGGAACAGTCAATCTTCAGATAAAAATAAATAAAGAAAATTGAAACGATCCTTGAAAGAAACTGAATATGTCTCTACCAGTAAACCATAGATAAGTGCGATGGGGGACTGACTAATACCTAATAACATCAAATATGTACCCAAAAACTACAAAAGCCAGGTAGGACATTCACTTGAGAAGCACTTAATAAGCAAAGATGTCCACAGTATTTGCCCTAGCAAGGATTACAAGCACCTCCCTGTTAACCAAATGCGAGTTGGTTCCCAACCAAAAGTAAAATATGATGGCAAATTAGACCACGCACCTAATATTCTGTGTTCATTGTCAATTTGGACGTAATGGTTTCAATGACCATTAAAGGTATGAATAATGGAGGATATATGTGAATCATCACCAACTAAATGAAATCAGAATATGAACAATAAAGACCCCTTTGGATGTTAATTGGATAAAAGATGTGATACAAATAAACAAAGTTGACAGTAAAGCTGTTGCATACCGGTAATTATACATAGATGTGGAGACTTGGTACAAGCACCAATGAAACGAACAACATTTTTATGCTGCACTTCCCTGCATCAAGAGAAGTGACCCAAAACAAAGCAGTTATTTGGACACTCATTTAGGCATGTTTAGCATAAGATTTACTACATATGTAAAATAAAATGCTTAAAATTGTTAGAATTAAAAAGTTTAACTGGCAGAAAAAGTAATTTAAGCTCACAAATGCACAACTTGATGAAACAATCAAATGTAAATAGTGGGAGATAGGACACGAAGGCAGAATGTTCCAAGGGGCTTGAATGATCCTCTTCTAGATATTTTATTTGTTCTAACAATTTATGTTTTATAGATGGCCAACAGCAGCAAAAGAATCATAAATAATCAGGAATCTTTTCCCAGCTGCTTGAATGTTTACCATGGATGCTTGCACAAGAAATGTTAACATTCATTAGCTAGAATTAGAACAAAATAATGCATCAGTATATGTCAATTTAATAATAATGATTGGACTGGGAATACATAAGGAATTAACAAATTGGCATTTCCAATTGATGCAATCCCAAATCAAAATCTCCCTCAAACATTCAAGAATATATCACGGAAAGATGGGATAGCCGTACATCTCTTTATGTTCAACATCTAAATATAAGAACTGGTTGTACACTGCTAAACTATTATCTAACCTGTATAACTTGCTTTAAAGTCGGGAGGCAAGTTGATAAGGATTATAATGGCTTATGAGAAAATAAAACTTCTATTTAAAAATGGAATTTTAATAGCAAGAAACATTTTTTAAGTGAAAAAAAGAGCAACGTATTAACAGTTAATCACCTCAGTATTGCCACTTCTTGAGCAAACTCTTCTTCTTGAGTGGCATTTAAATGCTCAGATCTAAGAATTTTAATGGCAACATCTTGCCCCAGGTAAACTCCACGATATCTTTATGTGAAAAAAGAAAAATTATGAGCAGCAGAAAAAACAACATTGAAGAGAATCCATTTCAAGTTTGAAAAGGCTCACAAATCCCCACAAGACCCAGAAGCAATTCTTTCTCCTATCTTCAATATTCTCCTGTCTATCTCCCAGTTTCCAGATTTTGACTGCATTACCAACACTTTCTCTGTTGCTGACTGCGAATGAAAGGAACCAGACCATGACCCCTGCATTTCCATAAATGATAGTCAATAAAAACTACTGATGCAGGTAGAAAGGAGAAGCACTAAACCAAACACAGATGCACCAGTTTAGATAAATGTTATAAATAACAATTTAAGCTTTTCATTTGATATTATGGCCATAATTTTGTCGATAGCCATCAACTTTAACTATATGATGTCCATGGCAATAAAACTAGCAGACTCAAGAATCCAAGAACTCAGAGGACATTTAATCTACTAATGGAGGTTAGTATGCGCTTCATTATATAGTGTAGAAAAGAGTACTCCTTCCACAATTGATCTCTTGTCCACCATAAACCATCAAGATGCCAAACTCATAAGTTTAAGATCAAAACAACATAACATTGTTAGTAAGAATATTCATTTTCACATTGAATTAGGGGTAATGTTGATAGGATTCCTATCACAGAATAAAAACCTCTTGAATGATAATGCTTGGAATGCTCATGGAACAGGCAATGGAAGGAAACAGTCCCATAACAGTGATAATTTGATATACCCCACACTATAACCCAAATAAAATAATTATATTATTTGCAATGTGCAAACATAAACTTTCTAACAACAATATTATTCTGAATTCCACTTCTATAATACCAGTAGTGCTTAACTAGGGAAAAAAAACATTCAGTACTAAATTAAATTTTAAAAGAAATTATAAAAAATAACAGATAATGTTAGTAACATGAAGGGAAGGAAATAAAACCACAGCAAGAATGTAGATCAAAGGCATAGAAGGTCAGGAATATACGTATAGTAAACATATAGAAGTTTTAGTTTCCAGTTTTATAAGGAAAAATAATTGATAAAAAGAGAGGAAGGAGCAGGTTCTATCTCATGGATTTGACACCTAAAAATCAGTGATATTTTGCCAAGATGAAGGAAGACCACAATGGAAGGACTCACATGACCACGAAGAAATAGAATGGAAGGAAATTACAAACACCAACGGTTATGTCTTCTAGCCTTTGGAATGTATCTTAATAAATCAAAATACATGATATATCAATTTAGACATTTGATCCAGAAACAATTTGGATTCACCAGGTTTCTCAGGTGCCACATGTAAAGCTGATCATTGGCATGTCAAAAACTCATCCAGTTCAAGTTACTAGCCAAAATGTGGTAAGTCCACTCAGAAAACTAGCTTTCCGGTTGGACTGGCCAAGCAACTCCAAGTTTCATAACAATAAAATTCACCTTTCCAGTGTAGTTTCCAAATTCATCCTAAGATCAAAGTGTCAATTGTATATTTCAGATTTCTGGTTTTCTATGTCATCTATTTTACTAAAGGAACAAGAAACTCATTGCAGCTTTATCAAGACAGAACAGAAGAATACAACCAAGTCCCAATAGAAATAGAAGAAACTGGGAGTCGCATGAAAATTTTTCTCAATTCTATGACACCAGTTACAGGGCATACAAACAAGTTTAGTTTCCTCTGTTTTCAACTAAATTAACTACAATTAATTAGCATAACTAAAACAAAAGAGCATTGGAAAAGACATTCACCTCACTTCTAGCAATTGCTTTTTCCATAGCCTCATGCAAACCATCTGTATCCTGGGCACAACATTGCAAAGTCAGCAACATTTGGACTCAGCACAGATCCCTGTCATAAAGAAATATAATCCCAATGCTCCTTAATATAACATAAGGTCACTGACCTGGGATAAAGCATAATTTGTTTAAATAATTAGTTCGATTAACTTATAGTATACACAAGAAAAAAAAAATCAGTATTATTTTACAATATACTACAGACTATCATTGCCAAAATGTAACACTCATCAAAAAATATGTAGTAAGAATTATCATTAGGATTACATTAATCATAAGAGAAATGTGAAACAACAGAACACCCAAAACTTATGAATGTACAACAAATACTTCCAAACGAAAACATTTAAACAAATGATTATCAACAAATTAACAAGTACCTCATCAGGCCATCCATCCACAACAAACACATCCAAAGAGTATCCATCAGTTGTTGAGAAAACATGTGCTTCACGGATGTTAAGTCCTATATCAGAAAGCAAAGCAGAAAGCTAGAAGCAAAAGACAGCATGTCAGAAGAAAACTCACGGCTATAAATGCAAACTCACAAATATAATCAAGCCTAGATGTCTCATTTAATTGTTTACAAATTTCCAAACCTAGATTTTCCATAAGCATTTTATATGGCACCAAATATCCTCTTCATGCTCCAGTCAATCTTAACACAAAATATTTTCAGAATGCAATACAAATATTAACTAGGCACAGAGAGATCATAAGAATATTTTTTTCCCTTTTCCTTTCTGTTAAAAGATAGGCATAAAAGTCCATTGACAAATTAAAGTTGGAGAAGAGAGTTATAATAAGTCAAAGACTAAAGAATTAAGTTATCAAGATACATATCTAAAGAATTGCATCTAACAAGTACATCCAAGCAGCCTCCCTAGTAGAATCAGCAATGCACTAAATGAAAGGACATGGAATACTAACAGAAATTAGCTGAGGGCCTCCTCCTATTGCTATAGGTCAAAGTGAGAAATAAATGCAAAAATTAGAATAGTCAAATCAAAAGTTGATCTGTAATTCCATAATATCAGAATCAACTAATGCCTGGTTTCAAATTTAATTTATTTCCTGAATACCAGAGCCAACACTGAATTTAACTTATTGCAACAAACACAACGAAAATTAAAGTGCATTGGAACACTAAAACTAGCTGATATGGAAGATCTGCGATTGAAAATTCAGTTAACCAATATATTTAAGTTCATCGGATATCAACAAAAGGAACATTGCCAGGACAAAATACAAATTCAAACCATAGAAAACGAAGTAATACCTGACTGAGAAGTTTAGGCTTGTCAATTGTAGAAAATATTATTTCATGGATGGGAATGTGTACTGTCTCTTTCCTGCATTAAATTTCACAATATCAAAATTAAACCACTGAGTGACTCGATACTAGTTTATTTTGTCATTTTAAGAAAAATAACATATCTAAATAGGACCTTTTACAATCAAAGTCATTTATCCTCTCCCTAAAATGGAGGACTTCTTAAAGTTTCACCAAATAATTCTTTAAGGAGACATCCAACCAGACCATATCTCACACTTACTCCCCACCCATTGCAACAAGAAATATGTCATAATACGAGGACAGCAAGCAATTTCTTTCTTTGCAGATTCTATTGTTATCTTGAATAATGCGCATGAGCAATATGATCGCATTTTTCAATTTTCATTATCATTGGCCATCTGTGAAGAAGATGCTGAAAGTCCTCGCCTATGAATTGAAGTTGCACTTTGCCTACATGGCATTCTGACAGACCAGAAGTCAGCGATGTTTTTATTAATCCAGCCCAAAAATGTTCAGTATAGTAAAAAATCAATAAATTGCTTGAAATTGAATGGATTAATCGAGTAATAGAAAAATTTTTTAACAAAGCCTTGCTAAGTCAATACCTTCCCAAAAGGTCCTCTTCAAGAAAACTTTGATCCATACCCTTAGAAGTCTTTCTAACATTCAAATTTAGATCCTCAAGCTTAGAGCATGGTTCAAAGTCAACTGCACAATCCCTGATTCCATTTACAGAAAGGAAAAAGGAAAATAAAACTTACCAAAAGAGTATTGACAATGTGGCAATATCAAGCACATTAGAGGTTATCACTTATCAGCAATAGAATGGAAGTAGTTGTTTTACTCAAGGTGTTGGATAAACTCCTTCTATTCAGCAAATAAGGCAATAAGCATACATAGCGTATGCTCAATGAATATCTATACCTATTAAACGAAGATGCACCTCCGCAATCTGCATTACATGCTGTCCTTGCACTGGAAAAGTCACCCATTAATTGTTGAGCATCATTACGATCTGCTTCATTGCAAAGGCTCTGCCAAGAAAAAGAACAGGGGAAAGACAATAGGAAATAAGAGACAGAAAGCAAGGTGAACTGTGAAAACAAGTCAGGTAACAGAAGGTCTCAGTATGTAGCTGTGTGTAAAAATTTAACATAACTTTTAGAAGAAACTTCAGAAGTGGTCTCAAAAGTTTGCTAAGCAACATGACAACAGAAACATAAGTGGCGTAATAAGTAGGCCACAAAATGAAAGACAATGGATGAGACGTCTGAATAAAATAATTAAAGCACCAACCGAAAAGAATAGAACAAATAAGGTCCATAGATTTTAGAAGCTATTAAGATTACTCTCATTGGCAATAGTTCAAGCAGATCAACTTCAATTACCTAAGCTGAATCATGAATAAAATTTAGCAATTATTTAACAGAAACAAAAAAAGTGTTGGGCCTATTGGCATTTCGGGAAGCCTGGTATGTTGGAGCATCCAGATAAGAACAGAAAAGAAAAATTAAAGACTACTGCTTTCATGAAAAAAAATGCTCAATAAAATAACCTTTAAATTGGTCACAATCAATTGTTATACCGATAAACCTGAAAAGTTAAACATCATGTTCATCAAACAACAAATGTACATGCATTAACTTTATTGTGAAGTACCTTATTAAGAAAGATCGTACTACATAAATAAGTTATTCTCTAAGTTACCAGCCAACTACTGAATCCCTCTCCTACAAGACCATCATCCATCATTGATTTCTAAGTTGTCCAAGATAGATATACCAGTACTAAAATCCGGCTCAAGGGTACAAATTGGTGGAAAGAGTTTGATTCTTCTATGTTTCAGCCACATAGAAATTTGCCACTAACCCACATAAATAAGTTGTACCTCAAAAGAACGGATGTGATAGACAGGGCGCTTCTCTGGATCCTTTGCTAATGCGAGAAGTTTTTGATGTATCAGGACATCCTCCACTCTGTCCATGTTAACATCAAGTCCATAGCTGAAATTGAGCAAAAAAGAAAGTTTTAAGTAGTTGCATGTCTTTTCCTATAACATAAGAGGACAAAACAAATGAACACTATAATAAAACAGTTCAAATTCGAAAGCTTTACTTAGTTGCATGTCTTTTCCTATAACATAGAGGACAAACCAAGAAGAGCACTATACTAAAATAGTTCAAATTCGTCAGGATACAGCACAAAGCTACTTAGACCAAAGTAATTCAATGTATGCTCACAAATTTGCTAGAAGTTGCAAGCGTAACGTTAATCTATGTTTCTGGAAATAAAATAAGAGCGATGCAGGGCATGCATCAGTTCGCAATCCAAAAATTTTCGACAAGTTCCAAATAAAACTACCATTTGGCTAAGAATTCACACACTCAAAAACTGCTGTCTAGTCCACCATAACTCAAAACAAACAATTTCGTCTATTTGCAGCCAAAAAATAAGTGACTCGTAAATTTCTCTAAGCAGCATACCTTCGAAAATGTTTCCTTCACTTGAGTTTACATACTGGAAAGAGAACTCAAAATTAAGTTTCCTAATAGTAACCCAGACCAACACATTCCACATCAAATATCGGTCGTAGCAACTCATGATCCATTTGGCCATAGTACCTAGCCTAAAATGGAAAGCCAGTAGATAAAGCAAAGAAGTAGACATAGTAACAGTTTTGAAAAATATTCCCACGCATTTGAACTCTCCACTAAAATCAAACGAAAAAAAAAAAGAACAAATGCATAAAAACACAAAGAGATGAAACCTAGGAGGCAAGCGATTGAAGTGAGCGTCGAGCTGCTCGCGAAACAAATCAGGATTAGAAACAGCCTCTTGGTGGCCGCTTTCTAGAAAGCGATTGTACACATCGTTCCTTACGTCGTAGTTGCTGAAACCGCCGAAGCTACGTGGCGGTGACGAGCTCTCCCCAACTCCTTCCGTCAAATCCATTTTGATTTCTCTTTTCCCCTACTACAAAGCTGAAGCTGCTGTTGCTTGTATAACCGATGCCATAACAGAGGGAGACAGAGGATCTTTGACTGTAGGTAGAATCTCCGAGGACTAAAGGCAAATGGTTAAAATGGGAATTTTATAGTTGTAACAAGGGTAGTCTCGTCCTCCCAAAGATCTGCAGCAGAAGAACAGGGGCACAAGGGAGACCGTCTCTCTCTCTCTCTCTCTCTCTCTAAAGTGTAGAAGAAAGGAGGTGGAGAAAACTGTTTCAAAATTTACAATGACACGTCAGCCAGGTCAACCGTACTATAACTATATTATTTGTTCGTCTTTGAAAGCGTTTCTTCCTACCAGTTCCTGCATTCCAGGCGAAATGGATAGGATGGTTGTTTAATTTATTATTGCGTGAAGCGAAGGAGAGCTGGATCCGAAATGACGAAAATGCCCTTTCCTTCTCAATTTCAATATAATTTAAAGTAATATGGGTAAAATAGGAATTGCCGCTTACGTCCCGCCACAAGTCACTTCTGGTCTGTGAGTAGCTGGGCGGACCATACCGGATGAGCGAGTAGTTATCGGAAGGACATTGTTGTCATTTTAGGCCACATAGAGTCATAGGCTCATGCGCTGCTGGTCATATTAAATTATTTAAACCCAGAGATAGAAATCTGAAAAAGGGCTTAAATAGTTGAACCACAGTCAAGTCTGATTGGACGACCTTCTTTTTATATGGAATTTGCAGGCATTGTAAGGCCATAGCCATTTGTATGCGTTCTTTTTCCTCAAATGGTGGATTTGTTTGCTTGGGGAAATACTTTGTTAAACAATGTACAAATAATCAATCAAGTGATGTGATTTAATGGAATCTGACCCTTTTTCCTGGAGGGAATATACTATTCTGGAATTTGTCTATTAGCACAAGGTTCCCTATCTACTTACACCCTTTTAGTGGCTAAACCCTATATTATAACCCTTTTGTGGGAATAATTATAGCGTATCAAACTGGAATCACTAGATTTGAGTTTTTATATATTCACATGTGGCAATATTTCCAAATATTGACTTTGTCATGTAAAAGTTATATGGTTATATGTAGGAGAATAGCTACTTAAGAGTAGGAATTTCTTGTTAAAAGTAAGGAGGATTTAAATTCTAAGTTATGATATTCGATATGGAGAATTTATTCGTCTTTGTTCATTAGTTAAATTAACTACACGTAATTCGATTTCAAATTACTTAAAAAGTACCAATTTAAACATTATATATGTAGATGTCAGCATACGCGAGGGGCATGTGTCTATAAGAATAAATGTAGCATTATTGAGGTTCTACGAGAAAAGAAAAAGTGCTTAGGTCCTAATGATCACGTGGATCAAAAACAATTAATAAGTAATTAGCTCTTCTTATTGCTCCAACTCCAAGCACCAATCAAGGAAACTGTAGAAAAATGTTATATGTTGTATATTGGGATGACGCTCTGGCGTCATCTTACAGTGACAGGTGGATAAGATTAAAGTGTTTTAGTTGATGACGTAATAAAAAAGCATCTTAATTCGTGATTACCGACTCTTCTTAACGCAACTTTCCAGTTATGTTTTTGGTTTCAAATTTTCTGTTTCTTCCTCGGTTTTGTTCAGTCGGAGGACAAATGAGTTCCTCTCTCCCTCATCCTTTTCAATCGGAAATTAGCTAAATTGAATCGAGTTTTTAAAAGATAAATTTTATTTGCTCGATTGTCACTATCTTTTTGGGGTTAATAATAGAGAAGTATCGTCATCATAAGTGTTCAGAAATAATCGAATACATCTCATATAT
>JAOQMM010000002.1:5797978-5810959 GCA_027563515.1 Erythroxylum platyclados
TGTCGTTGGAGTGGAGAGAAGAGAGCAAGAGATGATGAAGAAAACAAAGGAAGGTGTCTTGCAAGATGTAAATTTCGATGCCTCGCTCCCACTCCCAGCCGATATAGGATTTGACAAACGTCTTACTACATCTCCACAATAACATTGGATAAGCAAATTGACGGGGTTTGACTTTCAGGTGGAGTAAAAGGTTGGAAAGTTGAATAAAGCTATTGATGCTCTATCTAGGAGAGTTGAGGACTCTACATAGCTCTTGGCAATCTCTCTCCCTCAAGCTGCATTTTTCGATGATATTTGGCGAAAGATAGTAACTTTCCAGGAGATGTTACAACTTTAACAATGCATTGAACAAGGTGACCTGGGAACAAATTAAGCTACATGTGATGGCCTGATTTTCTTCAAAGGAAAAGTATACCTACTACTCACCTCTTGCCTTATTATGATCATTTTGACTATCTATGATATGGCCCATGAGGTACGCTAAAGACACTATAATATGTTCATAACAATTTTTATTGTTAGGGTATGAAGTAAGCCACTTTATAGTTTATGCATAATTGTTTAGTCTAACAATGCCAAAAATGGCAGAATTTGCAATATGAGGGACTACTTCAACCTCTTCCAGTACCACAATAGGCTTGGGTTGATATCTCTATGAATTTTAGGGAGGGATCACCAAAGGTTTGGGATAAATCAGTACTTATGGTAGTGGTTGAAGATTTTCCAAATATGTCCACTTTCTGCTTTTGGCCCATCTCTGTAATGCTATATCGGTTGCTATTGTTTTCCTTGCAAAAGTGTTTAAACTTCATAACCTTCCTGAAACAATAGTGTTGGATCGAAACAAAGTTTTCCTTAGTTTGTTTTGGAAGGAGCTATTCAGCCTCTATGGTTTTAAGTAATCCTTCTCCTCAGCTTACCATCTTCAATCTAATGGTTAGACAAAAGTTGTCAACCACACAATCGAGATGTACTTGTGATGCCTTACCAGTGATAGTCCGCGACAATAGGTAAATTGGGTACCTTAGGCTGAGTATTGCTAGAACACCTCTTATCATATGAATCTTGACGCCAACCTATTCCAATTGATTTATGGCAGGGAACCTCTTTAACTACTGTCTTACGTAGCGAGTTCAACCGGAATTGAAGTTGTTGATAAAGCATTTCAAAAGAGGGATGCAGTACTCCAAGTTGCTTGTGATAAATTCTTACAGGCTCAACAAAGGATGAAGAATACTTATGATTTAGGACATCGAGATTTGAGTTTTATTGTTGGGGATTGGTATGGCTATGAATTCACCCATACCACTAGTTAACATTAACGAAGCAAAATCATCACAAGCTTCTTCTGAAGTTTTTTGGTCATTTTAAAGTTGTAGGTAGAGTAGGATCGTTTGCTTATAGACTTGAGCTATCGGTAGAAATAGAATACATGACATCTTCCATATGTCCCTCCTCAAAGAATACAAAGGTCCATAACTAGCTACTATAGGTACCTTACCACCAGTTTATGATGGCAGCAGGTTAAACAGGGATACACATGCACTATTATTGTAGTGCAAAGAGTGTTAACCAGAGGATGCCACGTGAGAACTAGTTGCAGCATTCCAAGAAGCTTACCATGAGTTTGAACTTGAGGACAAGATCAAAGTCCAGGAGGAAAGTGATGATGTAGGCACTTTTATTGGGTAGTAATATCAGACAAAGAAGTGGACAGCAACAAATGTGACTTAATTAGAAATTTATGAACTGGTTTATTTTATTTTCCTTAATAACTAGATTTTTTATTTAGTTAAGATTCCTTGAATAGTTAGGATCCTATCTTGATCGGATCCCGTCCTCTATCAATATTAGTCTCTATGAAAGAGTCTCTCACCACAAAATAAAATTCCAGCAATTATTCTCTAAATATATATCAATCTTAAAGGAGACTCAATGTAGGATGAGTCTACCTCCTCCTCTAATTTTTACCATAGGTTAGAAAAAAGATTCTTTCATATCCTAAAGTGATAGGTCCTAAGTAAACGCACATAACATAGTCATCCTTGCATTGTTGAAAATTACCATTATTGCTTGATAAAACAACTTGAAAATTGTATCAAACGTTAAGTGGCTTGACTGTAAAAATTTCATGATGGGGATGATGATCACATGTGCATGAAACTAACTCTAATGAAGGTTCAAACTTCAAATTGAGGAAATGAGTGCCCACAATTTTATGTTCTTTAAACCTCGTAATTTAACTAACATGTCTTATAAAGTATCCACATAACTAAAATATGGATTCTTTATAGGAATAAGGTTTTGTAAGCTTTTCATTACCTAATCACTGCCTGCCAAACAAGTACTCGAACCGATTCACGAAGAAGGTGAAGCTAGTGTTAGTTTGGTGCCTGATGAAGAAGCAGTTGATGTTACTACTCTTATCTCCAACATTTGGGAGACAACAAGAGAACTCTAGTATTGTATATCCAAGAAGACAATGGATGTGCCTTCGCCTTGCTATATAAGCTGGTTTCATTTATGAATGCTGTCAAACTTAATACGGATGGGACAACCGGAAGCAACCCAGGCGTTGTAGGGGTTGGAGGTTTGTTGCGAAATAGTATGCGTATTTAGCTGGTGAATTTCAAAGTTCACCTGGGTATTTGTTCTAACATAATACCTGAGATGCAAGCCTTACGGTTTGGATTACTGCTTGCATGGAAAGAAGGGTATAGGAATGTGGAGTGTGAATTGAAAATCTGAGTGGTAATTGACCTTATTAGAACGATTGATGTTTTGTCTCATCCATTAGGCGGTCTGATTTTGGATATAAGAGAACTATTAAGTACGCATTAGTCCTGCTCATTGCAACATATATCGAGGGAGGGCAATTTTTGTATTGATTGTCTTGCTAAGACAGCTTGTTATTTGGAGGTGGAGTGTGAGGTATTAGCTGAGCTTCTAGGAGACCCACTCTATGTTCTATCCGCAGACACCCCATGGTGTTGCCTTTTTCAGAGGCTATCCTATCTTTTAGTTACTGGTCTACTTTGTTGACCAAAAAATAAAAAAGAGTACTCGAATCAATTAAAGCCTAAAGAATCTAAATACAACAAACACTTCATTCATTTAAAATGTGTTAAATCAATGCCTTTCAAAACTTCAGCAATGTGTAGCATCTTAGAACTTAAACAAAGCAAGCTTGATAGAGATATCCACATAACAAAAATTCAGACCTAGAGAAGTTAATACATACCAACTATGCAAGACAACTGATAGAAGAATATGTAGATTTATTTGTAAGTCAAAACGGAAACTCTGAATCTCTTCCCCTCTTTATTTATTAACTCATCCAGGGAAGAGAAAATTGTAGTAGACATGACAATATCAATAACAACAACCGCTTCAATGCACAAAACTTCCTACTTTACGAAGGTGAAACATTAATTATATGCAACATTTTTTTACACGTTTAACCTTTTAATCACAAAAGATCAAGTCGCCTAAAATAGCTTTTTCACTTTGGATGTAGAAAAACGTTTCGCTCCAACTTGTCTCAGAATTCAACATCACTGGTACAATATTAGTGTGATTACAACGGGGGGCACTGGTACGCTATTAGCGCAAATTCATACCGGGGAATATGCGACGGACTCGAAACTAGTTGGGCACAATCTTTAAGAGAGAGATGAAAGGTATGGCTGATTAGGAAGCGCAGAAAGCTTTGGCATAGATGTATGAAGAAAGAAACGATCTTTTGAGGAATTGTCAAGGGCTAATATGAAAGCTACACTTGATGGCTTAGAAGCTCCCTCCAGGGCGTAGGAAGGAAGATGGAATTCAGAAATACATTAATCAAGATAGGCAGGCATGAAGATTTGATGAAGGCTGTGTATATTTCACACGCTCTTATGCAAAGCTCATATTGAGAGGATATACAAATGCTGTGTTATTATAGACACAAATAATTCTCGTTTGAAGGTTTAACAAGCCAAGAACATGATGTTATATTTCTTAAATGGAAATCCAAATACCAGGTGATTATGATTCGCAACAAGTTCTTCAAAGATAATGACAGAACTAATTACAAGTTTATCGTCTCAGCTCAATTCTAAGAATGCACATATCAATTCAAGTTTCAAACCAAATCGGTAAGTTTGGGTTCGAAAAGAAAACCTCTAGAAAGCCCATCACCACCACCACCCGGCACTCCATCAATCCACCTCCAAACCACTCTACCGTTATCTGCTCCACAATCATCCCACAACGCTAATTTCCCAACCCTCTTCGCCGAGAAACAAACCCTATCACCACCACCAAACACCTTCAATTTACTCGATTCCTGAAAACACCTATACATCTCCATTGGCATCCTCCCAGCCTCTTCCCACTCCAACCTCTCCAAGTCCAATCTCAATATCAATATCGTCGAACAAGACGGGTTCAATGAAAACGTCGACTTTAACCCTCCAACCATCAACAATTTCTTCCCACTCCCTCGTACCAATCGTGGCCTTTTCATTATATCAAAAATGTCCGCCCACTCGTGCTTTTCTAAACAAACCCATTTGTTGTGATTCGTTGACATCGATGTACTCCCGTTGCTGTAGTTGCCAGTATTGTTCGGACCAGAGAGATTCGATATTTTGCACGTAAACAGCTTCCATTGAGACCTCCACGGAGACCCAACGTCACATAAGGCAAAAACAGAGTCCGAAACTAAAATCGGACTCCTGGGTTTTGACGGAAGATTAGAGGAAAATGTAAGCCATGAGCTCGCAATTGTGCTTGACAAGTAAAGAGCCACGAGTTCAGTGAGTACCATAACACGGTTCGCTGAGTCAACAACAACGGCACCATGTCTCGACCAGGCTGACCCCAACTGAGGCAACACCTTGAATCGGCGAGTCAACGGGTTACAAACAACAAGAGCCTTATTGCTAGACTCGGCAGAACTCGCAGAGTCACCCCATAGATAGACGAGGCCACTCGCCGACGCGACGGGGTGGAGAGACCTGAAGGGCAAAAAGCTGAGATCAAATCTAAGCCACTGGGTCTGATCAGGGTCGTAGACGTTGAGAAAGGACGTGGGTGCGGCGGCGGCGTGGTGACGGTGGAGGTGGGGAGGGCGGAGAGCGAGGAGGCGGAGAGGCGGTCGGTCGGAGATGAGGGAGGTGAAGGAGGAAGAGGTCAACATTTGATCGAGGAATCTGCAGACGGATCGGCAGACGGCGATTTGACGGAGAGGGAGGGAGGAGAAGATCTGGTGGAGGGTGTCTTGGGGGAGGCTGTTCATCGGAGAGTCGTCCATGGTGGTTGCTGCGGTGGCAAGGGAGGAGGGGTTGTGAGGTGAGGGATAAGCTGGGGATTTTGGGTAAAGGCTGTCGTTTGCGTTTAGGTTTTGTTGGCCTATGATAAAAATTGAAATTAATTTGAAATATTTGTGATCATGGAGTTTCTTTTCATTTAAAAAAAGAGCTTTGGAATTATCATGGTTGGATACTTGGATTGGATCGTTCTGGTATTGCCAACTTTGTCCTAACCCCCAGCCTTAGCCTAACCTCGTTAATTAATTAGTTTTAACGATTCGTTTCTTATCTTGTACTAATAACGGGGCTGTTTCGTTGTATTATTATTAAACATAACAACCTTAAAAAGAATTCAAATTACGTAGGACCATGTTGACCGACGGTTGGATTGGGCTGGACTGCCCGAACCCTTGTTTGGTACTTGTAAGGCCTATAAGAAAATATTTTGATCCCAAGGACTGGACACTACTGTAGATAGATTCAGCTTTTGTGTAATAACTAATAAGAAGCTTATGTTCCGTATATTTTATTCTATCAACTTAAAGATTGAATTTAGGGAAAATGTTATGCAAAATTACAATAGGGCCTTTGGGAACGGGGAGAGTCACTTGACTACCCCTTGATCCTCAGCGTGTGCACCACGTCGGAAAATCGTATAGTTATGTTCTCCGTCTGACAGCTGTCCAAGTGTCCAAGCGTGTATCAATTATCTTCGTAGGAGTCCTCTGGTTAGATTCAAAGTCGTCTTATCGTATGGTAAGAAGAGGGAGACTTCTCCACGCGTTTCATTCAATAAAAATCAAGCAAATTCAAATATTCAATTGCCCGTGCCCCTGAGAGTATCTTGGGCAAACAGACATTCGTGATTTTGTCAAAATCATATAAATTAAGATTTTCGACTAAAAGTCACCCATTTACTTTGGTCTTTATTTTTTTAAAAGAAGTTTATGTTCTAATCTTGATTAAAATTGAGAATACTATTTTCAAGTGATGACTTATTGAACAATCCATTTAGCTTCGACATAGAATAGATTCTTCAAAGCTTTTTGTGTTACCATTTATGAGTTAGCACCTAAATATTCCCATAAATTTCTCGGTGCTTTCAAGGGTTAGGCAATTGCAAAACAAGTTTCCCTTTCAGTTGGACAAACAAACACGTGAAACCAACATGTCTATTCTGCATTACGATCCAAGTTGCGAGGGAAAGTGGTAAATTAGTCGGGACTAACACGTTTCTGTTTATAGATAAATACATAGGCATAAACCCAAAGCTTTTATTACAGTATACCTGGTAATAAATCTTAACAATATCCAATTGACGCTGCGTTAACTTCCACTTCTTTTTTCTTTTCGGTTTTATTTTCTATTTTTTGTTTTTATTTTCTTTTTAAATAAAAATAAAAACTTGCTTGATTATTTAATTAATTATAATTAATTAAATATATTATATTATTCATAATTTTTATTAAACAATAATATATTAAATAATTAATATATATTTAGTTAATAATAAATTAGATTAAAAAATAAAAACTAAAAACAAAAATCAATTTTATATTTGAAATCAAAATCAAAAAATAACAATATCTAATTAACAATGTAAAATAGCCTCAATCAAAAAGGTCTATAAATTACAACACCCCCGTTTCCTCCTCCCTTCTCGTCACTTTCGCTGCCTCCTCCAATTAGAGCTGTAGCCACCACTATTCCATTCACGTACTTGTATGCGCACACTCTCTCTTGCTCTCCTTTTCTGTTCTCTTTCTACCTCAGGTTTTAGATCTGCACATACTGAAACTCTAATGTGTATCTTGTTTCAGAGACTGCCATGGATGTAGGTGCCGTGCCGGTTGGGCTCTTGTCCGAGGACTTTGATCCGACGACGGTTGTTGAAACGGAGCCCCTTCCACCGCTCGCGGCGGCGGAGAGGAATGGAAAGGATATAGTTCTGGGGAGGAACGTGCACACCACGTGCTTGGAGGTCACCGAGCCCGAAGCCAACGATGAGTTCACCGGTGATAAGGAGGCTTACATGGCTAGCGTTTTGGCTCGCTATCGCAAGAACTTGGTTGAAAGGACCAAACACCATTTGGGTATATGCATTATCCTTTTCATTTTCTACATATTTGTGGTCATTTCTTCTTCTTCTTCAATGAGCGAATGCTTCATTGCTGATATTTGGAGAAGCGGGTTGAAGTTGTTGGTAAGTTTAGTTATTGTTTGGAGACTGAGGTGGTTGTTTTGTTTGTTTTGTATTGTATCGGTAACTCGGATCTGACTGGACAATGTCTTTTTTGTTCTTTCGTGTTTATTTAAGCTGAAGTTAGTGGACATTGAATGGGATTGAAGCTTCTGTATCTATAACTAACAATTCTTGTTATTCACATTGATACAAGAGGGTAATATTATATGGTGTTAACATGTATGCTTCATTCAAATTGATAGAGGCCATGGAATTGCTGTCTTGCACAGCGCTTTTCTGTTCTTTGCTTTTGAACGTGATATTTCTTTCTTGCTAGTAAACGAAGCATCTATATGAACTAATCATCTTAATCTTGAATTACTTTGTGTATGATCTTTACTGACCAGCATCCTTAACTGTTTGGTTCATTGTTCGTTGATAGTCAAAATGTACAAATTCAGAGGGTATTTAGCTTCAATCGGATGGATCTGGATTCTTTTTGAATAAACTACACTATAGTTTTACTTGTTTTCCTTTACTTTCATTGTCCTTCAAATGATTACAAGGTCCCATATGTTTATGTTTGCATAATTTAAAATTTTAAAATACTATCCTCCTAATATTCTTTCAATTACAGGTTATCCTTATAATCTGGACTTCGACTATGGTGCTCTGGGGCAGTTGCAGCATTTCTCCATCAACAATCTTGGTGATCCATTCATTGAGAGCAACTATGGTGTCCATTCAAGACAATTTGAAGTGGGTGTTTTAGACTGGTTTGCCCGTTTGTGGGAAATAGAGAAACATGAATACTGGGGTTATATTACCAATTGTGGAACAGAGGGCAATCTCCATGGGATTTTAGTAGGGTTAGTAGTCTTGCGCTTTGAAATTGGAATGCATTTCTGAATTTGAATCTTTCTTGTGTTGGAATGGAGGGTGACATTAAACTGACATGCAGGAGGGAAGTGCTTCCTGATGGAATTCTGTATGCATCAAGAGAATCACATTATTCCGTATTTAAAGCAGCAAGAATGTATAGAATGGAATGTGTGAAGGTTAACTGCCTAATCACAGGCGAGATTGATTGTGCTGATTTTAAAGCTAAACTAGCTTCTAACAAGGATAAACCGGCCATTATAAATGTTAACATAGGTATCTTTTCCTCTTCCTCCCTCCCTCTCTCTCTCTCTCTCACACACACACAAATACACACACACACTCAAGTAGTAACACGCTGAATCACAGATATATATACCTTACCATTGTATTGGCGAGTGGGAACATTGTTTGTCTTATGATTTATCCCTTTTACAGGCACAACTGTTAAAGGAGCTGTTGATGATCTGGATCTTGTGGTAAAGACCCTTGACGAAACAGGGTTTACGCATGACCGGTTTTACATTCACTGTGATGGAGCTTTATTTGGACTTATGATGCCTTTTGTGAAACGCGTAAGTGATTTTACTGCCAATTCACATAATATAGAGGTACCCCGGCAGGTAGAACATACCAATCATGTGTAAATACCATTGATTTTTTTGACATTTTTGTGTGTAAAATTGTCTTCTATATTTAATTTGTATCTCCTGCGTGATATTTTGCTTATTGTTAGTTTTTCTCTCTTGGCAGCTTTCATGACTGATTGTTTGGGTTATTGCTGTTTGTGTACAGGCGCCAAAGGTTAGTTTCAAAAAGCCCATTGGAAGTGTAAGTGTTTCTGGACACAAGTTTGTGGGATGTCCAATGCCATGTGGAGTTCAGATAACTAGGATGGAGCATATTAATGTCCTATCGAGGAATGTTGAGTACCTTGCTTCAAGGGATGCGACGATCATGGGAAGCCGTAACGGCCATGCCCCTATATTCCTTTGGTACACGCTCAACAGAAAGGGTTACAAGGGGTTCCAAAAGGAAGTACAGAAATGTCTTCGAAATGCTCATTATTTGAAGGATCGACTCCAAGATGCTGGAATCAGTGCTATGCTAAATGAGCTGAGCAGCACTGTGGTGTTTGAGCGGCCACTGGATGAGGAGTTTGTTCGCCGATGGCAGTTGGCCTGCCAAGGAAACATTGCTCATGTTGTGGTCATGCCCAATGTCACCGTTGACAAGTTGGATGATTTTTTGAATGAATTAATTGAAAAGCGCGCAACATGGTATCAAGAAGGAAACGTTAAGCCTCCATGTGTTGCTGCAGATTTAGGAAGTGAGAATTGTGCTTGTGCGTTGCACAAGGCGAAGATTTATCACGAGTGAGAATTATTCACTCTTGTAGTTCTATTCTGTATCAGAAACGTCATTGTTCTTCTATAATCATAATTTGTGCGAGTATGATTGCTTATTTCACTTAGTTCCTAGATTATCATTATTTCCTCTGTTTATCCTCATCTCTCAAAACCATGTTAAATTCTCTAGATTAATAGGATATAAAATCCAGGTACTTTAAGAGCAGACAGGCGGTTGGTGTTTTTTTTCTGTAAGGACAATTACTAGGAGCCTGGGAAAATCCAAACACAGAATTTCTGAATTTCTGTAGTACATAATCTTTATTCTGCTTTATTTTTCCAATTTCTAGCTGCCAATCACTTAATTTAGTACGGATTGTATTGTAGCTACAATCTGATTTTGTTTTCAAAGGGATATTGTTCTATAATCACAAGGTAGTTAAAGATTGAGGCTTTGTCACTTTTAAGCAGTGCCTTCCTTTTCTGCTTCGGATGACAGGAAATGTTAATGTTTACGCATTCATTCTGGTGCTGGACCAATTAAGGATTTAGGAGTTATCACCAAGTGGTTTTTGGATATTTCTGGGTTTCAACATGAATTCGGGGTGGATTTGGCATTAAAACTTGGTCTTAGAGAGCTTATTTTCGAATCTGATTAGGATGTTAATGGTCTAAATTTTTTATATAGAGTTCTATCCAAATGTGTATTTTCTTATAGGACATAGGCGGATTTCTTGCAGTTGCTCGAATACAATAGCAATAGGATGATTAGGATCCTTGCTTCTTGGCATATGCGCATAAGTAGGCAGGATAGAGGTTGAAAGAGCCCAGGTCGGAACTTTTAAGTGTGATAACAGGACCAAGTTTAATGGAATCCATTATTATTACCAATATTTGTTGATTAAGATTTACATTTATAAGTTAATTATATATTTTTATTAAGTTTTTATTTCAGTTTAATTAGAACATTTTAATTATGTATAATTGTATTTGGTTTTTTATTGGAACTCTATAAATAGAACTTTTTACCAAATTACTATGCGTAATTTATAAGGATGAACTTTGGACTAATTAGTAAAAATGCTCTTTTGTGACCAAAAGGTCAAAGGTTTGAGTGAATCTCGGGCTAATTGGTAAATTTGCTCTTTTGTGATCGGAAGGTCAGAGGTTCGAGTTACAGAAATAATCTCTTTGTAAAAATACAAAAGAAAAACTGCATACATTGATGACCCTTCTCGACTTTCGTAAAGCTTAGAGCCTTGAGTTGAGTTTTACTATACATAATTTATATAGTTAACAATTGAGTACTCTCAAATTTTTTCCTTTAGTTTTCTAATATGTGGTTGAATGTATGTTTTTGTCCTTTGTTAAAAGATAGATAAAGAGCCAAAATTTAAGAGTATTCAATTTACTAATCATCCAAGGAGTATGTTCAATCGTTTCATCTAAGACATTATTATAAATAATAAATAATAAACTAAATATAATTAGAAAATCCTAATTAATAATAATTCTTACTAATAAGTACTAATTAAAATTAAAATGGAAATTTAATAAAAAATATAATAGACTTTTAATGATAATATATCTAAATAACCAAATGTTAAATAGTAATAATAGGGCACTAGTCAAATTGATTTTGATATCACACTTAGGTTTGATGTAGGCCTATTTTATCTTGCATCATTTTCTCTAGATTGAAAAGATCTCGACTTTAAATAGTGAGACGAAAAACACAAGTACAATAATGTATTTATATGGTGAAGTTTTTCCTCTTTAATCTAAGTAATATCATTTTTTGACTTTACAGTAGGTTTAGTCAGGCTCGAGTCACAAAGGCCTAACTCCTAAGGCTAATCAAGTTTTAAAATAAAAATCAATTTAAAGCTGATTTTGAGTTGGGCCTTTAATTTTGAAACTCGAAATATTTTTTAAGTAGATGTAGGTTTGGTTTGAAACCTATCAAATCTAGTTTTGCCTATTTACTTCGAGGGCTCTAACCAATTCCTTTTTGCCAAAACTAATAAAATTTGATTGGAATCGTACTCGTTGAAGACTTAAAGAAACTACAATTGACTGAAATAAAAAATTACTAGAAAAATCATCTTATTCCAAGATTACAAAAACGTAAAGCAGTAATGGAAAATAAAAAGGTCAAATTGATTGGCAACAAATGCAATAGAAAAAGGCAATTACTAGGCGACAAACAGAAGTTGGGAAAGTCGGCAATAAAGGAAGGTGGTGACAAAGGGCACAGTGTTACATGAAAACAAGAGATGTACTAAAGAGTACATGAAATAAAGGTAGTCTACATAGTAGAAAGGAGAAAAAATAGAGCGTAAGACCACGAATACAATTAGAAGAGAGAGAAGGAAGGAGACATAATCATTTGATTACTGATTCTCATTTATGTTTGCTACAATGGTATAAAGTTGGGTTCTCCTTAAGATAATCCACCATATGTAGTTATGCAATTTATTCCTCGTGTTCTAGTAACTTGTAGCATTTCACTAATATTAACATTAAGCAACTTCTTTTTTATTTATGTGATATCATTTCTTTACTTATACAACATCATTTTATTTTTTATAGTAGTAATTGTTAACTTTTATAGTTCCTTCTTCATCCTTTCATAACAGTTTCTTCCTCTTCAAGAACCTTGTCCACAAGGTTTGCTTTAGGGAAATATTGTGAAGCTCAATTAAAGATTCCCAAGTTGTCTCTTCATGTGAGATATTGGTCCACTACACCATTATTTAATTTATAGATTTATTGTGATATTTCATAATCTTGTGATCTAAGATTACTTTAGGAGCCCTGTATATATGTTTAGATATTATTAATAACTTTCTGGAAGTTGCTTACTTCTCCTATTTACACTTCTTAACTTGAGATACATGGAATATTATATGAATGAGCTTCTTAAGTTAAGATACATGGAACATTAGATAACGAGGGATCATGGAGAAAGCAGCAACTTATATGCCACTTTACCAACCTTCTTTATGATTTGATATGGCCTATACGAAGAGAGCTTATAGTTGATCCTCTTTTCTAATGAATGTTGTCAGTAAGCCTAAAGCTTTAAGAATACCTATTGTTTGACTTCGAATTCCCCCTTCGTCCCTCTTTTGCTTGCTTGATACTTCATCCTATTTTAATCTGTCATGAGATGAAACTTATACTAGCTAGAGTTGTTTCTGTAACATCCCTAAACATACCCCAATCGGAGTTAGCATGATTAGATGTGGAATTAAATGATTAAAATTGAGTAAAT
>JAOQMM010000002.1:5814162-5843000 GCA_027563515.1 Erythroxylum platyclados
ACTGGCTAAGATCGTGTGAGCGCGAGACATGAGTGAAGTAGCGCTCCGGTATTCCTCCAAGGGGGTATCAGGGCGTTACAGTTTCCCTATCCTTCATCACTTAATCCACCACCAAGTTCTTAAAATATTTGGTAAAGCAAGGAACATACATAAGGAGGATAACCATACAGTATATCAAATGGAGTGGTGTTAAAATGTTGCTTGATATGTGCTATTATACCAAAATATGACAATAATATCCATTTGAACCATTAAGTGGGAGTGCCTATGTAAAAGTATCATAGGTAATTCTCTAATATTTTATTTACTGCCTCTATCTATCATATTGGAGGTGATATGCAGTTGAAAAGTTTAAACTCATTCCTTGTAACTTGAAAGTTTCCCTCCAAAATACCCTTAAGAAGATAGGGTCTTAATCATTTACTGTGCTTTCTAGCATTCCGTGGAGTTTAAAGATATGATCAAGAAACACATGGGCTATTTTAGTTTATTTAATCTGTCCACTATTACTATAATAATTGATTTATCTTTTAAGTATAAGTAATCCCTCTATAAAATTTATACTAATCTCTTCTAGACGCAATTTTGGCACTAGTAGAAGCTATAGCTTCTCAGAGAATCCAAGGTTTCTCATACTTTTTTCTTTAGCATATGAGACATCCATAAATATAGTTCCTTACATCTTTGTTTGAACATATCCAGTAGAAAACATCGTGTATCTTCTTAGTAGTTGCTATATCCACTAAGTGAGCTCCTTGCAGCCCATCGTGACTTATGGAGATAAATTTTCTTTGTAAGTTACTACCAAAATCAATCACCAATTTTCCTTTCCAATTGGTTAATTCTTCTTCCCGCTCATAGTTATTGGAGTTAAATTCTCATGTCTTCAACCTTCTAATAATATATTGAATGATCATGTCCTTCTCTCAACTTTCCTTAATCTCATCCATTAACGGAGTATGGACTTAAGAGATTGTTAGGGGTAGCAAAATAGTGTTAGTTATCCTCAATAGAGTATATGTTGCTTTGTAACTCTTCCAAATTCTATATACAACCTCAATTTTATACCTAAATGAATTTTGCAACCATGCTTGTTAAAGATAGGTGGAGATTCTCTATTTACACAGGTACTTGACGCTTTAATGATTAGTTTGTACCTTGAATTTGTACCATTGAGATATTATTGCAATTGTTAGGAAGTGCTCATAAGTAAAGAATCTCAAGTGTTTAATAGCCAATATCTTACTCAAATATGCAATGGGAAGTCTTTCTTATTGGAGAATAACTCTTATCAAATACTATTTTTTGGTAGCTTTACTAGCTCTGACTTTGTTTCACTCTCTTATTTTACTATTTATGGATGGTATGAAACGTTTTAATTGCGCTAAGTATTTTCATTTTAAAAATGCATTGTTAAGGGAGGAGTTTCTAGCTGAAGTAGTTAAGGGGAGTTGATATTGTAATTTATAATATTTTGGATAAGCTGAAACATTATGAGGAAGTCCTTTGTGTAACATACCACTCCTATAGAGCATAATCCCGAATATACCAAAGGATATTCGGGAACATACTCTACAAAAATTATACATTAGGATAATCAAATTAACTAAATCTTAGGCATCAACATATCACAAGCATTCAAAATATTTATTTAAATCCCATTTCTTTCACAAACATATAAGGTCATATATTTCAACATAATCCATTATATTATATATCAATTTCGAGTTCAATCTTAGTATAAACACATATTACAAAAGTTACACACTAGAGATATTGTGTATTTTGATATGGGATGCTAATACAAAAGACTCTAACTAAACTCCACAGATTCAGCTAATCAGACCTTTGAGCCACTTCCATCCCCAAAATGCAAGTACTAGACTTCTAATAGATCGCTTTGGTAACTAGAACTCCCCTGAACCTAAAATATAATGTTGCAATTTTAATGAGTTTGCGAACTCAGTGAGTGAACCGTCATCGATGTACTCACACAAAATAAATCACAAAGACAAGTTATATCACAATTTATCACACTTCAACAAGTAAATCATATAAGTCAGTATGGCATCTCACATCACATTCTCCATTGACTTCAACTGTATTTCAAAGCAATTCAATAAAAATCATTTCAATTCAATCATATGATGCATGTAGGGATGCAAATGCAAATGCATATGTGTTTTCATTCTTCTTTTGTTTTGTTATGACCAAGTGCCTATTAACACCATGTGTTGTCCCGTACCCATTGTGGATACCGAGTCCATGCTATCGGAGCCTGAGGCTCTTTTTTATAATTCTGAGCTCAAAGCTCTTTTCTTCACACTAGTCACTTTGGTCACAACTCATTTATCTGATCATGCATTTCAATATATTGAGATGCATCATTTCATATGTTATTCTTTCATTACCTTTCTTTTCAGTGAGCTCATGCCATATAACTAACTCCTCAGACGTAAGTCTGGCATTTATCAATCAGTTGTACACACATTTCATATTAAACATATAATTCATACAGAAGCACATATAAGTGAGTTTACACATCTAAGTTGACTCACAGTACACTCCAAAAATGCTATTACTTTGATGTTTCAGCAATGTCTGGATGTTGACGATCACTTTGCATGTCTATTGTCATACAGTACATACATACATAATTCACAAATTACTAAGTTGTTTAATCATGTGAATATACAATCATACACGTGTATATGTGTCATGTTTCAATGCATGCTCAATTGGCTTTTCGGTTATGTATTCTTATGCATAAATTTTGACTATTCATTTCCACATTTTATCCATTACGAGTTGAATTATCAAATTAACGCTAACTTGGTATCATAAACCCTTACAAATCACTTATACACGTCACCATATCCAATGTAAATCAATCTCTCCACTATACAAAATAATATGTGCTTATACACCCTAAGACCATTAAAACATTTCAGCTTGTACACTACTAGTTTACATTCAGGTTTATACCTTTAAGTTAGCTTGGTTTACTCCAAATTCATCAGCTATACATTGCACTTATCATTGTACATTTTCATGATCAAAAAGCCTCCCATAACACACTCACAATTGTTACTTCAAATCTAGAATTTCTGCAAACTAAATCTATACATTCATTAAACTTTTTCCAGCAACATATATTCATACATTTACGCAATTCTCATTCATAATTACCCCATGTTCTTCAATGCTCATTCATCCATAGTCTATACACATTATACATGTCCTTAAGATCATGTTTGTTTTAAAAGAACACATCTATTCCTTTATCACATCAAAATTTCCAAATTTGGATATAACTACATCAAACAATCCATTCTTTAGGTTATGACATCAGTTAACTACATAAACTTATTAAACTTTTAACCAATTAACCCAACAACAATCTAGGCTCGTTCCTAGCCTTAATTAAGTCCAAATATACTAATTTAGAGTGGTTTTTCTCAACTGATTTGACATGTACACAAAGCTGAAATTAAAATTCCAGAATTTGTCATCAACATCACTAATGTGTGTAACTTTACATCCTTCATTACTGCATGAATTTCACAAGCTTAGAAACATCACTAACACCTGAAATTTTCCAGATTTCATGTCCTTTAAATTTAATTCATTTTAGGTTAATTTAACTTCCATAATGGTTATACTAAGGCTCACAAAATTATGCTCACCTAAATCATTAACAGTCACTTTTTACAAACATACTTTCAGCTCAAATTTTCCAAATTTGAAAACACCTTTATAACACCTATCTTTAGCATGTTCCTCATCGATTATACTTCAAATCCCAACTTAAATCATCCATACAACAGCCCATAAGCTACTGTTTTCATACATGTAAAAACAGAACAGAAAAGTACCCATTCATTCTTCATTTTTCAACAAATCTTCAACACCAACATCACATTCAATCCATCCCTAAGTATCCATAATAAAAATTCTGCTAACATATACCACAATAGGTTAGTATTTCACTTACTTGATTAGCTTGAATGCCACCTCAAATGTCAAGCTTGCTTATCATCACATGCATGCAAGAAATTTCAAGAACATGGAAGGAGTACGGTGGCTTCGGCAATGACAAGAAGAAGATAGATTTTTGACAACAAGTTATGCATCAACATTCAGCCTCTCTAGCTCTCTTTAGGAAGGATCTTGCTTGGTTTTGGGGTGGTAATGTACAGAACTAGAGCAAAAATCCAAAGGTGTGGTTTAGATGTGGGTTTCGACAATGAAAGGGAGAAGATGGTGAGTGTATGGTGTAAACATAAAACTATGCAATGTTTTAAGTCTTATGGTGTAAGATCAGTATTCTTCCTTTGAAGAAACTTGTTATACACTAAAGTAAGCTACACGTCCCTTCCTTTTGGCTGCCAAATGTCACTAAATTCCTAAGCCATTTGTCACTCAATTCTCCAAGCCATTTGTCAATCATTTTATAGGTTTAATCATCCTAAATTTCCACATGTCAACTTGTCTTACTACTTGAAAATTTTCCTAGGCTAAATATATAATTAAATTGTGACAATTAACCCCAAATAACTAATTATTAGTTACTCCATCAATTCTTTTTATTGATAACCTAAAATACAAGACATTATAAATGCACAATCATGTCACAATCGTTTTGAAACTTTCATACCCCGAAACATGTCAATTGAGTGCACATAAAATCTTTGCAATTTTTTTTTAAAAATAATTCATGTGTGTATGCTAATATTATGCATGTGAATGAATTCATAATATTATCTCCTAAATGCATCAAATTTGTTCTAAAATGATGTAACTCATGTGACTTAGTATTCTAACACTCTAACCCTCAGTAGTTTTTGAGACCGACTATTACACTTTATGATTGGAGTTTTACAATTACTAGTTAGTTTCATAGTAGAATATCTTGATGTCAGACTAAGAAGTTTTGGGAAATTTTGATTCAGTACTAATTTTACTATAAGTGACATTCAAAGGTTTTTTGGCTTAAAGATGGGAGTGTCAACACAAAATTCTTTCATTCTTCAACTTCTTTAAGGAAAAGGGTAAATTTAATTTCTAAGCTCCAAGAAGAAATGGTGATTGGCATAATAATCATGAGGATATAAGGCTATTGTCTTAAATTACTTCTAGTCTTTATTTATTATGGGCAACTCTTGTACATGTATTGTTTTGGATGTTGTTGTTCTTGAAGATATGACTGAGACTAATGAGGTTTTGATGGCTTATTATATATATGAAGAATTTAAGAAGTCCATGTTACAGATACACGCTAGTCTCCAAGACTGGATGGCTTTAATCCTACATTTTATCAAAACTTTTGGGATTTTATTACTTCGAATTTTTTTGGGCTTGTTTGAGCTAGATGGAGTCTTATGATCTTCTTGTGTGTTTGAATGATACTACACTTATGTTCATTCTCAAGTGTAACCAACCTTTATATGTGTGAGATTTTAGGTTAAAAACTCTTTATAATGTATTATGCAAAGTGATGTTTAAAGTGGTGCCCAATTGCTTAAAAGTTATTCTTCTTAAGTAGTCTCTAAATTTTTGTCAACATTAAAGTGTAAGAGGAAGGGTAAAGTGAGTAATATGCTCTTAAATTCTATATTAGCAAAATTTATGGCCATGTCAATTTGTATTTTCTTCACAAAATCTTTATTAAATTGGGTTTTATGTAGACTTGGGGTAATATGATCATGTTATTTTTCTATTTTATTTAGATTTCTATTAATTTCAATGGTCAATTATTGGGCCTCATGATTCCCGATCATGAGATGCAGCAAGCCAATAAGGAATAATAGATTCACGAGTGCAATATTTGTAAATCTGCCCTTTGATTTCACATCTACCTTTTGAAGATGACAACTTATTTTTCTTCAATTCAACGAATGATGAAACGTATCACTTGAGATCCATCTTGAAGCAATATGAATATGAATTGAGTCAAACCATTAATTTTCAAAATTTAGGTACTTTTCTAGCTCTAATGTGCTATCTTGTTATATAGATTATATTTCATCCATCTTTAGTATATTTAAGAACCTTTTAAATTGAAAACTTTTTGCTCTCCCTTCTTTTATTGGGGATGCAACAAGGTTATTTTTTCATAGTTGAAGGAGATAGTATGGAACTAAGTAGCATCTTGAAGAACTATATTCTTTTATAAGGTAGGAAAAGATATGCTTCTTAAATATGTAATTCAAGTAATGTTTATTTATTGTATAAGCATTTTTTTATTGCTTATATCTTTATGTGTTGAGATTAATATAATTATGAATTATTTTTAGTGGGGTACATAATGGTCCAAAAGAAATTAGTTGGTTGTCATAAAATATATTGTGTAGACGCAAAGAATTTGGTGGATTTAGTTTTTGTGATTTTCATTCCTTTAACCTTACTATGTTAAGTACGTAAGGACAGATGCTCCTGAACTACTTGGCTACTCTAACATTTCGGTTTCTTAAAGTTAAATATTATTTAAATAGGAATTTAATTCTAGCTAGCTCAGACCATAATTTAAGTTTTACTTAAAAGAGTATCTTAGCCTTAATTCCTATTTTATAGCAAAAGTATACATGAAAAGTGGGGAACAATACTCATTTTCAAGTTTAGGATGATTATTGTTTATCAAAATTTTAAAATTCAGTCCCTTGTGATTTCTAGTTTGGAAGACTTAATTATTTGATGATTCCTCATTATATGGTTTGAGATACGGAATAATTATAGGCATTATTTTCTACAAAGGTTGTAGCTAGTATTTATAGTATTATTTTAAGTAGAAACAAAGAATATCAATTTATATGTAACTTTAGTAGGAATGTCATGTTAAATATTAATATGGTTATCAAGTTGCTCGTGGTATGGTGGCCAATGAAAACTTGAGACTGAATGGAAATTGGCTACATCTTTAGATGTTAAATATCACTTGTCAAAGCTTATACACTTCATGTGGAGTTTGCTTCGCGATTTCTTGCCTATATGATCAACTTTAGTGAAGCGTAAGATGCAAATAGACTCTTGCTATATTTGTTATCATAGAGAAATTAGACATCAGTCATATCTTTTCTCGATATTCGAGCATACAACAAGGTTATTATAATGCAAGTTTTATGATAGGTTTTTAAGGGATTAAATTGATTCTAGATAGGTTTTTTGGTTTATTATTTTTAGTTTGTGTGGACTTAATTATGCTCTTATGAGATACTGGAATTTTTAAAATATTTCCCTTTAGAAAAATGAAAGATCCTCAATTCAGTTCTTCACAAACCCTGTTCTTCAATTTTTAGAGCGATAGAAACTAGTTTGAATAAATAGAAAGTTTGGTCGATATTCAAATTACTTGCATGTTTTGGGGACTTATTGGCAATTTTCACTAGCTTATGTTTTAAAATATAATATGAAAGAGAGAATTTTCTAAGCTAATTTCAAAATACGTGTTGGTGATGTTATCAAAAATCAAGGTCAATTTGTGGTAAGTTTCTCAACAGTCATACTTAATGGGAATATTTGTGGTGGTTGCTTTCCTTTTTTATATAATATAATAGTAAAGATGAATGTCTAAATGGTTGTCAATGTAGTCAATAATCTTCGAAAAGAAAATTCAAAAATTTAATCTATCATTATAGAATAGAAGTCTATGTTAGTTTCAAACACTAACATTAGTGTGTGTTTTATTAAGAGACAAAGTTGGTGAGATTATTCACTCTTTTAACATACAATTCTCATTAGTATATTAGTCCTTGCATATAGGATTGGGTTTCTAAAATTTTACTGAGGCCTCCTCTCTTTAATGTTTCTTATGTTTTTTTAACAAAATTTATTTATTATAAAGAAACATATATATTATTTCTGTAAGTTTCAGTGTTATTAATAATGATAGATATTATTAATTTGGGCTTGATCTTTCGTGCAGATGTTAAAGTGGGCTTGATCAGTTCTGTTGAACTTAGCTTTCAAACTCACTTTATTTGTTTCTTAAGAGTAGCCAGTTTATGATTCAGTAATATGCGTTATGTTTCTTTCTGTTATCATCAGCTATATTAATTACAGTCAAATCTTATTCGTAATCTCTGCTATTTCCATTTTTTGCTGTTGTTCAACTTCAGAAGTGTACGCAAGATTTTAGCAGTAATTTAGAGGCAAAAGAAAAAAGAACGATGGAATGAGATGGTAGGTTTAGTTAGATACCACAGTTACCCCGAGGATTGGACCCGGGTCACCCGGGTGACACAGGAGAATACTCACCACTATTCTACAATAACCCTTTGTTTTAGATGCACGAAAAAGGTTCCCTCTTTTTTTTTTCCTGATTTCTCCGGTGGATTCTGCGTTCATAGTAGTTTGTTGCCATTATAATTTTATCAATTTTTCCACGACTGATAAAGCTTAAAGACTTTTGGGACTTCAATTTGTCATTACCTTAGCCGGTTGCTGATGAAAGTCTTGTTTTCATTAATCTTCAAACATTTATAACGATACATAATTGAGAATTTGTGATCTGATTGTCTTGGTATAATATCAATACCTGCCTTCAGAATTTGGTATACTTAGTATCTATCTTCATTAAAAGTTTGTGGCTGATCTAATCCGGCTGGAGTGGTTTTCTCTAACTGCTTACCAAGAATGTCTTTGGCCTCTCCAAGGTAGGATTTCTTTTCTTTCTGTGTAAAACTTGCTTTGAAAAGGTTATGTTACAGTACCCTCAGTTGTCAGGACTATCCTCTGGGAATGTGGGGATAGTAGCAATTTGCTTGAATTATTAGTATGTTTTTTGTAAGTGCCTATAATGAACGAGTGTATCTTTGTCATAATATTCGTCAGTTCCGCAGTTTCTAATTGGAAATTTGCTGCAACAATTGTTATTGTCCTATAACCTACCTGAGGCTCAGAGTCAGTAATTACGTCTTTAAAGCAACCAATCGACCACATTAGGATTTTTAAAGTTAACAGACAATTTGGACACTATTGTGCAACCTTCTTCAAGAGAAAAATATCAAGAGACGGGTTTGGAGTAGGCTCTCTGGCACTACTGAAAAAAGAGTTCGTCGAGCGGAGAGACAGCTCGCTGAGAATTGCAAACGAAGTCTACTTATTTTCCAAGGCTATTAACTTCAAAAGCTACTTGTACAGGTACATAAGAGACTGGGAATATGACCCAACCAATCCATTATCAAATCCTCGTAGAACGCTTCACATTCAACAGTTGACTGATCTAAAGGGTTACATAGTTAAGTGTAGAGAAGGGGCTCTAAGCAATTACATTTTAACAACCTTTACCTGCAATAAGTACAAATAGCGAGATGTACAAAGGCCTATCAGGATTGAATTAATTGCTGTGTGTAGAATACTAGTTGTTTTTTTCTTTTTATCCACCAAACGAAGTCTTTAAACCCTCTGACCGAAGTTCGGGTAGCTAGGGAGAGGCTGCCCATTGTTGGGAGATGACTGAGGCTGCTGCTGCTGCTGCTGCTGCTGCTGCGGCTGAGTTGGGCGACCACCAAAGGGAGGTAAAGGCGGCTGATGATGAGATGACAATTGAGGAGCCAAGCCTCGGTGAAAAGGATTTCCATTGGCAGCTTGGCCGGTTGCTATCTTAAGCCGCTGCACTTCTTCCCTTAATGCTTCATTCAAAGCTGCAGAAAAAGCAAAATGGTCATTTGTGTATTAAATCCTCCCCATTTTAATTTATTGTAAGGTAGAAGGTCAACATGTTTTAATCTTATAGCATTCCAAACTCATATGGTCATAGATTTGAGTTTACTTTGAATCTACAACGTAAAACTGTCCATCAAGCCATGGTAGCTAGTGGTGATGCATGTAAGTGAAACAAAATTTTGAAAACAAGTGGATTATTTATGTTGAGCATCTAAGATCTAAATCATGAATATCAACCTGCAATTACTTCACTAACGCTCCTAGATGCTCCTGTAAAAAAATGAAATGAAAAGCATTCTCATCAGTGTTCATACCATCTCTAAGTTGTGCTTGCTGCTCCATAGCTTGTAATCTCAGTTTCAGCTCCTTATTTTCAGTAGTTAGCCCAGTGGTATCTCTCTGCATCATCAACATGTAAATGCATCAATTTAAATTCCCATTGTTAAGACCACCTTATTATAATTGCTAGATATTTACAAATATAAATTTTGGACCCTGTTACCCCATCTCTAAATTATGGAATGCTAGCCAGGTGGCAATCAACTGATGCAAGAGAGCTTAAAGTTTATAAATAAAAGAGAAGAGAGCAAAACAGTCAACTACAAACTATAATTTGTTAGAATGAGGAAATAGAATTGAACTGCCAATAAGGGCAACAAGGTCTGAATATTACTTTATGGTAAGTTTTCCTTATTTAATAGAGAATAATAATAATAAGTTAAATATGTTGTCCTAGTTTGTTTAAAACTTGAGATTATAAAAAATAAAAAATCCCTATTAAGAAAAAATTTAATTTTGAATATTTTAAAAACCTTTCTTACTAGAATAAGAATTCTAAGAACTTCTATATGTGTACTCAACCCTTTAAGAATAAATTATCCTGAATTTTTATATAACTTGAGTTTTCAATTAGAAGGTGTAATCCTTCTTCTAAGAGTGATTCTTAGAGCCTAATTCTTAGTTCCCTACCCTCCATTACTTGTTTACTTCACCAAATTCCAGCAATTCTAACCTAAAGTTCAGCAACCAAAATCTTAAAACTCTAGCCTAAATTTCCATCAATTAGAGCATAAAAATTCAGCTATACCCAAATGTAAAATTCCGGCATTCCAAGCTGGAATCCAGACTTGAAACTCGATATTCTAACAATATAATATCAGTCATATTTCCTAAGTTTTGGTGAGATACAGCCACTAGTTAATATTTCTGCTATTTGTCCTATATCAATTTAGTATCAGAGCTTTGATTCACAATAACAACACGTAACTCTCTAAAGTATTTCAGCGACTAGGAGCGAGATGAAATACTTTAGAGAGTTATAGAAAGGTTGGACCTTAATGACTCTCAATGACAAGATGCTCCAAGAACTAGTCTAGAAAACAACATCTGACGGTAAACTATACTTGATGTTGAGGATGGAAAAAGTGAAATCAGAGATGAAGAAGCTAAAACTAATCAATGGTGAGTGGGATTAGGAAATCACTGTCTACCAAAAGATTTAAGACAAAGAAACCAACCAGCAACACTTGGAAAGCGCATGCAAGACCTTAGAGATCATGATAGAGCTAAAACACATAAGATACTTAAAGATATTACCGAGAAAGTTCATGCTCAGGCCCCTGATTTTGCAAGAAATATGAATCCACACTTGTTTTTGGACCGGACAGTAGTAATGGAGGACTTCCTTGACTAGTACATGTCAAAAGATCAAAAAGTCCGATTTGAAAAGATGAAGCTAATTGGATAAGCTAAAATTTGGTGGAAATCAATAGAGGATAGACTTTAAAAAAAAGTCAGCTGCCAATTATTGATAACGAAGAGATAAGCTGAAGTTATCAAAAAAATATTTACCATTTCATTATTAAGAAGATCTCAACGATCAACTCACAACACTTAAATAAGGGATTATTTCATAATAGAGTACACTAAAATATTTGATGAATTTTCTATGCAATATTAAGGAATGAAGTTCGAATGATAACTTATATCTCACTACAAAAATGGCTTAAGGACAGAAACTTGCAAGAAGCTGACAAATGCAAAGGATTTACAGCCTTGAAAATGCATATCACATGGCTTTAAGAGCGGAACAATACCTAGGACAAGTAACAAAAAAGTTTCGAAAGTCAACTTGGGGAATTTAGTATGAAGAGAACTACAATGGTGCAAAATTTATCACCTAATGCATCAAAATATGCACATAGAACAACTACAAAGCTTGTCAAGGAGCTGAACCTAAAGGCAAAGCTATAGCTAACACTAGGACAAAAGGAGGCAATATTGACAAGAAGTGTTTCCCACGGAATGGAATCGGCCACTTTGCTTATGAATGCATTAAACAAATAGGCATGGAAACGAAGCCCAAGCCTGAACTAACTAATCCAGCCCAATTCGAAGTCAGCAAACTCAACCCAAGTTAATCATGTTGCAGGTTGAGCTTGAGCTTTTTTTCTAAATGTTGGGATTCGGATCGAACCCAGGCTCAAACTTGAAGGCCCAGGCCTAGCAAAAAACCCAATTATATACAAGTCAAAGTAAAAACCCTAGTCGTTGCCTTCTTCCTCGCTTTTATCACTTGCTTCTCTTCTACTGTTGTCTTTTTGTTAATAGTTTTGCCTCACTTCTCTGTCGACATTGCTCTTAGTACATTTTCAAAGAGTGAAGAAAGTAGAACAAATTCAAGAGTGGAAAACTTTTGAACCATTCTTCGACTATGCCATCCTTCCACTAGTCATAATCAAGCAAAACAAATGGTTACCCCACTAAGAAAGGGAGTAGTACCAACTTCAATTACGGTGGTTGGGTTATTAAAGGCAATGAAGAGTGTTTTTAAAACTGAAATATACTTTCTTATTGGAACTTGTTGGTAACTAATGGTGAATGGGAATGGAGGAAAAAGGTCGATTAACAATGTGGACCAGACAACAATGGAGGAATGACGGCGACAAATTAACATAATTGAATGGAGGACGACTAATGGTGACTAGCAACAAAAGACAAAGGGCGACAAAGGAGACTTCATGGGTCTAGTTCCGGGTGGGTTGGGTCTAGTTTTGAGATTTGATAAGTTAGGTTGGATTTCGAGCAGTTGAAACCCGATCAGGCTTAGGCTCAGGTGGCTTTAGCAAGCTTGATCAAGCTTCGAACTAGGCTCAGGCCCTATCCTCAAGCGGACGGGCCGGGCCAGGCCGCATTCCTACTAACAAAGGTTTGCACATGATGAAAGAAGAAGAGGGGGAAAAATCTAACGCATATGTGTGAACACAAAGCTGGAGAGGAGTTAGAAGGAAACTCCAGTGAGACGCATACTTACGACCCATAAGGTGAAAGAACAAAAAGAATAGCTTAACACTGCTATTTTCTTTACACAAGTTAGGTGTGGATATAAATTATGTAAGCTTATCATTGATGAAGAAAGTAGTAAGAATGTGGCATCGACTTTCAAAGAAACATCCACATCCCTACAAAATTACTTGAGTGGATGATAGTATTATATTGGTTGCTTGAAGTTGTTTAGTGTCTTTCAAATTAAGAACATATGAAGACTCTACTTGGTGTGATGTTATTCCTATGAAAATATCTCAAAATTTACTTGGTTGACATTGGCTTTATGATTGTGATGTGCAACATTTTAAAAAAGCTAACACCTATTAGTTTATTTTTCATGAAAAGAAAATAATTTTGAAGCCTATGAATAAGGTAGAGAAACAAAGAGAAAGTAACAAACCAGCCATAAATGCCAAGAAAAAGCGTCTTAATATCCTCAAGGAGAGAGAATTTGAAGTTATTAAGAAGGGAAAAGGGACTGTGTTTGCAATATTGGTGAGGGAAGTAACAAAACAGCACCTGAAACACCCCTTATCAACCCAAAGAAGGGGGTGAATTGTTGGCTGATTTTTCAGACCTTACACTAAATGATTTACTAGGTAAATTACCTCAGGAGATATTCAGCATCCTGTCGACTTAATCCCAAGATCTAGTTTACCAAAATTTCCAGCCTATTGCTTAAACCCTTTGAGAGTGAAGAGTTGAGGAGACAAATAGAGGAGTTGCTGAAACAAAGATTATTCAAGAAAGTCATAGTCCGTGTGCGTTCCAGCATTATTGACTCCTAAAAAAAATATTATCACCAGTATTCGATATTGGGTCATTCATAGCATTACTATACCCTCCCTATTCATTGCAGGTTGGTTATTCGTCAGCACGGGTTTAAGTTGGTGAATCTGCATTGATTATCGAGCAATAAACAAGATCACAAAAAGGTGCAAGTTTCCAATCTCTCTCCTTGATGACATGTTAAACTTGTTGACTAGAGCTACTTGTTGACTAGAGCTACTATCTTTACTAAGATAGAATTATGAAGCGAGTACCATCAAATCAAAATCAGACCTAAGGATGAATGCAAAATGACACTTGAGAATAACGAGGAGCTTTATGAATGGTTGGTGATGCCATTTGGGCCCACAAATACACCTAGCACTTTTATGATAGTGAAAAATCAAGTGATTCGACCATTTTGAGCAGTTTTTTGTGGTATTTTGATGCTATATTAATATACAGCAAGACTAAAGAAGTGACAAGGGCAACAAAGGCTGAAAATTACTCCATGCTAAGTTTTCCTTATTAGATAGGGAATAATCGTAAGATATATATATCGTTCTAGTTTGCTTACGATCTAAGCTTATTCAAAAATAAAGAATCCCTATTAGAATAAGTTTGAATTTTGGATATTTTAGACCCCTTTCTTACTGGAATAAAGATTCTATGAACTTCTATAAATATGTGTACTCAACCCTTCAAGAATAAGCTATCTTTAATTTTTTTATAACTTGAGGGTGGGATACTTTCTTCTGAGAGTGATTCTTATTTCCCTATCCTCCATTAACTTGTTTACTTCACTAAATTCCAACAATTAACCTAAACTTTCAGCAACCAAAATCCTAAAACTCTGGCTTAAATTTCCACCAATTAAACCATAAAAATCCAGCTATACCCAAATATGAAATTCCAGCATTCCAAGCTGAAATTCAGACCTGAAACTTGATATTCCAGTGGCTCTAATATCAGCTATATTTTCTAATTTTTGTTGAGTTTTAGCTGCTGGTTAATATTTCTTCTATTTGTCCTACATCAAATACAACTACAAGAAACTAAATTCTTAATGATGTAGGCATGGCATGAAATACATACAAATAACCACTTGTAAAACTCGTGGTGTTATATATTAAACAGATATAGCATAACATATAGCCACTCTCCTGGAAAATGTTGTTCGTATAAAGCATGTTGAAATATGTTCGCAAAACTCTATCTCACATATAAAGACATTATATATGATAGCATTTCAGTGACATACGCATGGTTATGCAAACCCTAGCCCTTATTTTTAGAATAAGTACAGAGAAGAAGATATTAATTTGCCATAATCTGCATGAGTAGCATATATGCAGTTAATGAGGATAGGCATCATCATGCAACAAGTCTTGGCACAAACTTGCACCAATTTGAGAACATAACGCCAACTTACATTCAAGAAAAGCTCAAATGTTAGAAATCTATCACAGATATTGCAGACATATGTAAACCATTCAAGCTAGTTTAGAACATACTGAGCTAACACATTATGATTCCCTCAAAACAACCAAGCCACAATTAATAGTAGACTTAAATATGATGTGCACACAACGCTTAGAAAATTTTTTTAGAATGACTTGAATTTACTCAATCATTTGCCACTTTTGCTAGAATGAAAATCTTCACATGGAACTATATCCACCAGAAATTCCATCCATGCAAGCATGGAGGGCCCTCATCACTGAAGCAACCTTTTAAAACTCTTCTATCTTGCATCAAATAGTCTGAATGTCGAACGTTAGTAAAAAGCATATAGAACCACCAATTTAGCAGACCTATCAAGGAATTAGACCTCAATAGGGTCAAGTTCTAGGCAAATCATGACAGATTAAATTATCTGCCAAGTTTGAAATCTAAAGACTGAATTCCTGATTGTGCACAACAACTAGTTTTGTCTGGAACAACTCAAAATTAACAAATCAAAGTAATCCTTTTGTGATGGAAGAAGCGAATACTATCCCTTGGCACCTAGTCTTTTGAGGTAGGTAATGAAGTATAGATGGTGAAATGGTAAGATGATAGTCAAGAAGCATCATGTGCCACAGATAAAAAGGAAGAAGGAGCTATAAGATAGAAACTGTCCGTCTTGATTCATAGGGATGGCATTTTTGGCCCGGCCCGGCCAAGCCACAGGCCAAGACACCTCCAATGTACAAAAATGCCGTTTTATTAAAAAAAAAAAAGGATCAACGGTCCGACCCGACCCGGCCCACCCTGTGGCCCGTCGGCCCATGGGCGGGCCATGAGCCGGCACCCACTGGCCTGGCCCATTGCCATCCATAATCTTGAACATTCTTTAGCAGGCCAATAAACATCAATAATGATATAGATCTAACAAATATGACCCAAATATTCTATCATATGGTTTGCTAAATTCCTTGCATATACAAATTGATTTACAATGTTTCCATATGATCAAATTATAATGTGATGTAACTCAGCTCAACGATTTTTCAAATGTAGATTATTAAAACTGACTGAGATGTACCATCAAGCATCCAAGAGCAATGAGTTAAAGCAAGTCACTATGTCCTGAAACATACTTCAAAACACCAAATATGAGGCACAGATTTCTTGTTAAGAACCTATTACAAATTTTGAGAATAAGTTGTATATTTGAACTCTCTGTTACCAATTACTTGTTGTATATATACCAATGAAAGGCATCTAAAGATTTCATTTTTTTATAGATCAAACTCACAGTTTTAATACATCCCATAGCCAAGGTTGAAAACAGGAAAGTAGCAATTTAAAGCAGCAACAAAAGTTGATACTAGGACTTATACAGAAATCAATTTCATAGCATCCACCTTAGAGGCAAGGTTTCATAGTAGAAAGCAAGGCACCTTCAAGATATGCAACAAGCAAAATGGACGCTATACTGAAAATTTCACACACATGACTATCTCTGTTATGCTAGAGCTGGAAATCACATGAAAGAGAAAAGATGCTCGTTGCAACAGAACCATAAAACCCATAAACCATCACATATCAGATATTCATGAGCTCAAGTTTCAACAAACTCATAAATGTAGCCATTTAGTCAGTAAGAGGCACTCCATCCTGTACGGTCAAACTACCCAGGAACATATCTAATTTTGGAAATGAAACAATCTAAAAACTTTGCTTTGTTTGGAAAGAAAGAATAAACTATCAAAGAAAAATCAACATACGCGGACAGATTCTATTGAAAAATAACAAACCATCGCAGAAAAGGGAAGCACAATAAGTAGAAGAACATAAAAGGAATCCAAAATATACCTGCAACATGGTAACTTGAGCAGAGAGTGTAGTCGCTTCAGTCTGGAGTGTCTGCACCTTCCTCTCCAGCTCACTTGTATATCTTATTTTCCTCTCCTTAGATCGGGCTGCAGATTGCCTGTTAGCGAGAATCCTACAAGGAAAAAAGGAAGAAGCATATGATATAAGAAACCCCTAAAATGCTAGCCTTCAATATTTTGACCCAACTCTAAAAAGAATCGTATTCATTCAAGGAAAGGCAAAAAGGCCACACCTTTTAGCTCTCTTGGGATCAATCAAAGCGAGCTCAGCCAGTTTATCGGGAGCCATAGCTTTCTTGACTCCGTCACCCATAACAGAGTCAACTTCAAAACACGTGGTGGTAGAGCCGTCCATGGAATTGCTATGCCTGTGAAACACTCTCTTCTCTCCCGCAGCCGTCGCTCCGGTGGGAGTCATTTTGCCGCCATCAGCCAAGCCGTCGAAGAAGCTGGAGTCAACGGATAAGCTGCGAAAATGACCGATGGGTTTGGGCTTGCCGTTGGACGTTGAGTCCTCGGAGACAGAAGGTGAATCGAGGGCCATGGGAGCACCACGTGGAGGGGTAGGAGTGGGGAGGTCGAAGGAGGAGAGATCAAGATCGGAGGGGTCGAATAGGAGGAGGTCGTCGAAGCGGAAAGCGGTGTCAGAGTGGGCCCGACGGTGATGGGACCCACGGGATGGTGGTGTGTCAGACATCTGCTCTATGTCCGCCGTCATCGGCTGCTTGCCGGAGTAATTGGAAGGATCCATTTTTCTTCCTTCTGAGTCGGTGACGGTGGTTGGAGGTGGGGTGTAGTGTTGTGGAGGTTAAGGTTAGGTGGATGGATTTGAATGATTGAGCCTTCACCCAAGGGTCACACTGGTTTATTACTCTACTGACTTTGGGACAGATCACCTGGTCCGTTTTAGTTCTATTCCTACTATTTTCCATTTCGTATTTATGTCGACCTAAAAAATTGTGTGGATAAAATAGAACTTCTACTTCAAAGGGATTTATTTTTCACTTGAATTTTATAAATAATAAATTCAGATTAAATAAATTTAAGTTCTGAAAAAAAGTCCATCTGTAGTGCCAACATTTCTGATAAATAAAATTAATACAATTTTAATTTCCATTAAAGTTAGTATTGAATATATGATATAATCTAGAAAAAAAAACTGTAAACTTTTAACTGTATAATTAATTTGAGGAGAGGTTCCATATGTTATAAACTGTTTAAAATGTTAATAATTAGGAATAAATACGATAGGGAGTTGTATTTTTCATTAATTTTTCTTTGAAGTAATTGACCTTATATACCAAATGATTCATAAGTTGATCGGTAAGTGGTTGGAGTTTTGTTCATCATAATAAGAATAATAACATAACAGTGATTACAATGACAATGATAATGATAAGAATAGCATTAGCAAGCAATGACTAATGAGAGTGTATGCTCTACTATATACGAGACAATCATGAGAGTGTATTGTGGGGTGGAGCACAAAGTCACAAACACCAGGAAGGAAGATGCGGACAGCAAACAGCGCATGGGCCCCACTTAGAACGACCAATCTTTCATGTGACCAGGCGTAAGATTCAGGGATCGCAGACCAAGCAACGCGTGTTACAGTGATGACATTAATTCCCTGTTATTGTCTGACTGAGAAATAGAAAATAAAAACCAACCCCAACTTACCCGGCAAGCCAAACTAATTCTGATCTGCATTTCCAGCTTTAGTGAGAAAAGAAAACATGAATCTTAATAGGATATTAATTAAACACTACAACTGCGACTTGATCATTCACAGCATCATCTTCATCTTCTGTACCCAGATAAAGGGCATTACTAATACTATCTAGTCTTTTTTTTTTTTTATTACTCCCCGACGTCTGAAACCAACGGATCCTATTAATCCAGTTCGAGTAGGGTAAGATTTTTATGGGCAGCAAGCTCTTCCCACAAGTTATTTAAAGCGACTCAATTCTCAAGACTCGAACTCAAGACCTTCATTAAGGGTGAATGAGCAATCACTCAACCACAGTCCCGTGTTTGAAAGCATCAAGTATGCAAATGATTGGCAAAAAAACATCAGAGAGCAGTTGAACGAACGAAAAATGAAAAAAAAAAGCATATTAATCAATCAATTTAATACTTGATTCTCCAGATCAAAGAAGAGTGTGACTTATCAACGGCATATTTTAATTGAGGTGACACTGTCGCACCTATTCTAAGTGTTGACCATTTGGATTTCAGCGAAGATAATAGCTCTCTATGGCGTGATTGTTTTCTCCGTAATACATGGATATATGCATCCAATCCAAGCCATTCAACTTCTTCCTTTAACAAGTCAAGAACTGGACGCAAACCGGAGCCAAGATACATAGCAGCATGCATCCTTTTCTTTATGAGCGCATACATGTACCTGACATCAGTCAGCCACAAGACAACATATGTAGGATGAATATAATTAAACAACCAAAGGCTTTAAATTTCAAAAGCACAACATGGAGCTCCTAGATTTAAATCTCTGAAGTTGGGTGATGGAGGGAAGCAATGCAATAGAGAGATTCTAGTTACCCTTCCATTATAGCTTTATACTGGACATATTTTGAGCATGAAAGGAGCTAGATTCAGATGAAAAATAAAACTATAAGTGAATATGATTCCTAGAATCGATAAGACGTCCTGGATTAGCAACAAAGAGCAATAGATATACCTAAAGGACTTCTGAATGATTCTCAAGAAACATTCTGGGCGTAGTTTGCAAATGTATGACATGTCAGATACATAACAGTGGAACTTCATTGCACAAACCAAAAACACCTGGTAGATATTTAATCTCACAACAGGTCCTGAATTGATATTTGAATCGAAGAATATAGGATGGCATTTGGGTCTCACAAAGTCGCATAACTTCATTTTAAGTTGATGAGCGGGCTTATCTTGCCAACACACAGTAAGAGCTGAACTCATGTGGTTATCCAGATACCTGAATGTAGAGTAAGCGAGTTATAACCAGAACAGATTAAACATATACGTTCAATATACCAGCTTAAAGTGGAAAGAGTGATGACTACGTCACAAGTTCAACTAATCTCGTGCAAACAATACATCTACATACATGATTTCTGAAAGGCCAACAAAATTTAATATCGGCTACAGCAGTAAGATCAACACATGACTGATGAGTTAGACAAGCAATGTTAGAAAAGGATCCAAGATGATGCACTGCATATGCATCTATCCATAACAGACAATGAAAACTGACCTTGTGTAGTCGGCCTGAACTTCCAGAGTGCAAGAGTTTAAAAACAAACCACTCCATCGAAGAAATGACACACCATCATCACCAACATAAATCCTGTTTGATGGAGGCTCTGAGCCATTTTCTATATCAAAATTTAGACAATATTTTCCCTCATTCATGTGACAATTATATCCCTGAAATCCTCTTTGCAACATGAAGAAGAAGCTGGCTGCCTGCTTCTTTGAGGTTGATATGAATAGGAAGTCATCAATTAATCTAAGAAGTATGCTAGAGGGAGATGAGATAACTTTAGTCAATTCACAAGTAAGAGTTTCACTAGTTCGTTCAAGAAATGAGAAGATCACATTCCTTTCAAGGTGCCCATAATAAAATGAGCAAAGGAGAGAAGATAAAACACTTCCTTGAGGTATACCTAAATCTTGCAAATAAAACCCTTTATCCAGTTCTACTATATTTCGCTTCACATGCTCATTCAGAATGTATAACAGCTGCCTCCTTTTCAAGTGCTTATCTTGTCCCTGCAAAGATGAGTAACTTGAAAATTAGGTGATAGCTGGCTTCTGAAAAAAGCTCACTATCCTTTTGACTCGTTCTCAAATCAATGGCTGGTTTCCAAAATATTAGGTGACATCAACAAGGCTCGATAAAAGGAGCTCAAATATCTTGGATGGATTATGGAGTGCTGAATTATTTTCCAGGCAAAAGAATGACATTTTCACGCATATTTTCACAACCCAAATTTAAATTCAAGCAGTTAACATATTGGCAAACTAGCATAATAGTTTTTTTCTGTTTTCATATTTTGTTCTGATAGAATGTTTTCTGCAATTTTCCATATGAGATCCTGAACTTGTACTTTATGGTTGCCACAATGGCTTTTTGAATAACTGTAAAGTAACACTGAGATTTATACGAGTGTTTAGAGACACTGATGCTTATAATCTCTGATGAAGCTACAGGAACACCACATAAATATCACACATACAACAGACACCACTACCAACATCAATTAAAATTATATAATCTGTAAGGAGCACCCGAAATCTAAACAAGAAAAGGAAAGGCAAACATCAGATCGTAGGCAGTATGTGCCAGCTAGGAAAGAAGGTTAATACAACCAAGCTTAAGAGAACGCATGATCGTTTTCTATATAACGAGAGAAGTATCAAACAATGAAAGAGAAGTTTCCAAGAAGGTTTCGTACCCTTGCAGTCATCCATGAAAAGAATGTTAACAGAGAATAAACAAACTAAAGCCTACTAAATAAAACCAAAGAAAATAGACCTCAAAAAGGAAGGAAAACCAGATAATACCTGATTAACAATTACAGCATGCAGTGGACCAGATAGCAGAGAATTGAATTCGGTAATGCCTTTGCCGAAGCTTGGGTCAGTTAACATGAGATTCTCATGGACCCACAATGATTTCTTGGTGCATACAACTTGATAAGACTGTTTCAGATGATAATCATCCTCGTGAAAAACATCCTTCATTACATCAAGCAGCTTGTCTTGATCTATAGAATCAAAAGCTTTTGATACATCAGAAACAACAACAAATACATCAGGTATTGTGGTCGATCCATTCTTCAGAGAAGTTATAAACGGGCATAACTTTTTGTATATATCATTGTAGTCAAATACTGACGCCCCTAGGTTCTCTGGTTCCTTTAACTTTATGCCTTTTAGAACAGCATATGTATCACGAAGAACATAATTCACAGACTTGAAATTTTTAGATCTAACAGTGCCGAGATTACGTTGTGCTTTCTTCAGCATTCCAAGACTGCAAACTTTCGGGGAACCTTGAGCCGGAATCCAGGATGACGCTTTCAGATTTGCAAGCATCCTAACACCATTTTCTTTTGGACGAAGTCTGAGCTTTGAGAAACCGAATGACCTTTTCCACACAATAGTTTCAACATCATGAATATCCAAAGGTCGATAATTGTGGCTTTTCATGTTAAAAATTGCTCTATTACGCAACTTCTCCCATATTGATTTATGATAATAATACACATCATTTTTCCCATGCTCAATTTCCGTAGCATAGAAGTTGGCTTGTACCAATGGCACAACCAGAAATGTGAAAAACCAAAATATCCATCTCTTCAAAAGCACCTGTTTCAAATTAAATGCAGCACTGTTAACTTCAGAAAGTTCCTCCTTACCATTCTTATTGAGCTCAAAATGCCACATCCACACACCCAAGTAGAAAGGCGAATGCTTGTCTGATAGAAATGAGAATCCTGAAGGTTTCAATTTATGCAGACACTGCTTCAGAGAAAATTTCTCAAACCGTCTAAGTCGAATAAACTTGGAAATGTTTCTCCTTAAGATTCTGCAGGTAGACGGAGTTCCTAACAACTCTGGAGGAACTATGGTTCTACAGGCAGCCCATACAAATGAAATCACCTGATTTTTTGTACAAAAGGCCTTAGTTTCCTCGATCTGGGAGTTATTGTTCACAAACATTCCTTTGCCATGTTCAATATCAATACAATGGAACACCCTTGTTGGTTGTCTCTCCAAATTGTTCCCCTGAAAAACAAGACTTCTTAACAAATACCAACTTTTCAACAAGAAACAAAAGGAAACTGTACTGCAATTGCATGTTTCCAATGTCACAAATCTCAAGGAAAATTAACCTCCAAAAGTGAGCTGCAACTTTTCAGGTTATTATCTTTCAAAGATGAAACACTGCAGTGCTTATCCAACAACCTCAAATGCTTGCAGTGTTGAGCTCGGCGAATAATAATCTTAAACAGCTTAACAAATGAATGGTACCTGAAAAATTTTCAGACAGAAAACAAAAGAAATGATTAATGTGCCGTGACCTATGTACCTGTGGCTCCTTAAATTGTCTAGATTAATATATCTTAAAGCAAAGGATAGGTTTAGTTGCAACTGAATTACCTTCAACCACAATATTAAGCATATTTTCCTAGTTGCTACAAATAATGAAAGATAAAAGTTGAAGAACAGAAGCAATAGAAACTTCATTGTGGGAAGTTTATACATTTCCACGACATTTACCTCTCCAGAATCTAAATCTTTCAGGGAATTCAATGTTTAAGTTTGGTCCAAGAACAGGTGCAGAATAACTAAACCTACAATCTTCTCGTTCAAACAATCAGCGGGAGTCTTACTGTGAAATGAAAAATAAGTCCCATTAAGAGCATTATCAGGACATCTAAGCGAGGGCTCTAAGCAATAAAGCATTAAACCAACCCCGGGATCATAAATTATTTGGTCATCAGTTAACAGAAGTCCAAAAGGATGTACTTATAGGCTCTCAAACGCAATATTGCCAAAAAGAAACGCACAATAAACACAATAAATAAATTAGGAGCAAATTGAAGGTCTAAAGCAATATGCTAGAGGAATGACTTACAGGCATATGGATCCAATGGGACAAAAGCTGGAGCTCATAGGGCATGGCATAGGTGAGGCACTTACATTTGTTTCGGAGAAGTGAAAAATGCTTTCAATAAGAGACTTTGAACCAGCAAAATTGGGCTTTAAGTAGTTTAGTTCATCTGATTATTGTTAAGTTATAACAACAGCTTTATACCAGGAAAGGAGGAAAAAGAAGCAATGATCCAGTAATCCACTGTTTGGATACATGCACCAAAATGCATGGGATTGAGGTTTGTGCAAGTTAGCCCTCTCTATTCATGTCCCTTGCATCTAATTAAAGATCACTATAGCACCAAAACAACATAGCTATATTGGACAAGAACTAGTGAATTATACTTGGATTTTTTGCATAGCAAAAATCACAAAAGTAGGCCATAGGTATGTCAAACTGCACAAAAAGAAAAGCACAAAAACAACTGTATTAGGGCACGCAATGGGAGAAGGATACGTTTCCTGGGAAGAACAAATGGAGAATGCTCCAAGTTATAAAATGTGGATCGTCTATTAATCCAGATCCGTTTAGAGAGTGAATCAGGAGCTTGGAACACATGAAAAGAAGAGCATTTCTGTAGTATTGGTAACAAAAATTAAATTAGCCCTAGGCAAAGGTTCAAATGAAACTTGGCTTGAGTAATTCATCGCCAATAAACACAGAATATTTGGAGTATTTGACTTCAATTTGAAACCAAGTCACCAGATCACTGTCCTCACTAGAAATTACCTTCTCATGACAATGATTTGGATTTTCTACAGAGTAATGTTGGAGGCTTCCAGCTGAGTTGCAATTCATCGGATAATAGGCTTCATTACTGGTTTCTATAATATCCAAACGCCTACGCTTCTTGATTCGCTGCCACTTAAACGGTCTTGAACGCTTTTTGGGCTTCACTGAAGTTTCACACAAGACTTCAAGTTCATCATTGGCTTGATGATGCCCTTTCTTAACTCCAGTTCTAGTTTCTATTGCATCTTGCTCAAAATAATTTGTCTGACTTTTATTTGAAAACTGGCAGAAAGGCACCGCGCAATTTCTACTATTACTTCCAGCACAAGAAACAGAAACATCAGCGCCAAAAGAACAGCGCCACTGTCTCTTGCACACTGAGTTAGTATTCTCAAGTATAGTGCTCCTCTTCAAGGGTCCTGAAAATTAAAGTTCAACTGAATAATTCAATCTAGTGTCGTACCAAATATTTAGGGAGCAATATACTCTCAATGCCTTGATCTCGATGTATATAAAACTGCATACCATTTCTACAATCAAAACCCCATTTGACTTCAAGACATGTAACAATAAATTAAAACTTGCATGAAAAAGTTCGAGCAAAACAGAAAGTTCAAATATATTATCTAAGCCAAGCAGTGTAGAACTAATCCCTGACTGCAGATAAACAATAGATGCAAAATGTTGGGCCACAGAACTTGTTCTCAAAACCCAAGAATTTAAATCTTAATCATAATACAATTTCCAAGAAGCATCTGCTACACTGGTAATTTTTTCCCTTCGTGTATCTATATCTAAACAAATTGCAAGCTTCAAAATAATAGAAGTGAAATGAATGAGATCATACAAGGGGTACATTCCAAGAAAGCAAGTTATTTTGGTATTAGGTACCAGATTGGGCCAATGAAGGAGGCTGATGTTCTGATTCCGCTGTATTTTTTGATGATTTAAGTACCAAATTACAGATTGGAGGACCTGCCACCTGATGATATTTTTTACGTGGAAGTGGCAAAATAATTGTTGTATGCTTTAGAAGATAAATCATGATCGCATCCCCAACCTGAAAATTCCAATTTGCACCAAACTTATTCCGCAAGTGACTATTACATCAAAAATTCCACAATGCAATATAGCCGAACCCATACTATACCCTGCTTAGCAATAGACTCCATGCAGAAGATGTTAAGAGCTCTACAATAGGACTGGAATGAGTACACTGCCAAAAATGATTAAAGAAAGAAAAAGGAAACCGACTAATTACATTCCAAAAGATAAGCCATTCAACTACAAAAGAAAATCAAAACCTTTCCTCCTAATGAATGACAAAGTAAATTAAATATGATTTGGTACACAAAATCTCACTACAGTAATAAACGGAACCAAACAAACACATAATGCGTGTCAAACCTTATCGAAATCACTGCATATAACATTAGAACAAGCCAGTTTGTCCCTCATTATCATTTCAATAGTCCTTTCCACAATCTGAGAAATGTCATGAAAACAAAGAAAAATAAGCAAAAGCTAACCGATTAACCATGGCGCATGAGAAGAAAATGTCAACATATACCTGCTTTTGAGGCCATCTATTGGCGGGATCGTGGCGGCCACTGGGTGGGGCGTCGATGTTGATAACGACGAAGGAGTGGTTGAGGAGCTTTCGGTAGTCAGCGGGATCGTCCGGTCGGAGCAGAAAGGACATGACATCTTGGCCGCCGCGGCATTGAGAAATTAGACATACGACGCCGCTGGCAAGGGTCATTGCCCGGTTCCTGAACAGTCTCCATAGGACCTCGGGGACTCTTCGCTTTTTTGGCATCGTTCTTTTTTAGGAGGGAAAGTGAAGCGTTTCGCTGTAGAAGATTTTTAAATGTACAATTTCAAAGTTAAAGATCCAAGACAAAATAGTCAATGCAATTACCAAGTTAGTTTGAATTTCAATGCCAAGTTAAGGATCACCGTATTTCAATCAATGATTAAAAAGAAGTTAATTTACAAGACTTTTGGTTCAGCCGCGTAATAGGTAAAGAATAAAATGATAATTTTTTAATAATAGAATAGATGAATAATGGAATAAATTATGTATTATTTAGTTTGATTTATTCTTAAAATTTTTTAATAATGATATCATATTAATGTTTGGTTGGAAAACATAAATTTATAATAAAAAACTAAAATATCCAAATAGTCCCATTAACAACATTATTATTATTATTAATTAACATGTTCATTTTTTGCTGCTACTACTACCACTATTATTATTATTATTATTATTATTATTATTAATTTTCTTATTGTTTTTATTATTATTAATGTTCTTATTATTATTAATGTTCTTCTTCTTCTTATTATTATTATTATAACTAAGTAATTATTTGAATTCTTTAAGGATATTTTTGTCCAATATGTCCTCAATTTTGTTTCCAACCATTTGGAATAAACTTGAAATAGATAAAAATAGGACGTGATAGGTTTACTTATTTCCCAAACTCAAGGAACAAGTAAACCCTTAGATTATATATTCTGTATGTTTTTTTCTACCAAACAAGAGAATAACTTATTACCAGGAATAGATTAGGAATATAATAGTTATTCCAGTCAACCAAACACCCTGTTAATTATAAAAATTTTGATTTGTTTAATTTTTTGTTTTAATTTTCAATTAAATTTATTTTAATAATTATTGTTATTAAAAATCAATTAATTTATTAATTAATCCCTCAATTTTTGTAAAGTAATAAGTTCTTATAAATCAAATAAATAATCTCTTTCAATCATATTTCAAATCTTTAATTTTATTTAATTTTTAGTCGATTTTATAACAATCTAATTCAGATTAAACTTTTTAAATGTTAAATTTTTTGTTTTATCTGTTTAACTTTTAGTTCAGTTTTTAAAACATTGATTTCAATAATATTATAATTGGGACTAGTGAATGGTAATTCTAAATCTATCAAATATCAAAGACTTCTAATAATCAGAGAAATTGATACTAATTAAAATCACAAGGAACTTTTTTTATAATTTTTCAATATATAAAGTTTTTTTAAACGAAGTGAATTATTCCTTTGCTTTGTCTGTAATCTATAACTATTACCAGATACGTGTAACAACAAAAATAAAAGGAAGTCGGTTAATCTTTGTTTCCTAATCCATTCTTAGTTATGATGCAAAATATATTTTAAAAAAAGATTAGTTAAATTTTTGGTTTATATTTGATAGACCAAAGTTATCTTTAAATTAAGGAATTGACATGCATACATGCATTGGGTTTGCACTGTATAACATGTTAGATGTCAAAATTCAAATAGTATTTTATAAGTTTCTTGATTGACAGATGATATATTCAAATGAATTCCATATTCCTCTAATCCAAATGCCAAGCTGGATCGCCCATATTGGTATAGTGGGGCTTACGAAGTCTACGAAATAATTACAGCCCAGTCTTTAAGACATTAGGACCCCTTATAATTTATGGTTTTATAGTTTAATATTTTAAAAAAGTCGTCACATTTTATCAAATGAATATATACACCACTTTTGTTATTTTCTTATTTCAAAATTTAACGAAGAAGACATATAATATAATTAAAATATATTATATACCAATTTTATATAAAATTGTCAAATTTTAATTTAAAATGTTGTTCACTTAATAAAATATAATATTTTATAATATTAAATTATATTTTTAAAATAAATAAAATAATAATTATTTTTTATTCTTTGAATTTTTTATTAGTTATTTATAATAAAATTTAAATAGCACATACAATCTCTCAATCACTTCTTAATAAAACTCTCCTCTATTAAAGATTATGTTAAAAAAAATTTTACCATGTTCTATATGTATTTTATTATATATTACATTGTATGTTTTTATATTTATATTTATATTTTATACTATTATTATTTTTCACTGCATGAAAATTTATTAGAAGTAGTTTTCGTATTAGGTAGAGATAAAGATGTCTATTACTAGACCTCTCTAGATCATAAAGATGTATATTACTAGTCCTCTCTTGGTGAACCTACATAAAATTTAAATTTAATTTATGAATATATTAATTCAATTTTTCTACGTATTTTTCTCTTTTTCTCTTTTTTATTTTTTAATTCATATAATTCTCAAATTTTTAATATCATCTCATTTTCTCTGTCCGTCTGGTTGTCCTTTTATTTAATCAATGATTGAACACAGCAGTACACCAGGATTTGAGGAATGGATCAAATTGTGATGAGGATGATATGACAAGGTAGGAGGGCGGCAATCTTGAATGGTAATGGGGCACAATTGTAATGGGAAAAACAACCCTTTCACACAACTTCGGTGGGCGAAACACCCCGTTGGTAGAATTTCGATG
>JAOQMM010000002.1:5843540-5858355 GCA_027563515.1 Erythroxylum platyclados
GGAGCATTTAGGGAAATTAAAAATTGCAGAAATTAAAAGAGTTGGAATTTTACTCCCCTTGGGTTGCCTCCCAAGCAATGCCTTTGTTTACGGTCGTTGGCTCGACTCCATGGTACTTTATTTTCTGTCATTGTCGTATTTACTTTTGCTCATGATTTTATTCGTGTTTGTTAATATTATTCCTTTTAGCATTTATTTTGATCAATAAAGATGATTGTCTTACTCTTCATAAAATTATTGTTAAATTTCTGCTAAAATAAAGAGATTTTCTCAAAATATTGCAAAACTGAGAAAGATATAAAACGATCCAAATTATATGATTTTATCAATAAAAAGTTATAACTTATAGCAAGAGATATAATTCGAACATGAATCTAGTCATTATCAATAATTAAGGAGCTTGAACTAAAATCAAACTAACGTGCTGCATGTCACTGTACTTCGTTCCCTCTCAAGTCTCATCGTATGAAGTTTTTATGCTTAAAGAACGTAAAGCTATTGAAGCACAAATTAAGGAAGCTTACTTTGAAAAGTTAGATTATATAGGAAGTGTCCAGCGTGATGATTGCACTTTCTCCTTACTTTTTTCTGCTGATAATTGCATGATGATGGCTGCTGTTGAACAAGAGAACTCGGAGACGCTATTGTTATATATTTTTTTGGTACTAAAATGTCAAGAAATTGCCAGAAAGAAGAAGATATAAAGCTTACATTCCAATTTGTTCCCATATTTCTGAACTTGGGCCACCTAACTTCCATTTTTTGGGTGTAGTCCACTTCTATTCCAACCAAGCAGACAAGATATAAATCCAGGTCAATCCATTATACATACATTCACTTGACAGACTTTAATTGCACACAGAGCTTTGTATCAATCTTTATGGAAGACAAGAGAAGACTTGCTGAAATGTTTGATTCTATCCAAATTCCTTGTAATCATCCACATAATTCTTCCCAACATAATCTATCTCCTGTTCTATCACATGTAGATGCAGTAGGAGCCTTCACCTCCACTTTCATATCCCACTCCCATATCATCGACCCCACCATTTAGCCATAATTGGAGCACGAAAAGATAAGGGTAGTTTTGATGCTTTAAATGTTTCAGAAAGTAATCTAATCCATTATGCGGTTGTTTAGTGTATTCTGCTGGTCTGGTAGAATGTGTGTTTAAATGTTTGGTGCAGAGAATATATTCTCTATTCGTTAAAAACATTCAATTTGAACGTTAATAAGGAAAGAGGCTTTTAGTTATGGATTACAAAATCACTATATTCCCTGCCTAATTAATCCCTTTTTTTGGACGGATGTGATAATGCAATTCATATTACTCTGAAATTGCCTTCCCGCATTTTTACAGCGTATATTTGCAGGTAAGAAGGTATAGGTTGTTGTTATGCTACATCTTGTAGAAATTTAAGACTAAAACTACAATCGGAATCGGAACCAAAAGAATCCAGTGGACAATTAAAGTGTAACTTGGCACTGGCCTATAATTCATAAATTATCTTCTTTTTGTAAATATTTTATTCAATGAAATAGTTATTTGTTTCAATTTATTTTTATTTTTTGTTGTATTTTTAATTTTTATTTCCTAAATTTGTTTTATAATTTTTAAAACAAAAACTTATTTATTATAATAATTAAATATTAAATAAAAATTTTAGATAAATTAATATTAGACAAAACATTTGTATTAAAATACAAGTTAAATTCTAATGTTTTAAAGTATTTCAAAAACCTTCATGCTTTAAAATTAGAATCCTAAATTAAATTATTTATTATTTAATCTCGTATATAATATTTATTGATATATATTAATAACAAATTCAATTATATTTTATTAAAAATAAATAACTCCAAAAAATTAAAATTTTGTAAAAGTTTATTTTAAACTAATATTTATTTACTAACATATATTTTAATTTCTAAAAACAATATTATTTAGAATTGAATATTAGATATTTTAAAACATATTTCATAAATAAATATTTTAAAATGTAAATAATTTTAAAGATATTTTAAATTCAAATTGTGCTTATTAAACAAATATCAAATTTAAAAATATTTTTCTTTTTATATAATCAAATAAATATTTAAATAATTCTCGTTTTCATATTTCGGAAGTAAGAGGAATAGAAATGATAGGAAATTGATTCCAACCTTATTCAATTCTTGCTAAATCTTCTATTTTAATGAAAAATAAAAATAAATTGAGTTCTTAGATTATATTAGTAATTAATATTAAATAATTAAGTAGTTCTATTTACTCAACAATAAAATGACATTACAGCCACAGCCAGAAAAGAGAAAATGAAATTTAAATCAATTTTTATTATTTTCATAAATTATAAAACAACCAAAAACTAAAAGAAAACTCAATCATTTTTTACCTTAATTTAGAAACAAAAATAGGAAAAAAATAGAAGTAAAATTAAGCAAGCCCTTAACTTTCATACCTTTCGTTGGTAATTTTTTTCAATAATAAGAGATTTAATTTCGTTATCAACAAGTTAAAAAAAATCCTAGATTAATCCCTTTTTTTTTACTAGAAAATTTTGAATGCTAACAAATTAATGTATGTCCCTTGCTTGTGATCGTAATGAAATCCTATATGATCTATTTAAAAGTACATAAGTCTGAAAAGACCAAATTTTTATTTATCCTTTTAACTAGATGACCACTGGGTATGATTATAATGGAATTCACAAACTAATGCATTTGAAATTGATATGTAATATCTAAACCTTAGGGAAATTATATAATATCCATACCATTGGACTTTTGGTATGGAAACGCAGATTAAGAATACCTCCTTACGTGCTAGAACTCAAATCTTAGAAGATATGGGAAGATGTATATGTAATGTATCTTTTTTTAATGTAATAAAGAAATAAAGAATCACGTATTATGTATAATTGTAATTGGATTCTCTCCAAAGTCAAGATATTTGACACAAGAATCAGAAGAACTTTTCTTTTTGGTGATTACTAATTGAATCTTCTAGTATTTTACTAGCTAGCTTACTCATTTTTGTCTGATCATAATTAATAAAATGAATGCATATATGCATAAGAGTAGCGTTTTTATATTCAATAGAGTGGGGTTCTTTGGAATTAGAAGATATAGAGGAAATATAAGCTTGTGCTATGAGAGGTGAGATGAGTAATTCATCACGCTGTTGTCATTAATAAATGACAAAACAAAGTAGATAAGTAGTCATTATCACATATATATGTTATATATCATTACATGGTTTCTTTGAACTCTCCGTCAATGAATGGTACTCATGGACTACCCTACAATAAATGTTCTAATTTGGGAACACAAAAAATTTGGGAATGAAAAGAAGCGAGGGACAGAGTGGAGAAATAACATAACAAAAACAAAGAGACACGAAAGACAAATTAAGTACACTGAAATAGTCTTCTCGTGCTATCTAATAAAAACTAATAATAATTTGTTAAATTGAAAATAATATTATCAATAGAAATATATGACAAGACAAAGAAAAGAAAGAAAGAAAAAGTAACAAACGTAACGAGAAAAGCCAACTTCCATGAGTAGAAGTAAGCAAAGGGTCAATCTTAGTGTAAATTGTTAGATAACATAATGATAAGATAGAAAAATAATATTTTGATATTTAAAAAAATTATTTACAAATTAATTGTTGGTTGTCGCAAGTTAAAGGATGGACCTTCTTTGGAATCCGCCTCTTTGAAATCTATCATTTTATTATTCTTGTTTTTTTGTTTTTAAAAATTATCTTTTAATTTTAAATTTATAAAAACTGTTACAAATATCTTTTCTTTAAGAAATAACTTTCGGAAATATCTTGGCAGTTGAAACAATTACTTAACATTTAGATGGATGCATATCCTATGACATTTATCAATCTTCTCTTACCTATATATGATGAGATTAACTGATCAAAATTCTATAACTCTCATGTTTATCCAATAACACATACGATTAATATATGACAAAAACATATTGTCATATATTTGTTAAAAATATATGATACTCGAATTAATTATTGAGTAGTTATCTCATGAATCACATCATACGTGATATTTTAATAATACTTTAAAGCAACAAACTTTAAATTTAATTATTAAGAATTAGACAAGCATTATAAAGATATATTATGAGGCTCATTCAACCTTTAAGGTTTCACACAATACAATTTGAGATCTTATGGTTTATTTTAATCTGTTTTTACGGTTCATTTTACACATATAGTAGGAGTCATAAGCTATGGTATAATTATTTTTCATTTAAAGTGGATTTGCTTTATTTTTGAAATACCATACATAAGTTAGTTCAAACATACTTAATTTTTAACTTGCGTTTACTAATCTACTCTAAAAAACCAATCTTTTTAGAACTTATATCTAGTATCTTAAGACAAATATAATGACTATTTAATCACTTCAAACCAATTTTCCTTTGTTTTGATAATCTTTGTTGACATTTATGGTTTAATTATATTGCTCTCGATTATCACCTAAATAACAAACTTTAAACATGCTTCATCTCCATGTATTACAAACACTAGAGATTATTGCTCCCGTGAGAGGTTCAATCTCTTATATGTCTAATATATTATTTGATTCACATTCGAAATATTTCGCATAGAAAAACATACCTTATAATTAAGTGTTACATAATGCTTATCACATAACAAATAATGTCAATATATAATTTACATTCGTATGTGACAATATAATGAATGAACATATATCTAGAAATGTTTATCAATAATATATCAATGACAACATAATTATAGTGACTTCATATGCCCAACATATTTATTTCTTCAAAATAAGTTTTTTATTGGATTTAATAGTATATTCCGTATAGATATATATTCATATTCACTTCACCTTGTGTAACTATCTTTTTTCACATTATTATACTTTGTATATATATGCTTAGTTTTATAATGAATTTGAAATCTTTTTATATAAGTGTGTGTCATTTGACTATCACAATTGATTACCATTGGATTAGTTTTACTTTTTTTGACTCCCAGTTGAATCAAGAATATTGCATAAAAAATGTTATAAATTTAACTTCCATTATATATAAAGCAACACATAATTTTTCTTACTTTGTTCATGATATTGTATCATTGTTAAGTAAGAAAATTAAACTCAAATATAGATTCTATATCATATAAATCTCCTCCCCAATTTGCATTTGTATAATATTGTATATATGAGTCATTACCTTGATAATACAATGTTTAATCTGTAACACTTTTCAAGTACTTCAATATTCTCTTTACTATTTTTCAATATGTTTGACTTGAATTTGAATGATACTAGCTCACCATTCTAGCAGTGTAATAAATATTTAGTGGTGTACATATTATTGCACATATAACACTTTCAACTACACTGAAATATGAAACTTTCTTTATTTGTTATATTTCTTGTGGTGTTGTTAGATAAGACTTTTGAATAAGAGCTTCACCTTTAATAATAGGATTATCAATTAGTTTGCAATACATCATACTAAATCATTTAAGAATTTTATAAATATATCTCACTTATGAAAAAGACAACAATCCCTTAAAATCTTTACTTTATAAATGTATACAACTTCACCTATTCCATTTATTTCAAATTCATATGATAACAAATCTTTGGTTTGTTTAACATACTCACATTCAATACATGAAATCAAAATACCATTTACACATAAAGATATAATTACAAATTTATCTTTAGATCTTTCAATATCTAAGTAGTGGTCTTTATCAGTCTTATAAAATAATTAAATTATAAAAAATAAAGTACCACTATTTTCAATATTGTTTTAGGCCATAAATTGATTTCAAGAATCAACATACTTTATGTCCTTGACTAGTCTTAATAAAATCTACAGGTTGTTCCATATAGATATATTCTTATAATTCTACATTAAGAAACGTAGATTTTACATCTATTTTGATGTAATTTAAGATCCAAGTTAGCTACTATAACCAAGATTAATTACATTGAAGAAAACCTCACAACTTATGGAAAGGGCTCTTCATAATCAATTCCTTTATATTATGTACCTTTATCCATAAGGGAGATTAACCAAGTCTCAAACTTGATTACAACTTAAAAAAGTCATTTCCTACATCTCTGCTTTCATCCATTCTTCTTTAGTAGGACAATTAAGAGCCTTATTTTACATTCCCTATCTTAACTTTTTATAGGATAATCATGTAAATTTCTCATTGTATTTCAATAGATTAATCCATATTTCCTTTTATATAAACTAGATTTATCAACAATAATAACAACAACAACAACAAAATATCTCAGTAGAAGTTCCTCTGACATGAGAGATTTGGGAGGTCAAAAAATACACAACTTTATCCCTAACTAGTAGAGAGGTTATCTTTAATAGACCCACAAGAAAAGAAGAAAAAAATAAAAAATTTAGAACCCTTTGAAGAAAATAAAGCAAAAAAATTAAACAAATAACTTTTTAAGAAATAACAATAAAATAAAATAAGAATACATAAATTCAAAATCAAAATAACAAGATAAATAAATAAAATAATAAAAGGAATAAAAATAAAAATAAAGACGATGATGATGATGATAATTTATTATTATTATTATCATTAAATATAAAAATTTAAATAAATAAATAAATAAAGATAAAAAGGTAAAGAATAAAAATAATAAATAAATAAACAGATAAAAAAGAAGACGGATAAATAAAAAAACAAATAGCAATTAAAAGAGGCAAGAAAAATACTTAACTAAAATAAATAAGAAGCAAGTACTACAGGTAAAAGTGTTTAGGCTAAATATAAGACAAAAGAATCAAAGAAAAACATTCAAAAACCTATACATAGGGTTGGCAAAAAGGCTTGGGCTCGGTCCGACCTGTTGATTGACCAACCTCGAGTTGGGCCTCAAGCCTGGTTTTCTTGGCACGAGGTTTGACGGGTAATGGTAAAAGCAAAACAATGTCTTTTTGCTTTTTTTTTTTCAAAAAAGTAGTAATTTTGCCCTGACTGGACCAGGTCATCTTAGGCCCGGTTAGGCTCGGGTTTTTGTCAAGAAACCTCAGGCCTGGACTGGGCCCAAGAGAGCCTTAACCTATTGCCATTCTTACCTATAAAAATAGAAGGACCTCTCTATGAAAGATCCTTTACTCATATCTTATTTTGTCAAAATTTTCTATTGAAGGTAAAGTTTAGCATGTCTTCCTCTTTTTCTCTTATAGTTCTTCGGTATAATCTTCTCTCATCTTTTCACTGAGGCGTCAGGATGTCTCCTTTTAACATGTCTGAATCACTTAAATCTTATCTCTTTTAATATACCATCAATATAAGTCACCCTCAATTTGTTTCTTACCACTACATTCTTGACCTTCTTCTTGTAAGATTATACATCTAACAGAGCATCCTCATCTCTTTCACTATTAAATTGTGACTATGCACCTGTTTGATGGATCAACATTCCGCCATAGAGCATGACTGACCTAATTGCTAAACTATAGAATTTACCTTTTAGCTTGAGTGGTATCTTATCGTCACATAAAACTCCTAATGCACCCCTCCATTTAAGCCACCCCGATTTGATAACAAGAACTATGTCTTAAGTTATCTCACCATTGCTTTAGATGATGGATTCAAGATACTTAAAACAATCTTTATTTGGTATAACTTCTAAACCAATCTTTATCTCTACCTCTGATGCCACCCTATGACCTGAAAAGTTACAATCTAAATATTTCGTTTTAGTCTTGCCCAATTTAAAGCCCTTTGATTCTAGCATATCCCTCTAAAGTTCTAGCTTGATAGTGACACTCTCTTGTCTCATCCACTAAAACAATATTATCAGTAAACAACATATACTAAAGCACATCTCTTTTGATATTCTTAGTGAGCTCATCCATTACTACTACAAATAGGAAAGGCTCAATGAGGATCCTTAATATAACCTGATATTAATAGAGGAATGCTCTAAATCTCCTCTTGTCATCCTTACTCTAGTCCTAACACCTTCATACATATCCTTAATAACCCGTATATAGATCATATGAACTTATTTAACTTCTAAACAACTCCACATAACTTCCCTAGATACATTGTCATAAGCCTTCTCCAAGTAAATGAAAACCATGTGTAGGCCCTACTATTTTTCCTTGTAATATTCTATTAATCTTCTAAGGGGATGTATAGTTTCTGCCATGGACCTTCTTGGCATGGAATCAGATTGGTTCTTTGAGAAAGGTTTACCCTTTCTTACTCTCCTCTCAATCACCCTCTCCCATAACTTATTAGTGTGATTGAGTAGTTTGATGCTTCTATAGACATTACAGCTTTAGACGTCACTTTTGTTCTTGTATAAAAGAATTAGAGTACTAAGTCTCTACTCACTCGACATTTTGGTGGATTTAAGGATCACATTAAAAAGCTTGGATAACCAAGTAAGACCTTCTCCTAGGCTCTTCCCCACCTATATAGGTAGCTCGTCAGGTCCTACTGTCCTTTCACTCTTTATCTCCTTCAAAGCTTCTTAATTTCTTCTCTTATAATTTACTAGCAATAAATGAAGTTATGATATTTCTCAAACGTTCTAAGATCATCTAAGGAGATGTTTTCATCTCTTTCCTCATTAAAAAGGCTATAAAAATATCTCTTCCATGTCATTTTTATCCACGAGCACTCATCTTGCTTCATCTTTTATATAATAAACTTGATCTAAATCTCTCGCTTTCTATTTCCTAGCTTTTACCAAAATAAATATATCCCTTTCTCCATTATTAGTTTCCAATCATTGGTATAATTTCTCATAAGTTTTACCTTTTGCTTCTGAGACTATTAGTTTCCAATCGTTGGTATAATTTCCAATCATTAGTCTTATTAGTTTCCAATCTTCTTTGCCTCTTTCTTTCCCAGTTTGTAACTACCCTCTCTACGATTGTATTGCTATCTGATAGAGTTTCATAAGTAACTTTCTTGATCTTCACCTTTTCTTGTACATCTTTATTCCACCACCAAGACTCCATCTTACTACCCCCTAGGCCTTTTAAAAACTCTTAAGATCTCCTTAGTTGCATTCCTTAAAAGAATTACTACTCTCTCCCACACTTGGTTGGCATCTCCTTCCATTTTCCATTCTTTTCCAAACATTACTATATCCTTAAGTTGTTCCATAATATCCCCTTTTAGATTTCTTCATCTAATTTTAGTACACCTCTGAGGACTTCTCTTCATCTTCCAACCCTTAATTATAAGATTCATAACCAACAATATGTGCTAAGTTGACAAACATACGCTTGATATCACCTTGCAATCCTTGCAACTAGGTTGATCGCTCTGCCTTACAAAGAAGTAGTTTATTTGAGTCTTCGTGGTTATACTTATAAAAGTCATCTGATACTCCTTTTTTTTAAAAAAAAAAAGAGTTGGCGACCACTAAACCAATCACTATTGTAAAGTCTAAAAAAGCATTCTCACTTTCATTCCTATCTCCATACCTGAAACCCCTATGAGCCTATGAATTCCTGTCTGAGGTTGCCCCTACTTGGCCATTAAAGCCTCCTCTTAGAATAATTTTCTTGTCAAGAGGAATCTGCTGAACCACCTCATCTAGCTCTTCCTAAAATTGGCACTTAAGCTATTTTTCAACCCTAATTGGGGTATATAAACACACACCACATTGAAAACAATATCTTTCACTATAACCTTTAAGAACAAGATCCTATCATTAGTCCTCTTTACCCTTACCACATTATGTAAGAGTTCTTTGACAACTAAGATACTTACACCATTTTGTTGCCTCGAACACCCTGAATACTAAAGTTTGAATCCATTGATCTCTTTTGCTTTAACCCTCATCCACTTTATCTCCTAAATGCATATGAATCTTATATTTGTCTAAAATCTCCACTAATTACAATAACTTCCTTATAAGAGTCCCAATGTTCAAAGAACCCATCTGCAATCTGTCAACATCTTCTCTTCTCTTAAGCCCAAAACTCTCCGAAGGATTAGCTCTTGCTCTATCATCAGATGTCAAAGCCACCATTCCTACCCTAATACCTAACACAAGCTATACAAGATAAGCACAACAAGTCCCTAAGTAATGCTAAGATTACTCAAGAAAAGAAACAAGAATTGGAGCTTAGAAAAGGTCAAATAAAAGGAAATAAATAACAACAATCAAAAGGAAGAGCAACAACAATCACATAAAAATAATAACCAGTGCAAATATATATATATATATATATATCTAGGAATAAGATTCAACTCAGCCAATCAAATTTGTTCTTGGAATAATGAATACTGGAATAGGAACAGTAAGATTACTACCGAAACACCCCAAAAAGAATGGGACTTTAATAGTTTTGCACAACCAAAATATGGAACTACTAGAGTAGTTAAAATTAATCAAATAAGCCCTACTAATACAACACTAGAAAATAACTAGCAAAAACAAAAGGATGGAAGGATGGAAGGAAGGAAGAAAGAAAGAAAGAAAGAAAGAAAGAAAGAAATATGTATAAATAGAGAGAGAGAGAGAGAGAGGAAACTGATGCTTGTAATAGCTAGTTGGGCAAAAATTTCTAAATCCAAAATCAATGCTTAAGAAGAAAAAAGTGAAAAGCAAAACTACAAACCCTAGAATTCAAAACTCTAACTAAAAATACAAATAATGCAGTAAATATACACAAATTCAAACAAAAACAAATCCCCCACGAATAAATATTCTTTTTCCATAAAATTTTTTTCAAGCACCTGTAATATGGTGGTACATAATTAGTTCTCATGAGAGAAAAGAGTTTAGCTATAGAACTATAGGCAAATATTGATCAAATTGTAGTGTTACTAGTAAAAATTAGAGGAAAGATTGAAAACCTTTATGCTAATAAAAGAGTATGATTTAAATTAGAACCACCAAACACAATTGAAAATGGTAAAATAAAACCAAGATAAGCATTCCAAGAACCACAAAACAAGTAAAAAAATAATCAATCAAATCAAATTTATACATAGAGCTAAGTTTGAGCACTCTTACTCAAAATAGACAGAATATGTAAACTCTCCTTAGGGTGTAATATGAATTGGTCTAAGTTAACTCTTCAGTTTTCATATTGCTTTGACTCGAATAAAGTCCCTTTTTTATTTTGTGTAAAGATCAATAGTCTTATTAAGAAAATGTATTTTACTATTTCCCTATGCTTTGGAAAGTCATTTTCTAAAAGTATAACATTTAGTAATTCAAATTCAAATTTTCCTTTGTTATCTTATTTACCTATCAACAAATATCCTTTTAAGTGTTCACAATATCTAACAAAGATACTTTTCTTCCCTCTTAGGCCTAGTTTCTCATATTTATAAGAGAGATAATGAATGTAGGCAACATACTTGTATGGTTGTAGGTTTGTCATATCAAGTCTTGTACTTGGTTAGAACTCATACATTATATTTGTAACTGATTTTATGGGTACGCAATTAAGTATGTGAGTAGCTATGACCAATGCATCACCTTAATAGCATGCAAGGTAATTTTGCTTATGCCATTACAGAAGTAATCATCTAAGAAATATTATTTTTTATCTCTCCACAATGTCATTTTATTATAAGGTATAAGGAATAGTTAGTTGTCTTCATATTCTTTTTAATTATATAATATCTTGAACTTATCAGACAAATATTATTTAACTGATTTTCCTCCAAATTCATGTATTTATAATACAATTTAATGTTTTTTATTATAAGAAATTAAATAGACATGACCATACCGAGTATAGTCATCTTTAAAAGTGATAAACTACATAGTCCTATTTCTTGCCCTCGCATTCATTAAATCACATATGTTCTAAGGAATTAATTGTAATGGATAAAAAGCTCTTATTCATTTCTAAATGACTTTCTTATCATTTTACTAGCTAGATAGTATTCATAAATAAGTTGACCTAAAATGTAGCCTTGAACTAATCAATTTTTTTTTGGCCAATTTTGTTGAATATTTAACGTATAAAACACTTTATATAAAGTTAAAGGTCGATCACTGCATATGTATAATTTACATATATCAATCTCTTGTATAATAACTACTTACATAAATCCATTGTGTTCCATATAAGATTTTAGCAAATTTTAAAAGGCATCCTTATCTTTCACTATATAGTTTATTACTCTTGCTTTTAAGTCTATAACATAGAAAAGATTGGATTTAATTAAATATATAGAATAAAATACATAAATAAAACAAAATTTTGTACTAAAAAGTTATACCGTTTTAGGATCATTATAATCCCGAGTGAAATGACCCTTATTACTACCATTATAACACTTCACTCATATTATATTTTTCTTTTTGAAAGGACATTTCCTTTCTCATATTGATTCTATTTGGCCTTATTGGAGCCTTAAGTATTATGGCTATTTTCTTTTTTTTTTATTTGGGCACATTATAATACTTATACTTTCTATTCATAGCTCCAAGTGAGCTAGAAACAACTGCATATATATTAAAGGTCATCATAGATACTTTAAGATTTTCTTCTTATAATACAAGATGCTTTATAGCATCATCTATTGTCTTGATGCTCTCATTATAAGTTAGGTGCATTTTGATATGCCCTTAACTCTAAAGTTGAGAATGAATAACTGCTTATACCTTTTATTCATTAAATAACCCATCTCTAGCATCTTTCACTTTTCTCGTTATGTTTGATATGTGTCTTAAATGCTTTTATATTGTATGGCTAGGTCGCTTCTTATACATGTTGAACTTAATTGTTAGTGACTTTAATTTAGTAACTAAGGTGTCTCCATATTGAGCAATGAAAACAGACCACATGTCCCTAGTAATCTCATGCTTTCCAAACCCATGCATAATGTTAATTTCCATATTACTCAACAACATAGTGCAAGCCAAAACATAGTGCAAGCCAATGAAATTTTCTTTTTCTATACCTCATATGCATCATGACCTCTTTTATATTGGGTCATATTGCATTCCTCAGGAATGTTTATGCTATGTTTAATAGTTATAGAGCCTCTTGCTTTTTCAATATATATTAGATTTCCATGTTGCAAATTTAATAATTATTGTCGATCAATTTTTAACCTTTTTTAGCTCAATAGCAAGATTCTTTTACATAATAGTCATATTTGATACATTAAGAAAAATAGTGTACATACATATTAATGACATATCATGCAAATGTACGTACTTTTTTAATAAAATGAATAATTAGTTTTCAAGTGATTATGAAATCAAAAGATTACAAAGTTCTCAATCATCATTCATATAACAATTACATACTAATTACAATACTTAAGTTTAATTTGTATACATAACATATGTAACACAAATAATACGCTGAGAAAATAACAAGTTTATTTTTATATAAATGAACATAAAATAAATGAACAATTAGTTAACACACACTGTAATACAACATACATAATATTATTTTAAATACAAGCATACTTAGCTATATATATATTTATATATACTATATATTAACACATTACTTATTTAATCTTCAGACAAATGTAGTTTAGACAATGCATGACCTGAATCTAATAAACCCAACATTGAATAGAGTTATCTAATACACATGATAGAGCTTTCAAAGTACAATAAGCAAATAACTCTAATTATCTTAATACGAAAGCATATAGAGTCTAATATACTAATTAATTTCATTCTTATGTTTTCTAGTAGAAATAGCATCACTAAACAACCGTACAAATTTAGATTAAATGAATCCCAGTTCCAAGCATGATTAATAGTTTATCTTTTGGTTGCTGCAGTGTTGACAGTGAAACTATATACTTTACTTCAACATTTTTTAAAGTCAAACAACCTCAAGATATATTTATTAAATTATATTATTGATAAAAATAATATGACAAGTTAGATCTTCTCCTAGAAACAATTATATTTAGAGTAACTGCCCTAACTTAAAGATGATATGTCTCAACTATGCAATAGTGCATAAAAGTTTGGGCGTCTTTGTGATAAGGGGTATGTTCCTAAAAACAAATTTTCAAGAATGAAAGTTTTGTTAATAGCTCATAAAACCCATAAATTGTTTATTAAATAAATAATTGTTTGATTAACACTATAATGAACTCATGCTCATAAATATTAATATGTTAAATTCTAGCCATTTACTTATTTATAGTAACTACGTTATTGAACTTATCAAATTATTTTCTAATTTCAATTAGAAATCATCTTTAATTATTAATATTAAACTAATTAAAATAATTATTACAATTTTTGAATTAATTCTTTTTTAAATTTAAGATTATTACATTCTAATTTGGTTATTATAATTAAAAATAATTTTAATTGTGGTATTATTTAAATTGAATTATTTCTAATCCAAGATATAAACAAACCAGCTTTAGAATACTTTAACAGAATAGCAAAACAATTTTTTTTTCTAATATTAGAATAAGATAACTTCTAAACAAAACATCATTTATTTTAATTCCAAATTAATTTTAACTTAGTTACTAAATATCACTTATTGTAGGTTTAAATTAGGTTAATCACGTAGTTAAACAACACTTATTTTAGACTTAGATTAATTTAATCTCATAACCAAATATTTATTCTACATTTAGTTTATTTAACCTAATGACCAAATAAGAGTCTTCTTCAACCTTAGAAAATGATTTATGTTTTTAAGAGCAAAAGCATCCGTCAGCCATCTGCTCTTCGACGCCATGCCAATTAATGCCAACAATCCTTTTGGAGCGAGTTTGGCGATTGAGTGGACTGCAGAATCAAGATTGGTACTTTATACAGTTCTTGATTTGAGGAAT
>JAOQMM010000002.1:5867258-5881115 GCA_027563515.1 Erythroxylum platyclados
CATGTATATGCAATGCAATTCACAAATATGCACATGAAATGCCTCTCCGAAAAGTGGATTCCTATGTGTAGGAATCGCGTTACTACATTTTTACTCTTGCTTCATATGCTTCTAAGATCATAATTTTTTATGTATAATCATATTATATTTTAGTTTAGTTAAGAAAGCAAGAAAATTATGTTGAGATTATGCATTTTGCTGCTAATAGGTTTTTGCTACTACATTTATTACTTTGACAAATGTTCATGAACATCATAAATAACTACTATAAAATTTAGTGACTAGTAAACATTTTTCAAGTCATAAGTTATTAAAGAGTGTGGGAGGAAAAGAAGTTTGTGTTATTATTCTAGATAATAAATTTTGAGATGCCTACTTGATCATTGTGAAGATTGTGACTCCATTTATAAGGTTGTTGAGGATTGTTGATTTATACGACAAGTCATCTTTAGGGTATATATATGATGGTATGTATAGAGCTTGTAAAACAATTATGAAAGAGAAATTGTATAAGCCTTATACAAACATTCTTGACCAACGTTGGGATAAACATCTTACTTAAAGGCAACAAATGATATTATGGACGGTCTCTTTAATGCAATTACATGCAAAAATATTGTCTCTATTGAAGAGCAATTAAAGGCAACAAATGAAATTAAATTGTATTATGAAAATTTATGGAGTTTTACTAGATCATCTATAAAGAGAGAGTTTATGATGAAAAAAATATAGCCTAGTAAGTTTCTCACTTTTAGTTCATCCTTTACTTATTAATAATATTCATAAAATTTTTGTTTCTCATAACTATTAATTTAAAATATAGATGAGCGGTAGAGATTATTCGATAAAAATGCCCTAACATTGAGAAAACTTGCTATTGGATTACTCAGTCGAATAATTTTTATATTAGGTTGTGAACATAGTTGGAGCATTTTTTTATCGTATTTGTACAAAGAAATGGAATCTTTTGGAACATCAAAGACTTAATAACCTTATTTATGTTATTATAATCTAATAATGAAGAACATGTATTTTATTGGTTTGTTTTTATTTTTATTATTGACTTTATAATTTCTCTATTATCTATTCAAAGTGTTTAGTAAAAAGAGAAGGCACGATCCAATTGATATTGACTATATTTACCATATTGATCTTTGGATTAAAGACGAATAGCCATCGCTTAATCTTGATTATAACGAACTTAAAAAGGTGATATATGAAGAAAATACATTTATTACAACAAATTAATTAAGAATATCTACCGATGATTAGTTGATATTTTATTTTGATCATATTTAATATTGAAATTAGGGATATCTAATCCTAAAGTGCTCAACCTTTTGATATTTTTTAATTCAGTGCCCAAGCTTTTAAAATTTTCAATCAGGTGACCAAGTTTTTTAAACCTTAACAATTTAGTTCATAACATTAGTTTTTGCTGATGTGACTAATAGATGGACATCCATGTGACATTTAGTAGACATGACACATCATCAAAAATAATCTTTTGAACTGAATTATCAAAATTTTTAAAAGGTTAGTTACTCAATTGAAAATTTTAAAAGCTTGGGCACTGAATTGAAAAAATCTTAAAAGGTTAGACACTTTTGAATATATTATCCCTTAAAAGTATAATGTATTAAAACTTTACAATAAAGAATAATTTAATACATTACTAAATTATAATTTATTTGAATGCAATAGAAGATGTTAATGTAGATATTTTGGATGAAAACGTGATTTATGAGTCTATATATAGCGAAGAAGAATTTAAAACTTTTGAAGATAACGAGACATAACCTCTTTCAAAAATATGATTTTGATTTTATTATTATTCTAAGTTTTATTTTAGATTCATATTTAGTTTGAATTATTAGATTTGATTTATTATTAGTTCATTATACAATAATAGACATTGGTGTATTATTTTTATTCAATAAAATATTTATTTTTACTTATTTTTATAATTTTATTTTTTATTCATTATATATCAGTTTTATAGTAGTTTAATACCGGTTGAACCTTTAAACTTAAATCTTTTTTTGAAAGTTTTGATGTCCGATTCAATTTTTAAAAATTGATTTTAATCAAAACTAATATGATTTTCAATAAGGTTTGATGTCCGTTTTAATCTTTTTCTAATGTTTGAAGTTTTAGTCTTCAAAACAAAACAATCAAGCCAACTTGTTTTAATTTCGAGTTAGTAGGTAAACTTTATAATCATCATAATACAAATTATTAAAGGCTCTAATATCTTGTTAGATACTAAAATGATAAGATTGAATATTAATTTAGATCATTGATCCCCCTTAACAAAATTATATTCTTCTTTTACCTGAAATCTATCTTTTTATTATCCTCGTATATTTTTTTATTTTGAAGGATATACCCTTTATTTTTGAAGTTATTGGAACTGCCACGATAGCTGAAGCAGATACCAACAATTAAATGGATACTCATACTATCCACCATTAGTGTATTTATTTATCACCAATTTTTTGCCACGACAAAATATCTTTTGAGTCGATGCTGAAAGGCACATATGCTTTTTATCAAATGGAGTTTTCGTTTTCAAGGAATATACCCATTCCCATTTATAATGGAGACGTGTGTATTGAAATTAAAATTCTTAAACACGAGGACCGAAATTGAGATTTTTTAATTTAGTTATATATATATATATATATATATATAGCTAAATTAAGAACTAAACTACACTTATTAAGAAGAATAAGAAGAAGAATATTTAGAATTGACCCAATTTTGCATTTAATAATTTTAGTGGCTGCTTAGTTTTATTTTTATTTTTCGATGTAATTTTTAGTTTTAGTTTTTTATTTTTATTTTTTAAAAAATAAAAAGTAGTTTGATTATTAACTTTAGTATCATTACACATTTGTTATTTATAATAATATAAATATTAAATAAAATTTAGAAATAAAATAATTTTATGAATTAATTAAGTAAAGAATTTTATTTTTATTATCTTGTACAATATTTATTCATAAAATTTTATTATATTTTATTAAAATAACTAATTAAATAATTAAATTTTTATAAAAGTTATTAGTACTTATTTTTAATATCTATCTTAATTATTTAAACTATTTTCTTATTTGCAATTAAATGTTTTAAAACTATTTCATTATTTGAAGTTTATTTATTTTAAAGACATTTTAATTCAGAATAAAATTGATAAATAAATTTTATTTTAAGTTTTAAATTAATTATTAAAATAAAATAAATAATAATTAATATTTGATAACTAAATACTATATTTAGTTCATAATAAATTATATTATGACAATAAAAACAAAAGTAGAAAATAAAACTGATTTTTTAATTTTTGTAAATTATAAAAATAAACATAAAATCCAGATTAGAGCTGTCAACACTAGTATACGGGCAACTAGCTTTATATTAAGTGAGATTGCAACAACCACTTTATATGATTTGAATTATGCTATAAAAAAGTATCAAGTACCTCTTCATTTGCTAAAACGGATGTAGACTTGAAAAAGTAGCGAGATTAGGGGGATCCATTAAAGAAGATAATTGATAAAAACACAGAATTTTAAAGATTAAATGGTGTCCCATTAAAGTGGCATATGTTGAAAATGAAAAGACGAGAAGGAGAAAGTTCTCCAACATGAGCCAAGTATGATTTGGTTGATAAAAAAGTAATGGAAGATGGTGGCAATGGCATTGATTTGGTGGATTAAGTAATGTGGAGATGGTGGCATTCGTGTGGAAACCACACTCCCTCTCATTTTACTAATGTTATCCTTTTCTCATCAGGTGCCTTCCAATTCAGCATTCCATTCTTAAAATTCTTCACCAATCACACGAATAGATAGGTTCTAGGAAATTAAAGAAGCGGTAATAACCTATAAAAATCTCCTAAAGCATCTTTATTGGCTGCCATAAAACTAAGTTAATTAATTTTCCCTTGTTAGGTATAATATAAAGAGTAACACTTTCATGTGGTCAAGGTAAAGGAATCTATGTTTTGGACTGTTGGATAGGGCCTACAGTGCACTATATTCCACTTTGATTTTTAATAGCTTTTATTATTCTCAATAATTTGATTCACAGGGCAAGTGGGTTATTAACTATAAGAAGAAAGTCTTCAGATTATATTACCACCATTTAATATCAGTCCAGTACCATACCGTGGTCAAGCATAAGATTTAACACATTAACGTTGAGACTATCCTTAGTACGTACCATCATCTAAGCCTTACTCTTCCCTTATTCTTTTAATATTGAAATTCTCTTGGTACTGAGTAAAATTATCTAATGTAATATTAATTTGGCTCCTAGCTCTATATTATTCGGCACTTTTTAAATCTTGGTGTAAAATGATAAGTCCACTCTATTACAGGAATTAATAAAATCATTAGACAACTCATTAGGCTATTTTCTTTGCGTTTATTAATGCAAAACTATAAAAAAATACTATTAATTTTTACAGCTTTCAAAATATATGATAAAGGGCTTGATATTATTAAACATTTTTTGCTACAATGTATGAGGTAACCCTTAGGCTATGTTTGATTGGGAATTTATTAATGAAGTGAAATAGATTGTAATATTATTCTATCGTTTGAGAGGAGGGTTTATAATAAAATGAAATGGCATAAGGAGAGTTTCATATTACATCTCATTTCATCCTAAACAATAAAAATGAGAAACCTCCGATTTGGGAGATTTAGGATGGAATATAAAATGATAAACAACTTTCCACTATATTACATTATAAACCCTTCTTTCAAACAACACTTTACTATATTACATTATGAATTCTTCCATTCCTCCCAAATAACAATTTTCTAATATTACATCTATTTATATTCTATTATAAACCATTTCATTTCATTATAAACCTTATGTTCAACCAAACATCTTACTCTCTGAAGCACATGGAAGGAACATTCATACCTGCCAGCCATCCTACAATTTATACATTAGCAATTTGCATATACTAAACCCTAGAAATTGTCAGATTGATAGGCAGATAATATCCCAAAGTAGAGTGATTAATTAGTCCATAACGTGTTGTATCTAACATACCACACCTAGAAAATTCAACTGAGAAGTAATAAAGTGTACCTAATTAATTAATAGGAACATTATGCGTAACTGCCGTACAAATTCGAAAGTTTAACAACTCTGGATAAGATACAAACTGATCAGAATAAATCATACATTTTTTGGGTGATGTATCTAACAAACAGTTACTTGTTTTCTTCTTTCTGTTCAATTGTCATGCTTTACGCATGAGCTGATAGCCTGTCTAATACAATTGTCGTAAAGCGTAGGCATGCTAACATATATAGTATTATGGTTTCAAGATCTATACAAACTTATGAGAATCAACCAAAATTGTGTAGTCCTTGAAAGAAGGAGAAAATACTGAATCCTAGCGAGACAATCTATCTTGGTAATCCATAACTACCCCATCCCTTTCATTCTATTTCCAAGGGAAGAAAAATAGACAAAAGAAAGTTATTTCTGTCGCATTACTCGCATATGCCAATATTTCTATTTTTTTTCGTTGAATTATTTTTCGCTTTTGTCTTGCCTACTCATCTTTTATTTCTTAAACTTTCAGTAAGCCTTAACCAGTTTTTGGAGGAGTATTGACATTGATCTGTTCTTTTATACACTCACACACATACATTCATACGTACATATACATACATATATACGTACATATATATATATAACAGTCGTGGTTTATTAATAAACAGTACCACAATCACCAAGGCAATAGGCCATATATAATTTTTCTGATCAGAAAAGTACTGTTTCTTCCATGAGTGGTCAACTGGTCATAACCCACTTTGGCCTTCCACCGTATCAAAGATCTTCCTCCATAAATACCCTTACTGGGGGCGTGTGTCCTCCACACTTAATTCGCTACTCATCATCTTCCCATAGCAATTTTCTCACTTCTGATCATTTCCTTTGTTTTTGTTTCCATGGCGAGCAACCTTGCATCCCTCAACGACGCCAAATATGCTCTCCCTGTCCTCGACCCTGAGCAACAAGCAACCCTAGAAACTGAAACAAAGGATGAGTTCGACTACTCAAAACGAGCACAATGGTTAAGAGCCGCCGTACTGGGAGCCAACGACGGTCTAGTCTCCACTGCATCACTTATAATGGGTGTGGGAGCAGTCAAACAAGATATTAAGGTCATGATGTTAACAGGGTTCGCCGGTTTAGTCGCGGGAGCTTGTAGCATGGCGATAGGGGAGTTTGTGTCAGTGTACTCACAGTTGGACATAGAGTTGGCCCAGATAAAAAGAGATAAACAAAGAAGTGATGTGCAGAGTAGAGAACAGAAAGGAAAAGATGGAAATGATGAAAAGGCGAGTTTACCAAACCCACTACAAGCAGCTACAGCTTCAGCGCTTGCATTTTCAGTGGGTGCAATGGTGCCCTTATTAGCTGCTTCGTTCATAAGGGATTATAAGGTCAGGTTAGGGGTGGTGATAGCAGCAGTGAGCTTGGCTTTGGTGATCTTTGGGTGGTTGGGGGCTGTGTTAGGGAAGGCACCACCTCTTAAGTCTTCTTTTAGAGTTGTGGTTGGAGGATGGGTGGCTATGGCCGTCACCTTTGGTTTAACCAAGTCTTTTGGGTCTAGTGGACTGTAAATAATAGTCTTAACTCAAAACTCAACCTTCGCTCTATGTTCTTCACCTTTCCTTTTCTTTTTTTTTTTAATTTCAATTTTAACTATGTGTGTACACGAAAGGAATGATGCAGGGGGAAAAGAAAGCGGAGGGTATGTAAGAAATTGTGCTACGATCCCGCCGTCCGTGTATTTGCCCATTGTATGAGAATAAGAATCTGCAATTGCTTGCTTGTGTCAGATGTGTCAACCTTCCTCTTCAAACATGGATTTCTCTGTTTAATAAACTTTTTCTGAAATCAGTCTTAATCTTCCCATTCATTTTAATTTTGTTATTTTTTATTATAAATTTACAGTCTTCTTAACATTATATTTAAGCACATATTGAAGAAAAGACACTTGTCTAAGCCCACTTGTAACTTTTTTTTTTGAAAAGATGAAAAGGCCATATTCTTAGATAACCTAAGGCCATGATATAAAAAATTCAATTATATACACCCAAAGGAAGACATATACAATAACTAGCTATAATTACAAAAAAATTCCAAAAGAATTTAAAGGTGCCAACTATGTTTCATGTCTGAGGTGAGTCTGCTATGGAACCCTTTAGCAATTAAAGCAGAATGAGGTCCACTTTTAATTTGTCTTTATTTTATCTCATTTTATTTTTTATATGATTTTATTCTTAACATTCATAAAAAATAAAAAGAGAGACAAAATAAAAACTCATTTTTTACTTTACTTGACCTATAAATCGTTAGGAACTACCCAAATTATATTAAGCATGGAGCATATTGAAATGCTCCAAATAAGAAGGATACTGATATATTAGAGATTGAAACAGGGAGAGGGAGATTAAAATGGAAAATTTGTATAAATACAAGAAATATGAAATAATTGTCCGCTTCTATACATTGATGGACTTTATGTTCCTCCCTAGAACAGTATCGTAGCCATATAGCGGAACTGTCTTTGGTAACCTAGCGCGAAACATTAGTCGCAAACAATTTGCAAATGAACACATACTAATTACCAAGTGTTGATACTGATTTGGGCTTGTTGCCACATTCGTCGTGCATGTTTGATTTTATGTTCATAAACGTCACTTTGAACCCAAGTAAAGGCAAACAACAGACGTGTCACACAATTCACGCATATTGGAAGAAATTTGATCGGTCCAAGTACCAGAAAATACAACACTCTGTTAGGCTGTCTTTTCCTTAATAAAAAGGCTATTAGTCACTTCTGTCATCAAATTATAGAGTTTATGTCTTATCTTGACGTAAAAACTCCATAAATAATAAAAAATATATTAATTGAGGAAGTTGACCTAATTATGAAATCTACTGTATTGTTATATTGATTGACCTCATGGACTGGGCCAAGTTTTTAACACTGATAGGCTAACGGTCCTTATTTTCTTGGACCCCAAAAAAATACTGTAAACATTGTCTTCCAATAGAGTTTTTTTTCTCTCAAATAAATTTATCTCTTTTTCGGGTCTTAACTTTTAAATTAGTTAGGTATGGTACCTTATTAGTGATTAAAATAATAGAAGTTGGAAACTACTAATAAACGTAACCTATATGGAATATTTATCTCCAAAACGGAATACTATATAGCAATATTAGGGTTCAACACCCACCTAAAGTATAACCCCTTTATGAATACGTAGCCCTTGGAAGCAAATAAGCAGGCAGCTCTAAACTCGGTACTCAAAAGAACAACAAAAGCCAGAGGGCACGTGAAAGATTAATTATGAAGCAGTCCTGGGGAAACATTGTGAAGGAACAATTGAAGGACGACGAATACGTGTACGAAGCTTTCTTGGATTACTGGAAGTTGTTCATGGAAGGGTTGATCAGTAAGCACGACCTCTTCTGTTACATTGTTCATCTGCTCGGCTCTGACCACCTCGATTTTCTTCTCCATCTTAAGAACACTTTAACAGATTCTTCAGTCTCTGATAATACTACCCCAATCTCTACTCGTGAAGCCAACGACTCTGATAATACTACTCCAATCTCTACTCGTGAAGCCAACTAACGCAAACCAAGCATGCGTCTCAGTTTGTTATTAAAGATGGGAATATTAGCTGTTGGTTCTTGTTCTTGATTTTGAGTTTGTTATTAAAGATGGGAATATTAGCTGTTGATTCTTGTTCTTGATTTTTATTAATTAGTTAGTTATCCTTGGCTAATAATTTTAGGTTTCGTATACCTTCTGAAGAAGGTAACGACGCTTCCTAAATAAAAGTTACGTTTTTAATTTTTTTCACATTATTCTAAACTTTACCACCACAAACAGAAAATTAAAGCACAATTTGGTATACTTCTATTGTGATTTTTTATTTTCGTTTTTATTTTATTGTTAATATCAGTGTAATTATATTCAATGTATTGAATATCATTTCGTACTAAATAGTGCCGTATCGACCAAAAAATGGAACAATATCAAGGTTATTGGTATTGACCTTCTGTATTGGTCGATACCGGACAGTATTCAAAATATCGACTATATACCAACCGGTACTGCTTCCTCTCTCTTTGATTTTTTGTATTTCTCTCTCACACACACACTCTTCATTCTCCTCTTTGGCAGTTGCTTCTCCCTCTCCTGCGACGACAGAACCACCACACTACTTTTAGCCTTCCTCCACACCACCACCGTACAACTTTCAGCCCTCCTCCACGCCACCACCGCACGACTTTCAGGTTCAACCCTCCTCCATGCCACTCTCCTTCATGCGGCAGTGCACGCCACGACCTTTCGGCTTCCAATCGTCCACCGCTTAACATTGTCAACCATCAACCGCACTCAGAATCATTAGATCTGGAATAAATCCAGATCCAAACTCGATCCAACCCAAAAACCTGGAGCAAATACATTGTGAATTTTTTTGTTGTGTTTTTAATTGGTTTTTTTTGGCTCCTAAATTGCATTTGTGATTGTGAATGGTTGGAACTTGAAATTAAATTGTGAATTGTATTTGTGATTTGCGAATGGTTGGATTGGAATTTGGAATTGAATGAAATGAACAGGTTTTTTTTTTATTTGGTGGTTTGGAATTTAAATTGGAATCTGGGATTGAAAGAAATTGAATTTGGTTTGGTGGTTTGGTTTATCTTATTTTATCTGGTAGTTTGGAATTGAGTAATGTTGACTTGTGAAAGGGCTTGATGGATAAAAGAATGGCTTCTGTTCTGCATGTGTAAATATATTTATATATCATCAACAATTTTGACTTGTGATTTGTGAACCTCGAGCATGTGATTCGCTTGCATCGAAATGAGAAACAAAAGTAAAAGAGAGGGTTTGAAAAAGAGTGACAAAGTGGAAAAGCATAACAATACCATAGTCGTGAAAGGCTATGATAGATGCTCTGACCTACAAATACCACAGTGATTTTTTTAAGTTATACAAAAAATGGGAAACATTAGAACTTTGGAAGTATTATAATTATATAGGCCATTCTAGATTTAGGCATACTATAGTAGAAGTTAATTACTCAATTTTCTCTAGATATATAAAGGAAAAATTCAAAGCGTCTTAGTGCAGTACAATCTTACACATAAATGATAAATTCGAAAAGAGTCCTTTCTAATTGAGTATTTAAAATTTTTTCTTACTTTTCCTTATAATTTTACATGTTAGTAATTTTTTATCTTTATTTGTTTGACCTCTTTTATTTACTTGTTGGGTTTAATTACTTATGTTATTTTTAGATATTCATATTAAAGTAGATATTGTTTTAACAAAATATTTAAGTTGAATTGAGTTGGATGAAATTGAATTATGTATGATGTAATCATACAAAATGAGTTATATTACATAAAATGGACATGCATATGGTGTAATTGTGAATGTTGAATACTTGAATTGTTGGTTTTTGACTTATTGATGAATTGTGTTGGATAAAATTGAATTGTGCTGGATGAAATTGAATTGTGTATGATATAATCATACAAAATGAGTTATATTAAATAAGATGGACATGCGTATTATGTAATTATATATGTTAAATACTTGAATTATTAGTTTTTGACTTATTGATGAATTGTATTGGATAAAATTGAATTGTGCTGGATGAAATTGAATTGTGTATGATGTAATCATACAAAATGAGTTATATTACACAAGATGGACATGTGTATTATGTAATAAAATTATGTGGTTCTTTATTTTGATATATGTCTTCATATATTTTTACAGATAAATGGAAGGAAATTCAAGTACTCCGGATCAAACGGTTTCAGGAAGATACGATGATCTAACTTGGGTTCATGCTGCATTGGTCCCCAATGTGAGGAACCATACTATTTGCTTGTTTTGTAACAAGCATTTGAAAGGTGGAGGAATCATCCGATTAAATAAGCATTTAGCTGAGGTTAAAGTAGATGTGGGACCCTGTAAAAAAGTAAATCAGATATAAAGTTGCAAATGAAAATTTTGCTTGAAGAATATCAACACAAGCAAGATAAAAGGGAGAGATTGAATTATGAAATTGGTAGTGGAAGTTCATTTGCTAGTGTTCTTGATGATACTGGAAATGTTGAAGTTGGTAGTGGTAGTGGTAGTGTTCCTTCCTAACAAGAAGTGAATGCTGCATTTGGATATGATGTTAGGAAAAAAAGAAGGCAGACTCCTAATTTTTTTGTACCACTAACAACTCCTGAAGCCCAACCATCAATTCATAGTGTCATGCAATCAAGATATGCGGCTCATATTGTAGATTTGGCAATGGCCAGATGGTGGTATGATATAGGTGCAACATTTAATGCTTCCCAATCTTATTATTATCAGCCTATGGTGGATGTTATAGCCTCTTACAATCCGGGATACAAAGTTCCTTCTATTAATGAATACAGATGTAAACTTTTGAGTTGCTTAGTTTATGAAATTAAAAGTTATTTGGGAGTAAAAAGAATGGATTGGGCTACTTATGGGTGTTCAATCATGTGTGATGGTTGGACAAATATGACACATGAGCCTATTATTATTATTTTGGTTTATTTAGTAAATGACTCAATGTTTTTAAAGTCTATTAATGCATCTAGCTTTGTTAGGAATATTGATACTTTATTTGAGATATTTTATGAAGTTGTGAATGAAGTAGGGTCAGAAAATATAGTTCAATTCATTACTGACAATAATTCAGCTTATAAAGTGATGGGAAGAAGGTTACAAAATAAGTATAATTTTTTTTGGACTCCTTGTGTTGCACATTGCATTGACCTAATGCAAAAAGGTGACCAGGTTCATCTATAATTGTGCATGGTTGTTGAATTTAATAAGAAAGAAATTTACCAATGGTAAGAATTTGTGTTGTCCTGTTGTGGCAAAAATTGCAACAAATTTCTTATCACTTTATTGTTTTGTTATGATGAAGAAAGACTTAAGACAAATATTTACAAGTGATAAGTAAGTTGCATCTCAGTATGCTAGGTCTAATGCTGGATTGGAGGTTTCCAGAATTATAGAAGATAATGAATTTTGATCTCAATGTCAATTTGTTATCCAAGTTTGTGAGCCTTTAGTGAGGGTGCTTCGTTTGGATGATAGTGATGAAAAGGCAATAATGAGTTTTTTTTGATACCACGGAGAGGGCGAAGGAAGCAATTAAGGTTAATATGAAGAATAGGCCTTCTTTGCATACACCTTATCTTACAGTCATTAATGACAGATAAGAAAGGCAACTTTACTCTCCGTTGTTTGTAGTTGGCGAATTTTAAAATCCTAATGTCTATTTTATACCAAATCTTACAAAAAAAGTTGAAGTTAATAAGCTAATGCTGTTAACTATTACAATAATTGTTGCCCATGAGATGATGCAAGATATCCTGAGCTCACAAATGGAGCTTTATAAGTAGTATTGTGGGGATTTTGGAATGCCAATTGTTATTTGACAAAGAGCAAAACTTTCTCTAGGTATTAGCTTTTTCCCTTTTCTTACTTATTGAAAATTAATTATCACTTTATTTTATTTATTACGCTACTTTTGTTATCTTACAACTTACGGTTTCTTGGTGGGATCAATTCGGAATTGATATTCCAGAATGGCAAAGATTTTTAATTCGAATTTTAAGTTAATGTGTGAGTATAACAGACTGTAAAAGGAAATGGAGCATATTTGAATTCATCCATTCCAAGAAAAGGAATAGATTGGAGCAAAATGACTTGGTCTTCGTTCATTATAATTTAAAGCTTTGGGAAATGTATGTTATTATCATTGTTAATTTAAATATAATTTCTTATAAATTTTTAATAATTTAAGTTTATTGTTTACTAAGACTCTTAATAGGATAAGTAGTTCAATAGATCCAATTTGCATTGATAATATCGATCTTTTGGCAGATTGAGTTTTTGAGGAACTGAGTTTGGTAGATGCGAGTGACTTGGAAGATAATCTTGGATGAGAAGCATTGATATGTCATTTGGTGCATTGAATTTGAATGATGATGACCATGAGGCTCCTATCAATGATGATGATTTTGTACAAAATGATAATTGAGGTCAGTATAATTATAGTGGGTATCCTCCCACACACGATTGAATAAAGTTTCAAGTTTTTGTTTCTTCTCTTCTTTTAATTTTACTTATATTTAATGTATATGTTAAATTCTATATATGCAATGTAATTGTAAATGTTTTTGTTTCAAGTTTTACTTCTATTTGATTATCTCCTCATCACGAAATCTTGTTGTAAATTGTAATAGTTTGAGAGTTAAGAATATTTATTGTTCTTTTTATTTAATGTTTTGATGTAATTATTATTTATTTTATGATGACATTGTAATATTTTAAATACTTTGCATTGTTCTTAATTTTATATTTGTATGATGTTTGTCTTTTTTATATTAATTGTGGTTATTATTATATGTGAAATATCCAAAAATTATTGTTAATAAAAATAAATAAATTATTGTTATTTTAAATTTTTATTATTATGATTTTTGGAGACAGGATTTATGTAAAATTATAAAGTATACAGTACAATATCTTGTATTGACCGGTACCGGTACAGTACCATACCATAACTCAATCCGGTACCAAGGCCAGTACAACATTCATAACATTGATTATATTTCTATTATTGATAATAATTAAATATTAGATAAAATTAAAAGATAAATTATTTTATATACTAATTAAGTAAATAATTTTATTTTAATATATTTTATATAATATTTACTAATAACTATTAGTAAAAGATCTAT
>JAOQMM010000002.1:5904142-5915732 GCA_027563515.1 Erythroxylum platyclados
ATGCTCTTACACTAGATTCACAGTTAGTGGAGTTGACAGGTGAAGAAGTTGATGGCCTTCGAGGGAAGTACATCCGGAGATTAACTGCCGTACTTGTCCATCACATACCAGTCTTTTGGAAAGTGGCGCTTTCTGTTTTCAGTGGTAAATTTGCAAAGGTACTTTATGCTGTGTTTATCTTAGTTATTGAACTTGCAAAAGGGGGCCTTTATTCTGTTATCAGGTATCTTCAACGATTGGCATTTAAAGTATGTTTGGACAGACCACTTTAAGCTGTATAAATGTCTTTTTCATGATTGATTAGTCATATTTCTAACTTATCTGGTCGGTTAGTTCTAGCATGCATAATTACATTCCATGTTCTTCTAGATTTGTTGAACGGCTAGGGGTTAACTGAAGTTCTTTAGTTTGAAATGTTGGCAATTAAGAAATGTATTGCCTTGCTCTTGTTTAACCTCTCAATAAGTACAATGGCCGCCTCTTCTCCAAGTTATGGACCTTCTTACTGTCTTGTTTTTGTTCCTCTTAATTAATCTCTGATCTATTGTTTTATGATGTAAATTGTTATAAAGTTTTCTGGATTATATGATTCCACAATACCTAGTCTTGTTTTAGGAAGGGATTCTATGAAGGGATCTAAATTTGGACACTCATTTGAACATTGATCTTGTGATTTCAGTCTTCCCAAGTTTCTACTGAATACAATGTCAACAGTTTTGCAAGTAAGACTGAGGAAAAAGTTGGGGATGGGAGGTACTCAATGCATTCTGTCGATGAAGTAGCAGGGATGATCCGGAATACTATATCTGCATATGAAGTCAAGGTGAACTTGCATTCATTGTACATGTGCAGATATATTGCTTTCTCGAGATTTTGAAAACCCTACCAATGACATGTGCACTATCATAGGTGCACGGTAATGCTCCCATGTTCAAATTTGTGGGGAAAAACATGAAAGGTTAATTGTGGGGGTCAATCTGAATAGCAGTTTTTTTAAAATTCAATCTTATCTACTGCATGGTTAATTTCAAGTAACAATGTAGTGATTGGAATCAAAAGATTTTGTGTTTCAATATCCGACTGTAAAATATTGGTGGATGTTGCTCTTTTGAACAGCAAGTGTGGTTTTTAACCATTGAGTTGGTAAATTTGGATTCTATTTGTTAAAACTTGTAACATCTAGCATTTGTATCGGTAATAAATTATTTGGATTTATATACATATATTTAAATCAGTGTGCATATAGGGTTGTATTATATACTTCTGAACTATTTAGATGCATTGCAAGGAGAATAAAGAATAAACTAAATCCACAGTAGATAAGATGTCCATATGATCTCTCTGTGTGAGTTTAAACATACTCCAGATTTAAAATTTAAAATATGTATAAGCTAAAGAGGTTACACCTTTTTCCCGTGTTTCTGAATGTTGTGGGCAATATTTTACACTCTAAATACTTGCATGACAGAGCCGGTACTGTCATTGTCTTTTTGTCTTATTAAGATGTTCTTTATCTTATAATTTCCCCTTTCTGTGCTAGAAACTATATGCTACTTTGACACAATTTTTTTTCTTGGTTTCATGTGATTTTTACAATTTTTCATGGTTTGCTGTCTTCTTTTTTCCTTATATTTTTCTTAAAGGTTTCCTTTAAGTTCCTCTAATCTTTATTATGAATGCTCGCTAGACTAGAACAGAACAGTTTTATTAACTATTATGAGCACTTTGTAAAATAAATAAAGAAAGAAAATTACTAATCAATAATTGATGTAAAAGAACTTAGAATTTATAAAAGAAATGAAAGAGGGCAAATTACTCAACCACAACCTTTAATTTGGTGGACTGAAGAGTGAGAGTTGATGTGAAAGCAAGGGCAACAAGGACTGAAATTTACTTTATGCTAGGTCTTCCTTATTAGATGAGGAATAATATTTAGATATATTGTCCTAGTTTGTTTAAGAATAATAAGTAGGATTCAATTATGTCCTAGATATTTTAGTTAGGAATCTCTTTGCTGTTAGGATAAGAGTTCTAAGAACTTCTCTGCATATGTGTGTATTCAATCCTTGAATAAAGGAAGCCTCCATCAAATTTGAGTTTTCAAGTAGAAAATGTGATACTTTCTCTAAGAGTCATTTTTAGACTAGAAGTAATTCCTAGATCCCTATCCCCCATTGCTTGTTTTCTTACTAAAATTCCAGCACTTCTAGCCTAAATTATCAGCAACTAAAAACTTAAAATTTCAGCTGTGGCAAACTTAAAATAGTAGTCATAACAAACTTGAAATTCCAACAACCTAAATGGATACTCCGAGCCTGAAATTCCAACAGTCAAAATTTAATAAGTTTGTGACTTCTGGCTACTAGTTTGGTATCTCTTCTATTCGTCCTACATCATATAATTCTTCAAACATGCTATTTACTCCGGGTTTCAAGTCAATATTGATTGCAATTTGAGGCAAAATATTGATAGTGCTGTACTTATGATGTATTCAAATCGTCATGTTCTGGTGTCATCATAATTATCTATTTGTGCCTTTAAAATAAGTTATATTTGTGGTTTGTGACGCTGTAGTCTTTGTTGCTGGGCCTTTTTGTTTTCAATTGTACAATCAGTTTACTGATTCATCCAGAGAACTTTACCGCTGATGCAGGTTCATAACACATTTCACGATCTTGAAGAATCGAATATCCTTGAATCTTATATGAGTGATGCTATTGATGATATATCCAAAGCCTACCAAGCTTTTGAAGCTAAAGAATCAGCTCCACCCAGTGCTGGTTTGTAACTCTTACTGAAGCTGCAGTTTTTGTCATCAAATTTTTATTTTTCACAATATTTTTTGCGACAGTAATGGCACTCAGAACACTTCATGCGGAGCTTTCAAAAACTTATGTTGTTAGACTTTGCTCGTGGATGCGGGCAATGACTGAAATGATATCAAAAGTAGAAACGTGGATTCCGGTATCTTTCCTTGAAAGAAACAAATCTCCATATGCAATTTCTTTCTTGCCTTTAGCATTCCGCTCCTTAATAACCTTAGCAATGGACCAGATCAATCTGTAAGTTACAAGAGCTTAATGATCGTAAATATGATTTATTCAAGTGTTATGTTTTATTCATATAACTGATGTGACAAGGTTGTACTTGGTGCAGTTACTAATGGAAGAACGGGTTACAACTCTGATTTCAGATTCCTAGTTTGTTTGTTTTGCTATGTCTTGAAAAAAGGGAACATAGAACTAGAGTTCTATTTCTCATCTAAAGTTGATTAACTCAGACTGCTGATCCTTTGACTCTCAAGATGCATTCATAACCATTTATAGGATGATTTTGCTTCAAACCTTTAAGTTTAATCATTAGTACTGTCAGCTAACTTTCAGTTCATATCACTTGACATCACAAAAGAGTTAGGACTCACCTGGATATTGTGGCATTTGGGTTGGTGGGAATTTACCATATAGTTGAGAAACTAAATCATGGAACAAATATTTTGGGAAAAGAGAGTTGGACAAAAAGTTGTGCAGCATAACAGAATAATAAATCTCCATGGGAGATGTTTGTTAACAACAATATTGTAGTGAGTTCACATCGGGAAATATTTTCTTTCAGCCCTACAGTTCTTTTACAGTTCAAATCTGTTTCACATCACCTCTCCATCTTGTATGTGGTGATTGTAGCCTGTAATAATATATTTCATGAAGCAGATTTTGATGTTTTAGCTGCTGCTTCTCTTCTCCCTTACCATGTTTGTCAACTTGGGGCCCACAGAATTTGAAAATAAATATTACGGAGTAGAACAGAACTCTACTTCTACTAGTTACAAATAAGATTGAGAACTATTACTTTTGAAAAACAAGCTAACATATTTAACTGTCGCTTCATATGTTCTTTGCAGGATGATTCAGTCGTTAAGGAGTGAAGCAAGGAAGTCAGAAGATATGTTTCCGCAACTTCAAGAAATTCAAGAATCTATCAGACTTGCCTTTTTAAATTGTTTTCTAGATTTTGCCGGTATGGATATATCATTTCCAATTTGATATTGGTAAGCATCTTGAAATTCAATTTTTTGACCTGATGCTTCCTCTTTGTACCCTCTAACCAGCTCATTTGGAGAATGTTGGCAGTGAGCTTGTCAATCAGAATTCAAGCTCAGAAGGTCTACATTTGCAGAATGGATTTTCTCATGAATCCAATGAAAAACTATCATCTAATATCTCAGAAAGTGTTGTTGATCGACATCAACGATTGCTAATGGTGTTAAGTAACATTGGATACTGCAAAGATGAAGTTTCTCATGAGTTGTACAAGAAGTACAAAAGTATTTGGCTGCAGTCGAGGTATGCAATTAGCTCCCCCCTTCTCTTGATGATTATCACCAGGGAATGACTTATCACTATTGCATGAATCATACATTAGAAATTGATGGTTTCGTTGTGATAACATAACTGGTCAAGCTACTGCACTTAGCCTTTTTCTGAATAACTGGTCAATAGTACACATGTTTAAGGTTGGTTCTTGGCTATATCACCTCTTGAATCTTATGTAGTTATATATTATACTTGTGCTCCTGCTCAAGGAACCATGAAATGACTCCTTTCTGTTTCAATTTCAATTATATCTAACTTTGGTAATGGACTAGGAGTCCATCATATAGTTTCTCAAATAGCTTGCTATTGTCCAGGCTAATCATCGTGCTTTACTATTTTTCCTTTCAACCTTCCAAAAGTGGATTTATATTTGTTGCAGTTTCTGACTATTACTACAAATTGTTCTCATGCCTTATCTACTGCAGGGAGAAAGATGATGAAGATAGTGACGTACAAGATTTGGTGACATCTTTCTCTGGCATTGAAGAGAAAGTCCTTGAACAATATACTTTTGCTAAGGTAAAAGCATATTACCTAGCTTGTTCTTCAAAATCCTGGATCAATCGAACGTTCAATTCTATTTGATGGAAAAGTTGATGTGGGTGTACATTTTCAGACAGAGAGTGCTACATGTTTTTCATTATGCCATACGGTTTTTCCTATTAGTTCCCTTGTCCTGCAGTTTGAGTTCTTGTGGATTGGTAAATAAGGTTGTAACGTCTCCATGAAAAGTAAAGGAATAAGAGATGATGAAATTATTGTATGAATTTCATTTTTGTTCATATGCCTACATTCCTAGGCTGATGCTGCTATTAGTGAGAAAGCGCTCAAGGCTATTCTTCACACTAAGGAAGTTCCTACTGAAACTTGTTTGTGCATATGAAGCAATTTAAGATGAAACTGTTAATCCTCTGCTGTTAGTTCCTCCTGTATTTACAAGTGAGCATTATTCTTCTCATCAGGCAAATGTTATAAGAACAGCAGCTGTGAATTATTTGCTGAACACTGGTATTCAATGGGGAGCGGCACCTGTTGTCAAAGTGAGGAATTGATGATTCTTAACTGGTTTTCCTTTTTTTTTAAAAAAAAATTTCCCTTTCAGAGGAGCACCTCTGTGAACATAGTTTTGAGGTTGATAGACTTAAAGTAATCCTTCTCTATTGCAGGGTGTGCGTGATGCAGCCGTGGAATTGTTGCATACTTTAGTAGCTGTACATTCCGAGGTACTTTATTTGTGCCTTTTTAGGCTGTACAACTATATTCTATTTGTTGAATTCATAGTTCTCCACATGACTCACCCGTGTTGATTTTGTCCTTTAGGATCTTTACATCTACATTGTGTTGATCCTAACATCAATGTCACATTGTAGCGACTTGAGATTCCTTCATGATTACTTTCTGATTTATACCTGTTCAGAATAACTTAATTTCCCTCTCACAGGTCTTTACTGGTGCTAAGCCCCTGTTAGAAAAGACACTTGGCATTCTTGTGGAAGGCCTACTTGATACTTTCCTGAGCCTTTTCCATGAAAACAAAAGCAAAGATCTCAAGTCACTTGATGCAAATGGTTTTTGTCAGCTTATGTTGGAGGTACAGCATGATCTGTTCTCCTCATCATTGGTTATTCCTTGGTTTATCTGCTTCTTTCTTGTATCTTTTTTTTTTTTTTGGCTGCTAGTTCTAGCTGCAATATAGCTTCCAAAGTACCCCTAGGTCTAGATAATTTATGCACTTAATTTCCTAGTTATGTAGACATCTCCATTAATTAGATTTCTCGGGATTATGCTGTTTGCTATTCACTTATCTGTTTCTGTTATAGTGTTTTTTTCATGAAACAATTAAAACTCCATAATTATATGCATTTTGCAGCTTGAATATTTTGAGGCTGTATTGAATCCCTACTTCACACTTGATGCAAGGGAATCTCTCAAATCGTTACAAGGAATACTGTTGGAGAAAGCCACTGAGAATGTGACTGAAATTGTTGAAAATCCAGGGCATCAGCGCAGATCAACTCGTGGGAGTGAAGATGCGCTTGCAGATGACAGGCAGCAAGGGTTGACTGTATCTCCAGATGACCTGATTGTAAGAATCACATTCCATATGATATGCTAGTATGTTTAGGGAATTGAGTTAATTGTTATTATCCAATATGATCACTTGGTCATAAGCAACATGTTGATTTGTAGCTTAGAGTGATGGAGCTAAAATGCACTCAAACAAATAGAAAGTATGGGGCATCACATGATCATTTCAATGCAAATAAACAAGTTAACTCCATTGAAGTAGTCATTCACAGTGATCATGGGGAACTAATAGTTGAATTAAATTTCTGTGGTATCTTTTGAGTTAAATATCTTTTGCTAACGTGCTGTGAGTGTTTTTCAGGCTCTTGCTCAGCAGTGTAGCAGTGAATTGCTCCAGAGTGAGCTTGAGAGGACTCGGATAAATACAGCATGCTTTGCTGAATCAATGCCCCTGGACTTTGTGCCAGAACCAGCCAAAGCTGCTCATGCCATAAAAGTATCAATGGATTCTCCCAGCAGAAACTACAAAGCCTCACAAATAGGGGGATCCTCAGGTTTCCCACGGCCAAGACGCCGATAAGAATTATTGTAAAAGTGAGAGCTTGTGATTGCAGCTAGAAAAAATATTTGCATTCTATTTTGTAATATTAATTGATTCAATGAAATAGTGTTTTTTAGAGATGGCATTATTGTCCAGCCTCAGATCGAGATGGATTTGAAAATTTTTTTGAGTCAGATTTGGGTTCAATTTGCTTGATTTAACTGACTTAAAGTTCAAATATATCAAATATAAACATTGTCGTTTTGAGTATCACTGCTCTAATCAATTCGTGAGTGAATAAACGATTCAAGGCATCATCACGCTGCCCGTCCAAATATTTCGAGAATAATCCCAGCTGTTGTCATCCAGTTACCATTTTTCACTTTGGACTTGCACATAACAAAAGCTATCTGGTTCATTCATCAAAGGTAGAAATGCGCAACATAAGATGCTAGTGATCAACATATATACACGAGGAATAATGAATATAAGAACACCACTCATTTGCACAAGTTACGAGTCGAATGTTGCCATCCAAATATCGTAGGCATGGACTCTCAACAGCCAATAACGGCATCAAATCGGCTAATATCTTGGTCATAGAATCACGTCCCTCAATTTCAATTAGCTTTGAATTGATGAAACAATTCTCTCCACAACTAGTTTCATAACCTTTAAGAATCCATAGCCTTATTTCTCTGTGACACCTGAGAGAGAGCGACAAGAGAGTTTCGTCACATGTTTCTCGAACTTGCAAATGAGAGTAGATGAAAGAAGTCTTTTTTTGAGACGAGATCCTCTGTTCTTATTTTATATCATCCCCTCTCAGCTACAAATTTTTGTCATTTATTTATTATAAAATTTGTAGCTAAGAGGGGATAACATAGAATAAGAACAAAGGAATAGAACAGAAGATTTCATCATACCGTCTTCTTTCAGTTATCAATTGGCAAGGAACAGTGCTCACTTGTCCAGCAATTGTACAATCCCATTGATTAAATTGATTGGTCATTATCTAAGCAAGAGCGTTTCCAAGTAGTGACAATTTTCCTGAATTAGTATTATAAATTGTTCATCAAACTAACAGAAGTAGCTTGAACATATTACAAACACGTCATAGTAGGACAGTGTCAAATACGAAAATAACTAATATCTTCCCGAATATTGCAACTTGAACATCTAAGTCCAAACTAAGCTGTCCTGAGCGGAGGAGAAACTAATATTACACCGTCTCCCCTAACAAACAGGAACGGTACTGTGCGCCTTGTAGTCTGGATCAAGAGAAAACAAATTAATATCAAGTTGTGGACACCCAGTAGCATCCTCTTTATACTAAAATTTCATCAAGAGCTCTAACAATCCCAAGTACAAGTTAAGGTCGTCATTCAACAAAAGGACCAAATACAAGATACAGAAAAATCACCAACTTCCCAAATAATTTCTTCAATTCCATTAAAATTTTTGATGTTCTAAAAATCTCGTCACAAACTTGTGCCCTTCACAAATAGGAAAGATCTTATTAAAAGATATAATTTATAAAAAATCAGCCATCAATCCCTCAATTAAATTTAACCGATGAATTAATTTTTTTAACACAGGTGAAATTCTGCTTATACAACCATGTCACAAAAAGGTGACTGAAAATTTGTCAAATATTGATTTATTAATTTTACTAATTTATCATTTTTTTATATATCATTACTTATAAATCTAATAATATTTTATATGTAGTATTAGTTTATTTTATTAAAAAATTATTATATTTATTAATTAGCTCAATATGATATTTTCATTTATTATTATATAAAATAATTAATTTATTATTTTTATTTATCATTAATAAGTAAATTGATTGTTTTTTCATATTAATAAGCAAAATTGTAAAAATTCTTATTATTTATCATATTTACAACTGATTAAATATATCAAAATGTATAAATAATTTTTTAATATATAAGGTTACTTAATTTATTAATAGTTAATAATACATTAATCAATTTAACGCAATAGTAAATTAAAATTTAATTTTAATACGCAATAATAAATAAGTAACATGATTAATTTTTTATTTTTATTTATAATTTATTTTAAATAAGTAATTAAAGTATAAAATTGATTAAAATATATTAATTATAATAAAATATAAGAAGTTGATCATCTTACTTAAGAGGATTAGTAGAAAAAAGGGATAACAAATTAAAAGATGCTAAACCTTTTTAAAATTTTTCACTTAAAATGTCCAATTTTTAAAAGTTTTTAATTAATTGTCCAAAGTTTTAAAAATTGGACAATTCAATTGAAACGGTTGCTTGTTAACATTTTCCTGATATGAATGATGAAGCAGCTTAAAGACTGACACATCAACTACTTCAGTAAAATGTTAACAAAAACAATTTTTCATTTTTAAAAGTTTAAGCACTTAATTAAAAAATTTAAATATCGGACATTAAAATAGTATTTTTATAATTAAATAATTTGATTGATTTTTGTTTTTAATAAATAAAATTGTAAAAATTCTTATTATTTTAGGAATAATTAATAAATATTATTTATCATATTTTATTTTTAGATAATAACACATTTATTTGGTTCCATATAACAATAAATAACATATTTCATCAAATATTCATCTATTATCCATAATTCCAAACCTATTACGTAATAAAATAAAATATTTAACTGATTAACATATTATTAATTATAATAAAATATAATTAGTCATTAATTATTAGCTATTAATAAAAATAAATTAATATTATATATTAAAATTTTTTGTGTTGTTTGATATAAGTTATGAGATGTAAGTATGATAAATCAATAAAATAATAAAAGATGTACAATTTTATTTATTAATAGAAAAATAATCAAATAAATTATTAACTAACTGTAAATTATAAATTATAAATAAAGATAAGGAATTAATCATCTTATCTTTTAATACTATTACATGATTAATAAAATTTAGTGAAAGACTTAATTTATTATTATATTAAACTAGTATTGTTAGCAACTAATAGATATAACAAATTTTAATAAAGTCAAAGAATATTACATATTAAAGATTATTATGTTTTAATATATATAATGATATGTAAATATAAAAAATTAATAAATCAATATGTTTAACATATATCCAACATATGTTTTTGCTTTCTCAATCACCCTCTTTTAAGGTAGCTGTTGAGCTAGTATCCTAATAGAATTAAGAAACCTATAATTCATTTTATGCCAACTTGATTTCAGCTTATGCAAAAACTGGCCTCTTAGTTGAGTTGATATCCATGAAAATGATAGAAGTTTGCTAACTCTAACTTCAATCCTGAAGGACTATTGTTCAGGAAAGTATAGGTAGTATCCAAAAAAATGCAACAATTTCATAGAACAGATTCCAGTGATAACAATTAAGAACTCGAACAAATTCCAACAGTTAAGTATTTCCCACTGAAACAAATAAGTTTATGTGTTCCCTGAAACAGACAATAATAAGTGACAAACAGAAAGTAATGACTAAATAACAATGTAAAACTATAACATACCCGAACAATCTCTTCATAAGTTTCGTCATCAATTTCTACAGTAGTAACAGTTTCTTCTACATCACCAAGAATCATGTTTAGATGCTGATCATAAGCCTGAAAAGTCCAAATGAATGATGAAAATTAAGTATTAGAAACAAAAAGTTGCCATAGTAAGGATTAAGAAGAAATATTGCATTTGTCAGCCAGATCACAAAATTCAAAACCAATAATCTATCTTCCCCTCTCCCTTTGGAATTATTTACTCCATAGCTCCCCCTTCAACAACCAGGTCTACAAACAACAACGTTCCAGCAGCTGTTATAAAGGGGATCTTAATCTAAAACGATATCCACTGACATACACCAAGTGATTTCAAAACCATTTTGTTACTGAAATATTAACTTAATTACAGAGAACTGATAACAAGGGGAGAAAGTTAGAACATAACAATTAGAGATCTCAAAAAAAGAAAAAAAAACTGAAATTGGGTAAATAAGTTTCTCAAAATACGAATGCCCAAGTCCATCAAAACCCAAACCCATAAAACACAACAAAAAGTAAAAGATTGAAAAGGGGGTGGTGTTAGTTCGAAAGGAGCAAACTGACGTGGAGTTTGCCGCGAAGCTCACGTTCGGAGCGAAGCTTGACGTAAATGCGCTCGTCAAGGCTAAGTCTGATGAGATCTAATGGCTCCTTCACCGCACTCTCTTCTTCGGTTGCCATTATTATTCCTTAGTCTTCCTCTTTGCCACTATATTCGTTTTGGTGGTGTAAAGCAAAATACTACCAATCGTAAGGGTTTAAAGTTTTAAGCTTTCTCCAGAAAAAAAAATAAAAATCAGTATTTCTTGGACTTTCTTTTCGTTTATTTTAATTTGTTTGTTAATTATTTTAGATATAACATATTATGACCAATCTGCCCTTTCGTTCTCCTTTTCGTTTTTTAAAGAACAATGTCGTTTTCTGTATAGTTTTTGCAATGCTAATATGAGACGAGATTAGGGATGGCAGTTGGCCCGCGGCCCGGCCCGCGTTTGGTCTGGGTTGGTTCACTTTATGCATTTATGGATAATGATGGCAATTATGATAAACGCATTAAACTTACTTCTTATTTTGGAAGTGTCAAGCTGGTT
>JAOQMM010000002.1:5915832-5961219 GCA_027563515.1 Erythroxylum platyclados
ATGTTCTATATTTTTAATAAATTTATAAACTTAATTTTTGTAAAATTAAATATCTAAAATTTAAATTCTTATGAAAATATTCAAAGAATTATTAAAATATGATACTCATGTTATTATAATTTTTTTAAGTCATGTTCTTATAAGTCATTTTCACATAAACAGCTAATACTAAACAGCTAATTTTACCAAACATCTTTAATAAACAGCTGATGTTATCCGCTGGTCAAATCAACTAATATAATCAGCTGTTAATAAATCGCTAATAAAATCAGCTAACAGCCAATACAATCAACTGATTGTTAAACAGGGTGATTATGTTTATGTGCACTTGCGTTTAGAAAATTTGTGGTGAGTCAAAACAAAACTAAATTTATAATGCAATCGTACAACAATGGAGTCCACTTTATAACTTAAGCAGAAGGAAAGAGTCCACCGCTTCCTTTTGGAAGTTTAAATCCATATAACTTACCATGACATTGCAACTCGTCCTTGCAATATCACTAGGCACCAGCTCCTCACAATAACATCACTAGGCACCAGCTCCTATCGTAATAGTCCCTAGGTCGTCCCTGTGAGGCCGCGACCTTCCAGCTCTCCTCGCGACTCGGCAGATATCCACGACTCGGCAGATATCCATGACCCGCCAGATACGAGACCCACCAACTCTTGGGTTATTACTTGTTAGGTTTTTTTTTATATGTTTTTTGAGTTGTTCTGGTGCATATTTGTGACTTGTGAGCTGTTTGAGTTGGTTATGTATAATATGTACGGATTTTAAGTTAATGGGTGAAAAGTTGAAACGTAGGTCTGTAAACGAATGTAAACCAATTCTGGTTGATGAGTTTAACTTCTCTTTTACACATAATGTTGTAACTTAAGATGAATAACTTTAATGACATTACTCAGTTCTGTTGTTTTCTTTTACTTGTAAATAGAAAATGTATTTAGGTTTTACTTTTGACCCATAGTTAAATATTAAGGATAAAAAGCGGGGATTAAAATTGAAGCCAGTTGTGGAAGAAATATAAATCTTATATGTTTGAAAAATTGAGAATCTCTTTGAATCATTAATTTAATTTTGACATATGTCTTTATTTATTTTTACAAATAAATTTAGGAAAGTTCAAATACTTCTGATAATTCAACATCTTCAAGAAGATTTGATGATTCAACCTGAACTCATGCTAGATTGATTCTTAGTACGAAGGACCATACTATTTGTTTGTATTATAAAAGACATTTAAAAGGTGGGAGAATTAAAGAAACATTTAGCTAGAATAAAAGGTGATGTAGAGCCTTATAAAAAAGTTAATCATTATATGAAATGACAGATGAAAACTTTATTTGAAGACTATTAGAATGAGAAAGAAATAAGGCAAAGATTGAATTATGTAATTATTAGTGGAAGTTCTTTTTATAGTGGTCATGATAATACTGGTAATGTTAAAGGTGTTATTTCTACCTAATAAGAAGGAATTACTGCAATTGATATGAAGAAGAGAAGCAGACAAGTCCTTAACTTTTTTTTCTACATCAATAATTCTTAAAGCTCAACCTTCAATTGTAGTGCTTTACAATTTAAAGAAACAACTCATAATATAGATATGACAATAATTAGATGGTGGTATGAAGTAGCTGTATCATTTAATGTTGCTCATTCTTATTAGTACTCATCTATAGTGGAGGATATAAACCTTCTTCAATTGATGACTACAAAGGTTATATTTTGAGCAGCTCTATTTGTGAAATAAAAAGTTATTTGAATGATAAAAGATGATTTATCCAACTTATGGATGTTCAACCATATGTAATGATTAGACAAAGAGAATATATATTATTAGTTTTTAGTTTAGTTTGCCAAGGGGCGATATTTTATTATAAACAAATAATAACTTTCATTATTAGACCAAGAAATTATAAAATAATTTTCTAGTAAGTTAGGATCTCATTTAAGTTGAGTTGATATTAAATTTGTTCAACAAGCAATTAAATTTAAAATTAGATAAGTAACAACTTTATTAATTATATCTCATATGACTTTTAAATCTGTTAGGTAACAATTCTTTATTAAAATATATATTATATATTATTCCTAACCCTACATCGAAATTTATATGATCATGATTTTGCTCATCCAAATAATATAAATTTAGTTAAATAAGATTTATTAATTTAAGATAAAATATACTTGAGTTAAATGGACCTTGAGCAATGATTAGAAAATACTTTTTCAAATTTAATAAGAATTTAATCTTAATTAAGATTTTAATTTTCAAAAAAGGCGAATGCACGTGCCAAACACGTTAGACGCATTAGGCGTCTTCTCTTGTGGGCCGCATATGGTCCCGTTGTTTTTCCACGTTTTAGGGATTTTGGTTTTCACTGTTGCCTCGTCGTTTTTCTCCTCTTGTTGCCTACTTCTTCCATCTCTAATGCCTATGCTTCGTCATTGCACCAAGTGTTTTCCTTCCAAGGCGATTATTACCTTACCAGTGACGAAAATAACTAGTGACAAAGGAGGGTGAACCATACCAGAATCATATCTGAAATCTCCCATAACAATATCAATCCAAGTTTTCCAGAAACCTAAAGCGTGGGACAAGCAATATGATTTTCATTTTCAAAAGCATTTAGAACCAGAGGCATAATCGATCTAGGTTTCCATAAGCTTTAACACAAAGGAAAGTATGCAATGGATATTTTAAACGCAATCAATTGGGTTCAAAAGACGTTTTTGCATAAAGTTAAAGGAAGAGGGAGGCGCGAAAGGGGAGGCATGAAATTGATTTTTCAAAATACAACAGATTCCGTAAGTAATAAAAACACATGTGGGAAGTAAGCATAAACTTTTTCTAGAAACAGAATAAGCATGACAATATTGTCATTGTTTTCTAGAAACAAAAAGATGAGGCATACGTTTATTTTTTAATAAAAGTTGTGGGGCATATATAATTATGTTTCAATTAAACAAAAGAAAAGTCTATTTTGTATTAGAAAATCATAAAACAAGTTTTTAAATGCTTAATAAGTTATCAAATCAAAAATAATGGAGCAAATTTAAGTAAGTTAAATAATTAAGGAGACTTTAATGCTATTATTGAATAACTAACTATGACAGAATCACCGCGCAACTGAAAAATAAATCTATATAATTTTTTGATTTAATCTCATTAATTGAATAACTTGAAAAACATGAATCATAAATAACATATTGATTCATACTTAATTCAAATTCATGTAAAATTTTCTTCTCAAGCTGTCAACCACAACTTGTCTATGTATTTAATGGTATCCGTAGATTATAGAAAAAGAAATCAACTATTTCATTAAAGTTTCCCAAACTTTATAATTAAGTCTAACTTAATTTAAATTGACTTTTTTCTTTTTAACTACTCTTTATGTGTGACATTAAGTTCCTAATATATTGTTAATGATTACAAATTATAATTATAATTAGATAAATTAAAACTTCTTTTAATTTATCTTTAGTTCTTTAATTAAATAATTTATAATTATAGATCAAGATTAATATCTAACAACATGTTATAATTGGTTTGACTCAATCTATCCATGTATAATTATAATGTATAATGTAATTTTCTTGTCATCCAATATTCTAATTGAATATAGAGTATGAAATTAAAGACTACTCTTTTAAATCCAATTATAGTCCTCCTTACTAATAGTAACTGATTCATATTTGATATTTGAAAACATTTTTTCAAATCTCAATTCAGTATGGTAAGAGAATTCTTTAAATATCTACTAATCAAGAATATTGAAACATTGTTCCTAATTACTTTAGAGTGACAAATCCTTTATTGATTTCTTCAACTATCTTCATATGATTAACATTATATCTAAATACTATTGACTAATCTACCATAAATAGAATATGTCATAAGTAGCATCAAAATATAGTAATCCTCATATGAGATACTTTGATATCTTAAGTATAAGGATTAATTATATAACCATTACTATGAGAAAAGTCAAATACACATAAGTAATATTACATTTGAGATTCGTATAATTGGGCGAGATTAGTAAACTTTTTCTCTAACAAACTGTCACACGCTAATTTAAGTATCTTCATACTTTAATTTATAATATCAATTACTTTCTTCATAAGAAAGAAATGTAATGTATGATAGTTTTATTGTTTCATCAATATCTCGTCTGAATGAAAAATGTAATGTATGATAGTTTTATTGTTTCATCAATATCTCGTCTAAATGAAACTGAACCTAGGAATGATATAGTTTTACCATTCCACCAATATTCAATTTTAATAAAACTACAACTAGGAACAATTTAGGAATAACATACAAATGCAAATTGAATTTTGAAATTATAATCTCATCATAATTTCAATTGCATAATAATTATTCCAAGTATTTTACCTTTAGTAACAAAATATCAAATATACTTAACAACATATACAAAGATAAAGAGTTCCTTTATTAATTAAAATAACAATGGCATACATAAAATTACAACCAAGCAATTAACTATAAAAGTATAAACTAATAAAATAAATTAATACAAGCACTTTTATCTCTATATATTTATTGATTATAAAAAACAAACTTAGCTTCCTCTTACTTTTATACAAGTAACATCACACACTCATTCAAATATTAAAGTCATTACAAATCACAGTTATTTGTGTTGAAAAATCAGACTGAGATTTGATTTCGCATGCAACGGAATAATTACGAAACTTTTTCATTTGATTTTTCGAAAGCCAAGATAACTAAAATTCTATAAAATCATTAACACATAAATCATAATGAATCGTGAATCTTAATTCGTATCTTATTTTAAAGCTTGATCTTTTTTTTGTTATATCCCTTAAACCGTTATCAACACTTAGTCCATCTCAACAACTGTAGTCGTATAAGTGTCCAACCTCTAATAGTATCCATATAACAAGTTAAGAGAACTTTGCAACTATTTCAAAGAGGGTTAGGCAAAGAGTGCTAACTCCATTAGAGTTTAATTCAACTTATAATAGTTTTTGAACATTTTAGTAGTTTAATTAAAATTAAATTTTAATTTCAATTGAACTTTAATTAGAATTACAAATAATTCTAATTAAATATCAGTTATGCCCAAATAAGATCTAATATTTTATATTGATATTTACTTACTAAATATCTCATATTTAATCATAAAGTTTCTTAAACTTTACAATCAAGTCTAAGTTGATTAAAATATCTTTGCTCTCTTTAACTCGTTCTTTATATGTAACTCATTAGGTTTTCAAATATGTTGATGATAGATATAAATTATAACCCCAAATCATATTTAGGATTAGATAAATTAAACTCTTTTAATTTATCTTTAATTCTCTAATTAAACAATTTATATCCCTATATCAAGATTGACGTCTAACAACATATCATTATCACCTAAAAATCTAGGAATATCAAAGTCGTTTTGACTAACCTTTTCATGCATGATTTTTTTGTACAATTCAATCCGTTGATCAGACAATGTTCCGATTAGACTTAGAACATAGAATTAATGTATACTCTATTTCGAATCCAATCATATTAGTTCTCCATCATTAGTTATTGATTCAATTAATGATATTTGTAAACTATTTACAAAATGTCATTCCACCTTGGCCAAGGATTTCCAAAATCAATACTAATTGAGAACAATGAAACGTTTTCCTTAATTACTTTAGAGTGATGAATCTTATCTTGATCACTTAGCTACTTCCATATAGTTCATACTATATTCAATGACTACCGACTAAGTTATCCTTAAGTCGAAGTGGTCATAAGTAATATCAAAACATAACAATCCTTATACAAGAAAACTTTGGATATCTCAAGATAAATGGTCACTTATACAATCATCATAATGAGAATTTCCATAGACATACGAGTAATGTTCCAAATGGATTTCTCGTATGGGGTTAGTGTAGTGAACTTGTTCCTTAACAAGCACCCACACATTTGTTTAAGTATCTTCATACTTTAGTCTATGAGATCGACTACTTCCTTCATAAGGAAAAACATAACATGTGCTAGTCTTTTTACATTATATTAATGTCCAATTTTTATATAATAATGGCTAGGAATAATTTAGAGATAATACATGAATGCAATATGAATCTCATAATTATAATCTCATCATAATTTTAGTTGCAATGTATATTTATCTCATAGACTTTATTATATACATCTTGATATGTATATAACCAACCAGTTGGTTGTAGGGCATAAACCAACAATTTCCCACTTGCACTAAGCCAATCGTTTAAGTATCTTATACTATATAACCATGTGACAATTATGCTATTGCTGGGACAGTGACTTAATGAGAGAATTTTACAAGATTCTCTCTAGCAAGCACTTGCTTAAATCTGACAACTTTCATCTTAATTATCGTCATAATTAAGAACAATTGCCTAATACATCATTAGAACGTTGATGAGACCTTAGCCCCTTGTACATGCCTAATGGCTCTTCATTAAAGAACTTATTGATCCAAGTAATCATTTCCGCTAAATAAAAAATGTATTATGGCTTAGTTAGCAACCATTGCTACGTTAGAACCTTTCCAATCCTAGAATGATATTATTATAAGTAAAATAAACCTTAGTTAGGATTTACTTCTTAAGTTAATATCCATATTACCTTGAACTCAAATATTAACTCATACATAAAATAATGAATATTTTTAATACTGCACAAGTATCAAATATCTCAAATATTAAATATCTTTAGTACAGTATCTATGTATTTAGACTTAGAATAGGTGAATAACTTCCAATCTATCTCTATAAGTTTAATTCTCATAATTAAGTTGTTAGCTTTTCATATCTAACAAGAGTTATCCTTTGACAATTATATTTTTAGCAATTAAAAATATGAATTATTGTTCTCTCTATGAGCAATATGTCTTTACATATTCCTACTAAAAAGGAAAATTGTTCCCTACTAATCTTCTTGCAAATATGATAAATTCACAATCATCTCTAAAATAAACTCTTTGAATTTATCATGAAATGAATCTTTCAGCATCTTATATCTTTTCAACTATATATTAAATGTATCATCAAAGGCACTAATTCTAATTGGATGTATTGTCATGAGATTTAACCTTTCAAATTTCATCTTATTCCCACTATATATCTTAAGAACCATTCTCCTATAAGTGTTCATTAAAACAAACAAGTTGTTAAATGAGTTTGTAAGATTATATCCAACTTTTTGGAAATCTCATAAATTTTTTATTGTCCAATTTAGTTTTAAACTTAATGGATAATACATGCTTCAATCAAGCATGACATCCTTAAATTATTAACTTTGACTCTTTCAAAGACTTAGCATTTCATATTTAATATGAAATCTTGCTAATTGATTTAATTGGAACTGTTAAAGGTAAGTCATTGTACTAGACATAGCTATAGAAGAAAAAATATTGCATCATACAACATCTTATATTGTATTTTTCTCACATAAATCCATACTCTTATGAAATTTTAGTGTGAAGGTATTTACAAGAGAATCTCATTCTTTGTAGATAATCGAAAAGTTTAAACCTAACTAAGTCAATCTCATTGAAGTGTTTCAACATTCTCAATGCTTAATTTCTACTTATATTTAAACAATTTGAATTTTTCGAAATTTTAAATCAAAATTTTATTTAATACATTTGACTATCATATAAAGTCCTTAGTAATCTAATGAAAAGCAAGTATAACCCTTTTATGAATTGTTAGTCCATCTAATACATCACATGTATAAATTTAACAATTCAATACTATTATCATCATCCTTTCAGCAAATGTTGATTTAGTTATTCTCAACTTAATAAGTTTCATACGATTCATAATCAAAGGATATATATGTCCTTGTATGTAACTTTATAATTCTTATTTTGTTGATTTAACCAACATGGCATAAAAGGATAGTTTCAGTTATTCAACTTTTTATTCTTGTCATTTATGTTAAGCATAAGTCTCCTTTGATCTAACACATACAAACTATTTGCATAAACTTAGATTAATTATTTTTACTTAATAACCCATTTCTTATCATACATTGAACACTGTAATAATGCTGAATCTAAATTCAATATCAAATACATATAAGTATGAAATAGAAATATATATGATGTATATCATATCACATATAGGCAAGAAAAGTCATGCAATCATTTTCTTCTTATGACAAATATTATCATACTATAGCAAAACCTTTAATTGATATCCATGATTATGTTTTTAGTAGAGTAAATTAAATGAAACAAATTCATTAAGGTACTATACCTTTGAGCTCTACTCTATGCAACCTCTTGCATATTGCTATTATGATGTTAACATACATATTTATGTTGTAATCAAAGTTTATAAGACATTATTCAACTCAAAATGTTAATACATTTTGTCATTTATATGATTTTGACATATTTCTAAAACTTTTAACACTAAATCCTCAACAAGGATTAGTAGTAAAACTACATAATGGACATACAACTTTTCTATCTATGATAACTTATGTCCAATAGATTCGATTCAATTAGGATCAACTTTACTAAATGAGATAAATTCTACTTAAAACAAAATATAAATGTAAGAAAAGCAAGTAATTGATTATATGTCATAACTACCAAATGAGATTAGGGCTTTAATCATATATTTAGGTACTCCCACTATTTGATTCGAAATAATAGTTCTCACTACTATTCAAAAACATTATTCTAACTTTTCTAGTGGGCTAGGATCTCGTTCAAATTTAGTTAATCTTAAGTTTACTCAACAAACTAACTAAACTTAAATTAGGTAGAAAACAACTTTACCAATCACATCTCATATGACTCCTAGATTCGTTAGGTGAAAACTCTGGTCAAAACTAACTTTGGATATATCAAGTCAAAGGATCAATTGTACAATTATCACAATTAAAATTTTCATAGACTAATGTTTCAAATGGATTTTTGGTGTGGGATCAGTTTAGTGAACTTGTTCTCTAGCAAGCACCTACACATTTATTTAAGTATCTCCATACTTTAGTGTATGAGACCAACTATTTCTTTTATAAGAAAAAACATAATATGCACTTGTCTTTTTATGTTTTATTAATGTTTAGTTTTAATTGAACAATGACTAGGAACAATCTAGAGATAATACATAAATGTAATATGAATCTCACAATTACAATCTCATCATAATTTCATTTGTAATGTATATTTTTCTCATGGACTTTATTATATACATATTGGTATTTATAAGATAAAGAATTCCTTTAAATTATTTTTTTACTGAACTACAACCAACCGATTGGTTGTAAGTTATAAATCAATAATTTGAATATTTTTATGGATATTTTAAATTGAATTAAAAAAGCGAAATAAAAGATCTAATTATTTGAATTAGATTGAATTATGGTATTGAATTTAATTTATTATAATTCTAGATATTTTATAATACTCAAATTGAAAACTAAACTAACTATATAAACTTATTTCAAATTAAATTGAATTTTGTGTGTTTTGAATTTAGAATATAATTCATTTCATTATTCTGTTATTTTTATTTAATTTAATATTAAGGGCATTAGTTTAACTTTTTTATTGAATAATAATTTTTAATAAATTAGATTGTAGTAGAAATAGTATATTCAAAATTGTCTATATCCCTCTTTAACTTATTTAAATAATAATAAAAAATTTAAACTTTCAGATAATAGTTTTATTAATTTTATGAATATTTTTTACTTTTTTATTCTTTGTTTTAACATTATTGCAAGTTTGATATCATAAATAACATTAGTTTTATTATCAAAATATTCAGGTACTGAATGCTAGCTTAAAGTTGTGTAAGTGAATCTCATGGTTATCTTATTAGCTTTACATCCACTAATTCTATTTTCTTAGGAGCCATTTACTTCCACTTTTGTTTTTTTGTTGTGATTTTTAATTTTAATTTTTTGTTTTTAATTTTTTCCTTTTAAACTAAATTTGTTTGATTGTTAATGTTAATATAGTTATATTTTTATTCTAATGATAATTAAATATTTGATGAAACTTAAAGATAAATTATTTTAATTAAATTTATTTTAATATCTTACATAATATTTATTAGTAAATTAAACATAAAAATTATGTTATTTTATTAAAGTAAATAATTTTAAAATTAAAGTTTAGTTTAAAATATATTTTAATTATTAAATTAAAATTTTTATCTAAAATTTATATATTTTGAAGATGTTTTAAATTTAATTATATTTATTAATAATTATAAAATTACTTTTATTTAATTTAATTAAAAAATTAAATAAATTATTATATAAAATAAAATTATTTTTAATTTTAATTAATTAAATATAATATTAAATTAAATTATTCATAATTTTTATTAATAATTAATATAATAAATTATTTATCGACTATTTTGTAAAGATACTCATAATAAATCATTGAATAGTAGTTAGATAATAATACATCAGGTTTTTTCATCAATATTCAGTAATATAGATAGATAAAAATAATTTAAAAATATTTGGTACATATATTATAACAAACATAAAATTTATTTATTTATTTAGGCTTTATTGATTTAAATTTAAATAAAGTAAGTAATTTATTAATCTAAGTATATTATTTATTATTTTAAAAAATAAATCTTCAAACATGTTTTTACCAAATTTTCAATACGGTTCTAAAAATTAAAATTTTAAAATTTCTAATATTAAGATTTTTTATGGAGATTTTTAAGTTCTCAAATTAAAATGAACCATATCCAATATTAATAGTCATATTAAACAATTATACAATAAAAATTTTATAAATTAATAATATCTAATATGTATATATTTTTTCTGATATCGAATTATTAGATTAAATTAATTTTTTGATTAATTGGTATCTCTTGAATTTATAATTTATAGATATTATAATCTCAATATTTTTAATTTATTAATTTAAATTATTATTTAATAAGACAGTTTAGAAAGAAAACAAAAATTTTCAGTTAATACTTTTACAATAAATGGCCCACTTTATCACTCATTTTGCAATAATAAAAGTAGTTAAAACTCCTATCAAACTATTTCAATGTTCTCTTGGCATCCTATACATGACAATACTTTCTTTTTTATAATATTATGCATATTAATATATGTTTAAAGGATGCCCTCAAAATATAATTGATGGAATAAAACAAAAAATGCCAAGTTGAAGTTGGACTTGGACCTACCATCCCATACATTGAACCTACTTTTTCCTTGTGGAAATAAAAAGTAAAAAGTTTTTTTTTTAAATCCCAAAAATAGAAAGTGTGATTAAATTAAAGCCAACTCTCCAAGGAATAGGTAATCTGACAACTCAAAATGCATACTTAAAAATTAGTTTCTCGTGTCTTCGGCTTGGACTTGGAGGCTGCCACTAGCCATATGTATGATTAGCTTTCTCAGAGATCTTGAACAGTCCTTGATTGTGGGAGGTTAGGTCTCCTTGGAGGCTTCACGGGTCTTTAGCTGGGTGGTTTTTTTTCGTGCAGATAAGTAGCTCTGTTTTTTTTTTTTTTATTGTCTTTGGTCTGTGTTTTCTGTTTAAATGCTTTGGGATTCCATTCTTCGTAGACTGTTAGGTGAATTTTGGAGGTGTTTAAACTTGTTGGGTATATAGTTTTTATACGAAAGATTCGAGCTTTTATGTGGGTTCGTCTTTGTGATTGTGTTTGGCTTGTGGGTATCGGACGTGTATGCTGGACGACTTGAGGATCTAGGTGGCGAGAGAGAGGAAACGGATTACTTGATAGGTGAAAGTAAGATAAATTTTGGCTTACAGGAAGCCCAACTGCCCAAGCAGTAATCGGTTGGCTTATAGGGAGCGAAAAATGGGACAGTTCATTCCAGTTTAGGGAAACAGATTTTGGGTATGATATAAATTGTTGCTTCAAGAAGAATGGAAGGAAATTTATCACAGGGAGGTATGATCCCTGGTGGACCTTCTTTTGGAGGTCTTGAATTGCAAGGATCAATGAGAGTTCATCATCAAGCACAGCATCCGCAGGTTATGCACCAGCAGCAACAGCACAATGTTCATCGCCAGGGGTCTGCTGTTCATCCATCGATTCATGAGGGTTTTCCCCTTACAATGGGGACTATGCATAACTCTGACCCTACCATTTGCGTAAATGATTACAATAAGGGAGAGAGGGGAAAGAATTCCATGAGTGATGATGACGAGCCAAGTTATACAGAAGATGGTGCTGACTGTTCAAATGATGCAAGTAAAGGAGCAAAGGGGTTGCCATGGCAGCGTGTGAAGTGGACTGATAAGATGGTAAGGCTATTGATAACTGCTGTTTCTTACATTGGTGAGGATGCTTCTTCAGATTTTGGTACTGGAATGAGAAGAAAATTTGCAGTCTTACAGAAGAAGGGCAAGTGGAAATCAGTTTCAAAGGTCATGGCGGAAAGGAGGTTCCATGTTTCACCACAGCAGTGTGAGGATAAATTTAATGACCTCAACAAAAGGTATAAAAGGCTGAATGATATAATTGGAAGAGGTACCTCTTGCCAGGTTGTGGAGAACCCTGCCCTGTTGGATGTCATAGATTATCTTACTGAGAAAGAGAAAGATGATGTTAGGAAGATATTGAGCTCAAAGCATCTTTTCTATGAAGAGATGTGTTCGTATCATAATGGAAACAGATTACATCTACCTCATGACCCAGGGGTGCAGCGATCTGTGCAGTTGGCTCTTAGAAATAGAGATGATCATGAAAGTGATGAGGTGAGGAGGCACCACAACGATGATCTTGATGAAGATGATCAAGAATTGGAGACTGATGAGCATGATGATTTTGAGGAAAATCAGGGTTTGCAGGGGGCTGGAAAGGGAGCATGTGGGGTCTTTGGGGGTGCTGCAAAGAGGTTGAGACAAGGGCAGGGGCTTGGAGATCTATGTTTTGGGACTTCATCTCAGGATGGAAGTAAAGGATCATATTTTCATTCGCAGCTAGCTCAAGTTGACATGAATCATGTCTCACCTGAAAACACAAAAGCAGCTGTACAGAAGCAATGGATGGAATCTCGAAAACTTCAGTTAGAGGAACAAAAGCTCCAAATCCAACATGAGATGCTGGACTTGGAGAAACAGAGATTTAAGTGGCAAAGATTTAGCAGGAAAAGAGATCGAGAATTAGAAAAGATGAGAATGGAAAATGAAAGGATGAGGCTTGAGAATGAGCGTTTGCAATTGGAGTTGAGGCGCAAGGAAATTGGTGCTGATTTCAGTTGATTGTCAAATCTTGTTCATACCAACAGTTATGCTTCCATATGATGTAGTTTCCTATCTTTGGTAAACTGCTGTCGATTTTAACTAGAACATCATTTAGGAGGGGATTTGACTCTATGCATATATTTTGTAAATTTAGAGTGGTGGTAATACCATTTTCTGATTAAATGCTTCTGAATTTTGAGAACTTGGAATTGCCATGGTTGAAGACATTGTTGTGAGAATCGTCCCGTTTTTTCTTTTATTATGTATTGGTTTTATAGTGAAGTTTAATTAATCTTTATGATCCACCTATGCACGTTGTTGCGTTGAATGCTTGGAGCGTTTCACTTTTAAGTGATGCTAAAGATGCTGCATTCTGTAGTTTGAACCAAAACGTTATACATGTATATAAGATAACAATTCACATGGTATCTAAATTGGTAGTTCCAGATCACTTCCATACTGATCAAAAGTTGCGGGTGATCGGTTTGTCAGCATAGTTTGTTAAGCATGCTTTTGTTTGCTTTAGCTCATGATAGACAAGTTCATAAATCTGTCGGCAACAGACAAGTTATTGATGTTAGCTCAAGGATATTGCATTACTTCAATTCGAAGCGGTCATAGAGGAGAATTTGATAATAGAAAATTTGAAAATTTCTGTGATGATAACGGCATTACTCATAATTTCTCATGTCCAAGGACTCCTCAGTAAAATGGAGTTGTTGAAAAAAAGAACGGGACCTTTACTGATATGGTCAGGACTATGTTGTGTGAAAGTGACCTACCTTATGGATATTGGATAGAAGCTGTGTCCACTGTCTGTTATATTTTGAACAGGTGTCTTATAAGGCTTATTCTCAAAAAGACCCCCTATGAGTTATGGAAAGGAAGAAAGACTAATGTTGCATATTTTCAAGCTTTTAGGTGCAAGTGTTTTGTATTAAACAATGGTAAGGACAACCTTGACAAATTTGATGTAAGATCCGATGAAGCTATATTTTTGGGATACAACACTATTAGCAAAGGATTTAGAGTCTACAACAAAAGAACTAAGAGGATAGAAGAATCAATACATGTAGTATTTGACAAAACACTGCCCTCAACAAATGCTGCTGAATCAGATGACAAAGAACATCTTTTGGTTCCTAAAGATACAACACAAACTCAATCTAAACCTGTAGTGCTTTCAAATTCACAAGATCAAGAAAATCCTTCTAAAACTAGAACAGAGAAGGCTCTTGCTTCAAGTACTCCTCAATAGGAACCTTTGCAACAAAGGGCACCAGATATTCATAGCAGAAGGATACCAAGAGAATGGAAAGGATTCGATACACTTTAGTATATTCTAGGAGACCCTTCAAAAGTTCTAAGGACCAGAGCCTCCTTCAAAAACAATCATGTAGCCTTTGTTTCACAACTAGAACCAAAGACTGTAGAAGAGGCACTTGCTGATGAAAGTTGGACTATAGCAATGAAAGATTAACTAAACCAGTTTGACAAAAACCAAGTTTGGAATCTACTACCTTATCCATAAAACAAGTCAGTTATTGGAACTGCTTTTTTAAATGGATTTATTAATGAAGTCTTTGTTAAGCAACCTCTAGGTTTTGAGAACACAGACCATCCAGATTATGTGATGAAATTGACAAAAACTTTGTATGATCTAAAACAGACTCCTCGAGCATGGTATGACAGGTTAAGTAACTTCTTACTTGAGAATAATTTTAAAAAAGGAAAGGTAGATAAAACTTTATTTAAGAAAAATGATTTACTTATAGTTCAAATATATATTGATGATAAAATATTTGGTGCTACTAATCCATCTTTTTGTGAAGAATTCTTAACTTTAATGCTGAGGGAGTTTAAAATGAGTATGATGGGAGAATTATTTTTCTTTCTTAAGTACACCAAGGAACTTTTCAAGAAATATCATTTTGAAAATGTCAAGCCAATGGAAAGTCCAATGTATACGGGAACTAAGCTTGATAAGGATGAAGATGGCAAAGCCACTGATGAAACAAAATACGAAGGGATGAGTGGTTCACTTCTGTATCTCACGAATTCAAAACCTGATATTATGCTTAGCGTGTGTCTTTGCGCACGCTTTCAATCAAATCCCAAAAAAAGCCACCTTCAAGCAGTTAAGAGGATTTTTCGTTATCTTCTTGGAACTATGTATTTCATATTATGGTATCCAAAAACAGATTCATATGACATTGTTGGCTATTGTGATGCAGATTATGCAGGTGACAAAGTTGACAGGAAAAGTACAAGTAGCTATTGTCAATTCTTTAATGGCTGTTTAATTTCTTGGTTTTACAAGAAACAAAATTGCACAGAACTCTCAACAATTGAGGCAGAATATATGGCAGTTGCTAGTTGTTGTTCTTAAATATTATGGATGAAACTTCAACTTCATGATTTTCTCTAAACTTTAGTCATATTCCCATATTATATAACAGCACAAGTGCAAGAAATTTGTCTAAAAATCCTGTACATCATTCATTACAAACTACTCTCGAAAGATAGATTTTGTTTGTTACGAAAAGAGTTTGGTATGTGCAGATTATTAGACATCTAACTCTATTTAAAGATTTTCTTCTAATTTTGCAGATATTAGAAGGCTCCTTCAAATATGTTTATTTAGAAGGCTCCTTCGATTGTACAGAAGGCTCCTATCAGTTTTTAAAGAGAAAAAGTAACCTCATTCAAAGATAGCCGTCACTAAAATGATACGTTTCATTTTTTAAAATTCACGCGAGCAGTACTGTCAAACTTTCGTACTACTGATAGAAGATATGGAAGAGATTATACCTCTAAGAACATTTACGATCTTTCATCTTCACATGAAACTGCCTCTTAGAAACCGTTTCTTAATAATCGTTTGGTATATCTCAAGATGGTTCCTTTCTTCATCTTATCTTCAACATTGATTGCAGCTCCTTCTATCTCACTACAATCAAACTCTCTTCTTAGTGAATCTCTTCAGTAATTTCCAACATCCTCTGTTTTTTGAAAATGGCACGAACGAAATCCAAGGGCCAAAAGAAATCTTTGACACCCACTACTAGCCATGGCGAAACTCTCCACCATGAACAAGAGTCTGAAACTCTTGTTTCTGAATCTTCTTCTTTGTCACTGATAATAGGATTGCTAAATACCTCCACTGAACCTGTTTATATCTCTTCTATTAAAAAACTCCGATTTTTAGAAGCATCCATTTGGGAGACTCCATTACATGCATATGAGAAAAAGCAAAAAGATTTGGTGTCGCCTGAAGAATCAACCTCTGATTCATCCACTGGACACAATGAATCAACAAAGAAGCGATATGTTTCTGATTCTGAGGAAGAAAGTCCTAATGACTTAAACCCTACCTCGTTAGACGAAGAAGAAAGAGAAGCAGAAGAAAAAGAAAAGGAAGAAAAAGAAGAAGAAAAATCTTCTAGTTAAGAAGAACATACTCTTGTAAGAAGAGTCTCTAGTAAGGGGAAGCTGACGAGAAAGATACAATTCCATTCTCCCTCTCCAGTCTCAAGATCTCCATCACTTTCACCTTCACTGCCTACTCTTACTCCACCTGCTCTCACTCTACTTACTCCCACTCTGCCTACTCTTACTCCTAAAATCTCTGCACCACCACCATTGACTACTCCTCGACCTGGTTCCACAAGTAAAAAATTTTCTGAAGAATACTGGATCATTAATGATGATGATTCAGATGAAGAATCGGTTCGTTTGGTGAGGCGCCCATGAACTAGAGGAAGTCTCCTAATGCAGGCTGAGAAAATGTATGTAATTGAAAAACAAATAAATCCTGAGGAAGAACCAAGAAAAGAAGAAGCTTTGTTAAAAAGAAAAAGGAAAGAAATAAGAAAAGGCAAAGAGCCTATTTTTGAAGAAGCTATAAAAGATCCTATCACTAGGGAAGAATCCCTATTTGAAGAAATTGCTCAAGGCAAGAGATCAAAGAAAATAAAAGTTTATGCACAAAAGAAAGGAACTCTTCAGCATCACAAAATGTTTTGAATCAATGGAAACATAAGCGAGATACAAAATGAGGTAAAAGAAAAGAAGGTGGTTGCTGTACGAATTCTACCTCCAATGTTGTTTGATGACATACGTATTCCTGTTTACTCTTATTTTGTGTTTGTTGGCCGGCAAAACTTCTTAAATTTGTATAAAACTATTTGTGATGATCTAGTTTAATCATTTTATACACATATGAGAAAAAAAAAGTTATTGATAGAAAATTAGCCATTGTCACCTAGGTTAGAGAATGTGAGATTCTTTTGACTGAAGAAAGTTTAGGGAATCTGCTAGATATAACTCCAATTAGGAGAACTGACTTCCCATACCATAAATGGGATGTCGCTGATTTGGATTTGAGTGAAGTTGTTCAATCAACATGCATTAATGCTGAAAATACCCAAGACGACAGACCTTGGTGTTGACAATTGGACCTTCTTCAATGGTGTCTTGCATCCCTCTCTGCTACATCCATCTTTCCAAGGAATAGTTCAGTTGAAAGATGCAGTTTATTAGACACTTATGTTGTCTACAACTTGTTGAAAGGTAATCGAATGAACCTTCCCTCGATGATTATACATTTTATATTGGATAAGGGGAGTCATAAAAATACTACAGGGGGATTGCCTTATCGAATACTGCTAATTAAGATATTTGCATATTATGACGTGTTTTTTGATGATTTGAAATGGTATGAGCCTGGAAAATATCATTCATATATTCCATTCCAATTTGGATATAAACTAAAAGATAACGTCTGGGTGGAAAGGAAATCAGAAAGAGTAAAAGATGTCTTGAGTCCTACCCCAGGACAACAGCCTCTTGTCAATCCTCCAAAAGCCAACAGTCCAAATATCCAACAACAACTGAGGGAAATTTGATTGCATCAAGATCAAATACATAATCAAATCAAGGACTTGCAACATCTCCTTCATGTTGTTATTGGTTAACTTAAAGAATACTTTTGTTAAAACACATACTTTTATTACATTTCTCTGTTAATGATTGTTTTGGTGTTATTATGAATATTTTTATGGACTATACTTGTTCATGACTCTTTTTGGATTATACGTATCTGTGACATTCTCACTTTTTGTACTTTATGGTTATGATCCTTCTTTTTGATAATGACAAAAGGGGAGAGAATGATATATTTTGATTTTGATTTTGATATATTTTTGCTAACTGATTGTCTGATGATATATTTTATCTGTGATTTATTGCATCTAAGTTATCTTTCAATAGGCTCCTTACTTAAGAAAGGCTCCTTCTAATCATGATTGTGAGTAAGGACATATAAAGTTTACAGGTATCTTTCTTAGTTATTTGAATTTTTGAAAATATATATGTTATTGCTTGTCATCATCAAAAAAGGGAGATTGTTAACTCAAGGCTTTTAAATTAATGATTTTGATAATAACAATCAATAATAGTTTGTTAAGTTTTCAAAATTTAAATTTATTGGATTATTTTTCTCTCTGAAAGGTAACAATATTCAAGAGATTGTATGTTCAAATAAAAGAAGAATGCTTTCCTATTTTTACGTGAATAAGTCTAAAAAATTCATTTTGATAGTAAGAAGCAGTTCCGCAATATCTAGAATGGATAAACTCCTATCGTACAAAGGATCCTGCTATTAAACCAATTCGATAGTCAATTTCAAAGACATAGTCAAAGGATTATTTAAACAACCAGATACTTGAAGATTCTGTTAAAGATAATGAGAAAGACATTGTAACAGAATCAAAGTTGGTTAAGTCAATTAGTTGATGATCAATTTGAAGCAACGGATAGTTGAAGGGAGTCTCTATTGAGAGAGAGCTACTGCATTCAATTATACAACAGACTTTAGTAGCACATCAGTAGCATCAATACTTGTTTTCAAAAAGTTATATCTTATTACTTCTAAGCTTTAGAAAGTGAAAACACTCTATTGAGGGAGATATCGATATTTATTGAAACTCATATTAAGCAAACCTTACTTTCATTAATTGAAAGCTTGTAGAGACTTGATAAATATTACTAGTGTGGAAGGTTGAAGAATATTGAAAAATATGTACTTGTGAGCTTGGAGAAACTCGTCAAATCACTAATTGGAGATTTATTAGTGAAACACTCAAGTTGGACACTTGGGGACTGACTAAGCTTCATTATAAGCCGAACCAGTATAAATTGACTGTGTCATTCTTTCTCTTTCCTTAACTTTTAAATTTCTACATTTTAGTCACTATTGTTTTCAGTTTATACGAGGCTCCTTTCATTTTAAAATTTGACAAGTTCCTTTTATTTTAAAGTTTAACAGGCTATTTTCAATTTAGAGTTTAATAGTCACACACAATTTACCCTGCTCTTGTGTGTGTTTGTTTTATCAGTTGGTCCATCCAATGCTTTAGATAGTTACATTCTTCTCTACACGAGAATAAATCCGGTTTCCCTAGCTTATGCCTGCAAAATGTCCATTGTTTCAATTCTTCCAATTGTTTGTTTAGCTAGAGTGCGTTACTTCGGTATTTTGCAACTAAATCTATTACTATTTCCTGCCAAGGTAGCATTTAAACTAACATCTGATATACTGTAAACTAATACCTATGCAGCATCTGTGCTCATTCCTTCAGCTTTTTTCTTGTCCCTCATGCATGGTATACTGTAAAGTTACTTACGGAGATGTTATTTTTGCTGAAAATGCTTTTGAGCAATAGAAAGTTTGGTTTAATACAACTTAATATGATTTTTGGCGATACAAAAGTTGGTAATTTGGTTCTTGAAGGCTTGTTAATTATTACCTCGGCACCTGATCTTACGTATAAGCTGAGGCATGTTTAGTTAATTCCTTAAGACCACCTAGCCTATCCGGTCAAATCAAACAGACTTGAGTACTGGGCTGGAGGTAAAAGTTAAGGTTATATAGGCTCGGCCCGTAGGAAGCTAAGCTAGCAATTGGGCCCTGCATATAAAGAAACCGACATAGTTGAGATGTGTACGAGCTCTCATCATATGCTTCTTATGCTTAACCAATTTTAATTTGAATTGAATCTTTATATTTTCTTTTAACCATAGAAGCTATTAATCATAAAACCAATTATTTCATTATATTTCACTTACTTGAATATAATTATAAAAAAACAAGTTAATATTTCATCTAAATACGTTAATAATTTTAAAATTATTAACACGTTAATAATTATTAACATGTTAATGATTTTAAAATATCAATATTAAATAATTTATGAACTATTATATAAGAATAATAATTGAGATATTGCATGTCATTAAAAAAACTTAAAAGTAAAATTATCAAAACTATATTAATTAATGCCATAGAGCATACAATGTTCCTACTTTTAACCTTTTAGTCTTATGGAAAAAAGATAGTGTCCATTACAGTTATGAGTTACAAATCTAGGCTTACTAATTAAATTAATGGATGACAACATTGAAGCATATGATGGAAGGTGGTAATGTATGAAAAGACGTAAGACCTTATGCCCACAAGAAACCAAGAGTTCTTTTGGAGGCCCATGACCTACCATCTTGTTTTGCCATTAGAAGCAACCACTATGGAGTCTCCATGCCTATCATAGCTCTTCTACGAATGCCACACATGCCTTGTATCCTAGCATTTTCTTCATAATTCAGACAAGAAGCTGTCTAAGCTTCGTCTGTTGGAATAATATTTCACGCACGAATATTAATATCATAAAACTAGATATGAATATGATGGAAATATATATACTGTGTTATTAAATGTTATAGTATGTGTTTTTCTTCCACACTAACCATGCAATAAAACCAAAACAAATCAATTTTCAAATCTTCCAGTACGTACGTGTAGTTCAAAATAACTAGTAGCATAATTATTTTTTCTGTAGATGTAATGTGATAATATAAAAGAATGACACATCTAATCACTATTAGAGTTAAATCATGACACATCTAATCATGAGACTTTATTGTACAAATCTAGTTAAGCAATCTTCTTTAATAGCTAATACAGAGATTTGACAAATGAAAGGAGACGTAATCAACATGATACAAACAAGTTTTGGAAAGCATTCAACGTTGAATTCTATTTTTTATTATAAAGTAAAAAGAAGGGGATGTGTTTGCTTATATAGAGCTATGGTTAAAGAATTGTTATTACAATTTGTCCCACCTCTAAACAAGTACACTATTCAGTAGGATTTGATGATGCAAATGGGGTCATAATCAGAACAGGTAACTTTCAAGTTTGAAGAAAAGATAATCAAATCTGTCTTCTAAATAATGAATATGCACTGTAGCTTCTAATCTTGGCAGGCTCTTCAAGAATGTGTGACGTATGTGCAAATTGATTTATTAATTGTTGCTTCAGAAAATTAAACTCACGAAAAAAGAAATACGATTAGAAAGTGTTTTCATACAAAAAGATGGGAACAGAAACCAGTTGCAGGTTGCTTAGAAAGAGCCAGATAATCCCGAGGGTTAAAACACATGGATGACATATGATGAGTGTTTCTTTTCACATGCCCTCCATGTTAAGCAACCGTGCTTTTGTCTGCCACCCTAACTTTCCTCTGAAATTTAATTATTGTTGAGATCTTCTTTTAAATTAATTTTTTTCCACTAGATGAGATGGCAACTCCTTATTGATGGTTATAAACGCTTGTCTGTTTTTTTTTCTCCCCTCTCATGACATGCATTATATATATATAAATTAATGTTATAAAAATCAAATCAATTCGATCAGTTTAATAGTTAAAACTTTGAACTAGTTAACTTTTCGATTCAATTTTTAACTTTCTAGTTTGATTTAGTTTGATAATGTTTGTTATTAAAAACTGATTAAATTTTTTTAAAAAGGAGATTAGTAAATGAACATTAATCAGTTTATTTTAGGTATTAAAAACTAATTAGTTTATTAATTAATCAGTCAGTTTTTATAAACTAATCAGTTTTATAACCTAAAATAAACTGATTAATTTTTATTTAACAATCTTCTTTTTTAATTAATTTTGAATTTTTTTATAAGTAAGAATAATCTAATCTTCTATTATTTTTCAAATTCTTTAATTTTATTCAATTTTTAATTAATTTTACGATAGTCTAATTTTATTAAATCTTACCTCATTTATAGTGTAAGTATATCCTTGGTTTAACCATTGGGATAATTAGTGTGAAGGAATAAAAAATTATAACAAATGAATTGCTACAAAAACAATCATTTTCATTTGTTCATAGTCTGTCACATAGCCTCAAAACACATTTCATACAACTATTAAGCTTTGCAATATCTTTAAATATAGCAAGTGCGCAACCACTAACATTTAAATTCTTGTACTAAATATGCATTTGGAATGGTATGAAAGCATAAGCACGTAGTCCAGCTAAGCAAAAGAAATATGTTTATGTACGTGCCAGCCAAGCATTACAACACAAAAGAGGCTGAGGGTCGACAAGAAAAAAACACTGTTTTGTTTGCAAGACAAGTAAGCTCAAAAACATACACACATGTGCTTTCTTCTTCCCGATATCCATCATTGCCACAAACACCACACTTCGCATAAGTGCACATATATGCATTTCTATGTTTATCTACCTAATTGCTTTACATCCTCAACCTGCTCTACCTCATATTTCCCTTTCTTTCTCTATAGGTACCACCTAATTTGTCATTCTCAAGTTCCTAACTATTTTGGATTTTCTGCATAAAAAATGTGTATAAAATCCATAAGTCCATGATCTAATGAGCTTAATCGAATGTAGAATTTAAAGTTTACGGTAGTACTTATACTTCTTTATTATTATTTAATAAAAACATATTTTCAAATTTATAAAAATTGATATCCTTCACTATATTATTTTGAATTTCCCTTTTTTTTAGTTTTAAAATTTTTATATTTTTAAATTCAACTCTAAACCTAAAGTAACACAGTTTCGTATCTTCTTAGATAATTAAGCAATAATTGACTGGCATCTACAATAATATGATTCATGAATCCATCTATTGTTGCGAAAATCTAATATGATAATGAGATAATGTCTCGTATAATATAAACATAAAATCATTTATAGTGGCAAACACACCGTGAGAATCTGGATTCAAAACATTCTAGTCTATAACTTAAAAAATTAATTTTGATAAGGCATTTATATGATGATGAATGGCGGTCCCACTTTTTTCCATTATTAAGTGTTGCCAATTCGTTTTGTATCTTCACCCAATAATTGAATCATCGAGTTGATAGCTCCACCATCCAACCCCCTCTAAACCTTACGGGCCTTCCTATAATTTTTACGTAATACTTTATTTGTCTTCTTAATTAGTCTTAATCATTCAAACCCATTTCTTAATCACACACCACGCTCCCCGGAAGCTACCTTCCAACGGTCTTAATGAAAATAAAAACTCAATCAAGAATTGCCAAGTGTCAACAACTTCAATTAGGTCGATTTATAACTGTCATTAAGTGATTAATTAATTAATTAATTACAAATTCAAGTCTTAAGATGACAAAGTGCTTGATACTTATTTTCATGGTCAAATTCATTTTAACTTTATTTGAATTTCGAATAAGGATTTCAATATTATATTTGATCGGTTAAACTCTAACTTTTAAAATTCAATATTGACCGTCATGCCGTTGTCTTCTACAATAGAAATGTTGACAGTCGGAATATGCATTGTCAAATTACTCGTTGAGTGATTTCACACGTGAAGATTGTTTACATTTGAGCTAATTGATGTCAATCTCGAAAATTCACGATTAGATTCATCATAATTATAGTTGAATAGCTTAATTAAAATTTCATATTAGCTGTAGGATCGTGACCCAATGCAAGCTTCAATTACCAAAAATACCACACACCTCTTTGGACTTGAACCCCAAATGTAATTTTAAGCCTAACTCCTCTCAACTACCGCAGATATCACAGATGAATCGGAAACAAAGGACTATTTGCCAGTTGGTCTTTGTTAACATAAAACCAAGTGTACCAATCAAAGATCACATTCTTATAAATTAAAAGAATTTGGGTGCATACGACTTCGTACATGAATTATATGCCTACAACACACGTTCTTGACAGGTAATTAAAATCAAAGTCTAACAAGTAACAACCCATAAGCTACCACACTTCACATCTGGTCCCCGACCCGACCGACTGGATTTGAAAAAATAATAATGATAATAAACATAAATTCGGCCCTCAAGAATGGGTAAGAATTGCAATGTCATCTTCACTATCAAAATTTCAATACTATTTATTACGGTAGGTCATGACCTAACTAAATTGCTTACTAGTAATGTTGAGTCAATAAATGGCAGCAATTTTGAACACTAAAACCACGCCACTTACGTAATTAAAAAGAAAAAGAAAAACCCTCCATTCTAAGATAAGGTATTTAGGAGGGACAGGGGTGGAAATTATTTTCTTATTAGATAAGTATCAATGCATTACTTGTCAAGGGATGTAGTGGTCGACATCAAAATATAAATTGCATCCAGTCTTTGCCCGCGTGGCTCCACGATATTGCCCCTTATTAGGTCGTATTTCAAAGTATATACACATATGTACACACATAATGCAAAGCTTTGATTAGTCATTGTATGATTTAATTGTTTCTCTCCCAATAATGTGGGGGCATTTTGGTCAAAAAGCGTAGATACCCAGACAAGGAAAGATCTCAATTACCAACGATAGCTAATAATATTAATCTAATCAGGCTCTTATTTAATAATTCTAAAATAATACATGTAAATTCAGATTGCTTGACATAAATAAAAAAATTCAGATTCCACTTAATGAGTGGAATGGATACATGTTAGGGGTAGTACGGTGATTTTGAACAATTGCCGATGACCACTGAAATACAAAACCCAACAAAAAACAGAGCTGACCATACAAAGCAAATGGCCCCAACTACTGTTTTCACCATCGTCGGTATCTGTTGCCAATCGTAATTTCCTTAGCTCCTTGATAGTATTTTTTTTTTTTCTGTGTAATTATACAATCATCTTTCTTCGTGCCACTTCTCTTGTTAATGACGTGTCACATGGAAGAGGACCCAGTGACCATGCTAGCGTTGTTTTTGACCAGCAAAAAAACAAAAGATAACTGAAGATTCCTCTGGGTAATTACTTAATAAAAAGGAAAAGAAATTGTGTCCATTGTCTTTGTTTTTCGTTTTAATTCTTGTAGTTTTGCTTTTGACATTGACAGCCAGATCTCACCCAAATAAATTGAGCAAATTCACCACACACTGACATACACAAACCATCATCATATAAACCTCAGGAGAATTCACCTTCCCAGCTTTTATTTTCTGATTTTCGTTTTTTTTTGGGTGTAAGAGCCTAGCTAGATAGCTATGTCGATGCTAGGCGATTCATCAACTATGCTTGAGACCTCCGGCGATGTTGCCGACCCTGTTGCGGTTAGAGTCCATGAAGGTGGTGGTGATGGTGGTGGTGGTGGTGTTGGTCCCGATTCAGGTGATGAAGACAGGAGTGTTAGGGTTGTTGATGAAGGTGACAGGTTGAATTATGGTGCAAACCGGTGGCCTAGACAAGAAACTTTGGCTTTGTTGAAGATAAGGTCTGATATGGATGCAGTGTTTCGAGACTCAAGTCACAAAGGTCCGTTATGGGAAGAGGTGTCCAGGTGATTCAATTCTCTATTTTTACATTTGTGCTAGCTTTTTTTTCTTCTTTTCTTTTTTCTTGTAGAACCATATAAAGATTTTAGTATATGGAGAGTTATTGCATGGAGATCTGCTTAATGACAATCCTGATAGAATTTTGATCTTCTTTATGGGATCTTTTATTTCATGTGTACTGCTCTGGGAGGATGGGCATTTACAGTTCTTTTTGGTCTATGAATTTCAAGAAGAATGGCCTTTTCTACTTCCACTTTCAGGAATATAGAATTTGACAAGAGAGACACAGGAAGCAGTTCAATTGTTATAAAATTGTACGATTTTTTTCTCGTGTTTAGAATAGTTCGTAAGTGAAGAAAGGTATAATCTCATTAATTTTTGGTACTTCCGATATAGTGAGGGTGAGAGTTTGTCAGGCAGTCGGTACTTACTTCTTTAACATCTTTAGCTCATATGTAGCTTGTTCATTCTTATTTATTTTCTTCTCTGGGTTTCATGTTATTACGGTTTTGATTAAGAGTATCATTTTGGACATTTCCTTGGAGATTATTTCACGTGTCGATCATCTTAGATCTTGCTATTTATGACGGTTTTCAAATGGGATGAAATCACAATTGGAGTTTGTGAACTTTTTTACTTCAGGAAATTAGCTGAGCTTGGTTACAGCCGAAGTGCCAAGAAATGCAAAGAGAAATTCGAGAACGTGTACAAGTACCACAAGCGAACCAAAGAAGGTCGAACAGGTAAATCTGAAGGCAAAACGTATCGGTTTTTCGATCAACTGCAAGCCCTTGAAAGCCATAATTCATCGCAGCGAACCGCAGCGCCGCCATCACAACCACTGCAATCTCAAACTTCAATGGCAGGAGCAGCCACATTACCATCGTGGGCCAATGCTCCTAACTTCTCCCATGTTACTGTTCCATCCACTGCGATCCCTTTCAACATCATTTCTCAAAACACCGTTACATCAACAACAAACCCTACAATGGCTCTACCATTATCTTCTTCACAACCCGTCAGTTATTCTCAAAACAGTCTACCATCTTCCTTTCAGAACCTATCTGCTCATCTTTTCTCGAGTTCTACTTCAACTTCCACGGCATCGGACGAGGACTTGGAAGGTAGCCGTAAAAGGAAAAGGAAATGGAAGGATTTCTTCCAGAGACTAACAAAGAATGTGCTGACAAAACAAGAAGAGTTGCAAAGGAGATTATTGGAAACAATCGATAAACGCGAACACGAGAGAATGGTAAGAGAAGAAGCTTGGAGAATGCAAGAAATGGCCAGGATTAATAGAGAGCACGATATTCTAATCCAAGAGAGGTCTGCTGCAGCGGCCAAAGACGCGGCGGTTATTGCATTTCTGCAGAAGATCTCCGGGCAGCAAATACAAGAGAATCCTCAGCCTTTGCCCCAGCCAGCACCACCACCGCCGCAGCCTAGGCCTAGGCCTCCTCCTGCTGTATCTCCTTTGGTACCAATAACGAACTTGAATGCTCCAGAAAGGGATAATGGAGAAGATGCTCCTCTAACAAGCTCTTCTAGATGGCCTAAAGCTGAAGTTCAAGCTCTAATTAGGCTTAGAATAAGTCTTGACACCAAGTATCAACAAAATGGACCAAAAGCACCACTTTGGGAGGATATTTCGGCAGGAATGCAAAGGCTTGGATACAATAGGAGTGCAAAGAGATGCAAAGAGAAATGGGAGAACATAAACAAGTACTATAAGAAAGTGAAGGAAAGCAACAAGAATAGGCCTGAAGATTCAAAGACATGCCCTTATTTTCACCAACTCGAAGCTTTATACAAAGAGAAGAGCAAGATTGAGGGTTCAACTAATAATGGTGATGCCGTGACGGTGACGCCCGTAAGCATAATGGAGCCATTGATGGTGCGACCAGAGAGGCAGTGGCCTCTGCAACAGGAAAGCCAAGTCGAAATGGCCCCAGAAGACAGGCAAGGAGAGAAAATTGAAGATGACATGGAAGAAGACGAAGAAGAAGAAGACAGAGAGACTGAGGAAGAAGATGAGGCTGGTGGGTTCGAGATGGTGGCAAACAAACCAGCGACTTTGGGTAATGGTGAGTGAGACCGACAAAAGAAAGGAGGCTTCTTGTTTAAGAAGATGGCCAATGTAAAATGGTGTCTTCTAACAGCGAGATAGGGTGAAGTAAGAAAAGAGGGGGAGAAGAAAAAATGAAGGCTAAAATGTCTTGGAATCATGAGAAAGTGGGTGTAGTAGTTAGCCTGCCACCTGATGATCGATCTTTCAGAATCAGAATGAGTACTTTGTATAATCATTTTCTGCAGGTTCCAAATACCATGAATCAAGGTGGATGTGGTGGCGCCGCTTTGATTATTTATCCCCATGCACATGGTATCCAAATTCCAAACCCAATCTTTGCTGGGTTAACATTCTTTTTTCTTTTTGCTTCTGTAATTTTATATAATGGTTATATATAGGAATATCAGGAGAAGGAGAGAATAAATGAAAAGATGAGTTTTTTCGTTTTACATCATCTGTTGTACTTCCAGACGGAAATTGTTCGGTAGATGACAAATCAAAATAAGCTTTCAAATGGGTCGTATCTTTCTTATCATTCTGTTCATTGGTTGTGAATTAATTGATAAGAAGAAGTGTAAGGTTCGTTCCTGGATGTCTTACACATTCCATACGGTAGTAAGTGAAATGATAGCTTAATATCAGGAGGACAACGAGGAAACACTTGACGAGAAGGGTAGGGACCTTGATCACATGAAACTCCTTGGTTACATGGGTCCTACGCAAAACGAATCTTCTAATCTTCAAATCAGTTAAATTCCAGTAACCACCCATCACAGCATTCATTATTCCTCTGATCTACCCATCTCATCATTTGATCGGAAAGTTTGTGACAATCTGCATACAACCATTTATATTACACATGGACAGCCACAAATCCCACTGGTGAGTGTTGATAGGGTGAAGTGAAATTACAGGCAAGTTCAGTGGTGATATGTTCGTGTGCAAGGCATTTAAGATATTCCGTTATACAGTTGCAGAAATTAAGATTCAGAAGGCTGCTGTAGCTATCAGTGTACTGGCAGCCTTGACACAACACACGTCTATCTTTATCCCCTCTGTAATGTCTTCATGTAGCGTCATGGATAAGGTTTTAACAGAACCTACTTTTCCTATATTTGTTTGCTATGCTACTTCAACAAACTATTTAAATTCTTCACAATTATGTAATAAGTACGGTATCATATTAAATATTTGGCTCTGTTATAACTATTGTTGTATTGAGTTTGTTACGTAAATGGTATCCAATATTTGCTTAAGTTCAGGGGAAAATTAAATTTAGGAGGACAAATAATCATTTTAATTTTGATTTTGAATTCTTTAAATTTTTTATTTCTTGCCCTTTTCAGATATTTGAAGACTAGAAGCACTGAATTTATATATATAACATCGTCAAGTAATTTTAGTCAATGAATCTAGTGTTTTCCTTTATATTTTTACTAAAGAATTGTTTCTGTCATTTGAATCTGTAATTTTTTTATTACAAAAAAATAACTTTATCAGTTACTCTAAGACTCATCGTCAAGTAATAATTCATATTTTATTTTAAAAAATGTAATTGTGTATGTTATTATAATTGTGTAACTTAATCGATAATGCGTGGGATATGTGCATATTTGTATACACATATTTAAGTAATTTGCCATTTATTTGAAATTACCATAGGCATTTTGTGCGAAATCATTGCATACGATAACCGTTTAAGTGAATTGTTGAATTTCACTTCTTTATGCTTTTCTAGGTTGACATGCAAAGCAATATTAAACGGAAATCTTTATCGAAGCCTAAATATTAATACTTTACATAGGCATCTATAACAACATCACAGTGTTTGTAGAGGTTTTGAAGTATGCTAACAAAAAAGTTAATATCATAGTGAATGTTGTAGACGTCAATATAAAGTATAGTTTTAAATAAATTCTAAAAATTCTAAAATAATTTCTTAAATTTATATAATTAAAATTTTAAAAAATTATAATTCATCTGAAATTTAAGAACCTTAATATTAACAAAAACTTAAATAATTAAATTCTATTAATTCAAATTTTATTAGTATTTAATACTAAATAGTCAAATTAATTAATTTAATTCAATAATATAATTAGATTTTAGAAACTACAATTACTTCATATATTATAAGAAAAGGATTTTGCTTTAACAACTTCATTTATTAAAATTAATATAAATATTTTATTTAAGAAATAATAAATATTTAAAATATTTTATTTTTAAAAATAATTTTTAATTTATAAATTTAATTTGATATTTTGTATAATTTCAATCTACTAATTGATAAAAATCTAATTGTAACAACAAGGTAATTTTGCGCCATTTTATGATATGAAATTCATAACATTGTTTGATACTTTAACACCTACTTGTTTCTACTATAATTTTGTTGTTCTTGTTTTTAAATTTATTAATTTTAATTTTAAATTTTTCATGTTTTCACAACTCATTAAAATTATTTTTAAATGTATTAATTAAAATAATTATTCTTGAAATATTTTTTAAATATCAAATGTTGAATGCTAAATAATGACAATAGTTTCAATAATTAAAATATACATTAATATTTTTTTACTTATTTATTTTAATAAAAATATAAATAAATACTAATAATATTTATTTATAAAATTGTATAAGAGATTTTAAAATTATTTACTTAAGTAATTCATAAATTTAATTTATATTTATATTTAATATTTAATTATCATCAATGGCAAAAGGGTAACTACATTAAATAAAGTAAAATTAAACGCTTCTTTTAGTTAATATAATTAAACGGAAAATACTTGCTATTGTTTAAAATGTATGTTCTAATCACATTATAACAACAAATAACAAGATTTATTTGCTCACCTATAAACCTGTTCTCTGGTCATGAAAAACTAACTTCTTCTAGCCATGGGCAAGTTTAACTTAATCGTTGTCGAGCATACCCAAGTCATGTCGACCAAGCAAAATACCTCATTGCTGATTTGAATGAAGCTGTCATCTTGTATATGCTTCTTACTATTTTTTACTCTAAAGCTAAAACAAACCGTAATTGCAGTAGCAGCACTATGCAGTTTAAGAAATTACTTGATGCATTAAGACATAAAACTATATGTTCCTTACTATTTTTTACTTCCAAAGATATATAGAACAACCCCAATTACTCCAAAATGACAACTCCTCCCCGCCCTGAAGCACCCATTTGGGGGGGGATCCTTAAACTGTTGATTCGTAGTTCTCGCCCTAGAAAATCACGTAGGTTCTGGCTAGTGTCTGTTCTCAAAATGCTGGATGCTTAAGTCATTTTCAGGAGAATCGGGACAAACGACAAAATTCTTCATTAGAAAACCTCTAATTAGTCAATTAATATCAAATATCTCATATACTTTGACGCACCTCCATAAGCATGTGAAACAAGTCAACTTCTACGGTGTACACACTTGAGATATTCGCCTACACGAAGCCTAACAGAATTTACGCACCATTTGAGGTTCTACTAGTTGGAGCTTTGTGTTCATGCCATATACTATCTACTTCCAAAGCAACAATCGGTTAAACTTATCCCTCATAACGATACATATTATGTTACAAAAATATAAAGCCAACATTCTCAAAATCCTAAAATTTAACAACCTAACATGAAAATTGTGTTTTTGTTTTTTTCCTTATTAGAGCAGACGGCTTCATATGTGACAACAGCAGGAGGATCGGGCACTAAAAACCATATTTAGCCGGAAAACCTATACCCTATCGATCTTTGTCTATTATTCCCACAATATCATAAGGATAAGATATAGAAAACTATCTCGATAGGATCCTACTCTAAATATTCGGCTCAAAAGCCAAGAAAGCTATATAAGTTAAAAAAAGAAACAAAAATGTTAGACGAAGATGATGATATCAGTTCCGTTGGCAACATCTTTGTTGGATGTCCAACAGAAAATTATAGGAAATAAAGGATATTGCAATGCATGTGTATGTCTTGGAAGAAGAGGACAAGGAATGAGCTAGAGATGAAGTTAGATAAATTCCCAAATGAGGGAATACTTTGCTTCGGCACTTAAACCTCCCAAGCTAACTGATGTCTCCAAATGTGTTGTTTTGTTCAGCAATACTACAACATTACAACAAGGTGAATTTAGTAGACCCTTTAAATGGATATATAAAATAGTGATTCCATAAGAAAAATAATTAACTATTAAGATTTGAACTTTGGAAGGCCTAAGCATGGAATCTACTTCTCCTTGAATCCTGGCTTGGCTTCCATATATTTCTGGAACTAACTAGGGAGCGCATATCAATTTAAGCTTATTGGTTATAGTAATTAATTCTGGTCAAAAGGGTCCTTCTCTGATCACCTTATAAATTACAAAGTACATTCAGTGGTGTTGTTTATACTTTATACTAAAATCCTTGTTGCAATAGTATTTTGTTACATACATTATAGAGTGAATTTATTTTTTTAGGTCCTTATCATTTAACACTACTGAAATAAATTCTTTTTAGACCATTTCGATAACTAAAATATGATTGTAATTATCTTACTAAACAGAATAATAGAGAAGTATTTTGGATCACAGTTGTACTCATAACTTTGTAAGATTATAATTAAACACAGCTAAGAGATATGTTTTACCAATTATCAAACCACTAAATTTCTTAAGCTAAAGTTAACCTTTTAGTGATTTTCGAGGAAACGAGTCTTCATCTAGTATACTTAATTGTATATCAAAGGGCTTAGTTAGTATCTTCGCTCTTTTTACAAGGCATAGGACATTAAGTTGAAATAACAGAAAAATAAGAAAATATGAATAGAACAACAAAAAACATGTTGAGTGATATCAATTCTTCTTTCAGCAAAGGTTTGATTTTGAGCTAGCAAGTCTAGGAAAAAGCTACAAACAAGAGTTGCTCATATGTACCATTCTTATTAACTTTGATTCTCATTTGTGTTTTCCCATATCTGGATGTCGTGATGCCAGTGATCCAAATGGATGAAGAAATCACATGGGACTGCCTGGCAATAAGAAAACAACAAGAACATAGCCAATTTGCTTCTTTCTCCATTTCTTTGGTCATGGGGCCTAGTAATATATGTGGCATGTTCCAAACTATTGTTCTTATTACTTGTCAGTGCTATTATATCTGATCCCGGTCTAAAGTATAGTTACTTTAGCTTTGAAAGATACGACCAAATCATTGGCATTTCCTTCTGTTATTTATATCTACATGATAATGATGTAAAGATACGCTTATGCAGACACGCACATACAAGTGCGAGAGTGAAGTAAAACACTAGGAACTTGGGAAAAGAGTTGGCAAATACTGTAGAATTTCCACAGTTTTCAAAAACAAGCCTTCACTCAGCAACATCACAATAATCAAATACAAGGACCAAAAGCGTAAGTAATCAAACTGTAATGTCCCAAACTTGTTGCTTAATATCATACAACCAACAATGATTGTTCACAGCATTGGAAATAGTGATCTGACTAACATTGATGTCAACTTCAGATCAGAATTCAGGCTTCCTATCTCATACAGCTTGCACAATCTCAATGACACTTGTACAAGAAAATTAAAACTAGCTATTACAGTGTGTGTCTGAACTTGTACCAATGGCGTTGGTATAAGGGATACGTAAGTGTCAATGTTTGTCCCATTCATGCTTTTGTTATTCAAGTAATATTTAACTTGTAGATTTGGAAAAGGGTAAGAAGTCATAAGACGTGACTCTGTCTCTCAGGGCATGTCTAAACGCATTTCTTTTTCTTTTCTTTTTTTTTGGTGGTGACATTAATATTTGTCTTTTAAAAGCAAAGTACTATAACTTGGGAAGGAGTTGCTGTCTGAAGCAGCCTAACATCTGAAGTCAGCACAAAAAACATGTTGTTTAGGAAATTCAGTCTTGACAATCTCTTCCTCTTTTGTTGCGTTCAGCACCTTTGGAAAGTAAAGAAAAGAAGAAAAAGTGCACACCATCATCATCAAGTAAAGAGTAGATACCTGCTGTACATAAAACAAAAGGCAAAAACAAAAGTATTTGTTGCTAGTTATTGTACATGCTTGATGCTTATTTCAGTTTCATGATTTGGTGTAAGTGATATGCAAAAGGAAAGAAAAGAAGCAACAATGCATTGAAGATTCATGCCTTTTGCTGCCGGAGCTAGCTAGCTCTAGAAAGAAAAAAAAAAAAAGCTTTGGCAATGGCATAGAGATGGAACCATTAGAGTGGACGTCGGGTCAGGAGCCATTTTCATGCCGTTGCAATTTGACCCTATGATTTATTCGTTTCAGAATGGTCAGACAGTAGACACTGCACATACATCTATGTTCGTCACTGTAATTAGGCTGTAGGACCCATCGCCCAAGTGGGACCCAACTCCTTTCATTACCTCAAGCTGCTGGTCAAATGATAGTATCAATGCATGTTTACTAGGGTTAGTATATAAGAATAGTAACAATCGTAGTCTAATGGAATTTAGATTTACATCATCATATCAAAGTTTAATTTCTTAAACAATATGATCTTCATTAATAATCACATATTTCGTTTTACATGAATCCCTTCATACTCCATTATGAGCTTAACAAAAATCAGCCAACTCAGTAATTAAGCGCTCATATATCCAAGTGAATTTTTGAGGAAAATTTGGCAGCAGAATGTAAGGGCTAGGTGGCTAGTTGATACACTGCATCTAATGTGAAAATATAATCATATGATCATCAACCATCATCTTATATCATCATCAATCATTTATTTATATATGTATTTTGTGTATATGTGTGTACAATGATGGGAACAGGAGCTTTTATTGTCTGGTACTGTAACTGTGTAACAGAATAATATCTACTCCTATCCATAAATAAAAATGCAGAGACCAATCATCAAGGGCTGTGGGGGCACGTTCTTTAATGGATGATGTTTACAGTAATTTTCATCAGAGTTGGACCAAATTTTGTACCGAATGCCCTTTCACCAACTCTCAAACGCACCATTTTGTGCCAAAGAGTGGCATTTACATGATTTTTCAAGATACATATATGGCTAAGGTCCCCCATTATTTTGAGAATCCACATTATTGCTGTAGCATCCCACCTCACCATTCATAGTATTCATAAATATCAACACAAAATATATGCATTCAAGTTAAACGGGAAGAAGCATCATGTGCATGCATAACAAAAGCTTATCACATTCTCTAGCATTTGTTGTTCTTATAAGCATATATATACATGTTGTTGAATTTGATTGTAAGTTGCAACAAATACCAAGTTAAATAGACTTTCAACTTATGTGATTTTTAGGTAACTAAGTTATTAGGTATGCTTGGCTTGGAGCTTCAGAGGAAAAAAGAAAAAAAAACATTAAAAGTCACATATTCTTTGTTCGAGAATCCAAATGCTCATTAATGCTTAATAAAACATCATTAGTATCTAATCACGACTTCAGTAAGTACTAATTATTCTACTTGAAGTAATAATGAGAATTGATTTTCTTGGTACTCGCATACAAGAAATTGACGGCAAGCAAATAAGTGACCGTAAATCTAGGTTAGGCCCTCAGATTAAGAGCTGAGAAGATTCCTCCGAGTGGACCATGTTAAAAGGTCCATGACTGCATGATGTTGGCATGTTGTGAGAAGGTCCCTGCTGGGAAGGGCAGGCTGTTTGTAGTCCCCTCCCTCTGAGCATGTGTATACTTCTTATATATGAACTATGTACATCATATTTCAGTGACTTTTCTTCTTTTTTCTGCAACAATTATTCTTTTATTATATCATTTCACATGAGAAGAACAAATTTGTTTTTACTAATTACTATGGTAGAGTAAAATTTTGCAGTGTACAACCTTCAGCAATGAAAATGAAACTATAAGTTCATTCAACTCATCATCATCAACATCATCACATCCAATTGAATCCAGCATCAACGTGGAGTCTCAAGAAATCTAATAGTACGCAGCCTTATCCCTACAGAATAGAGAGGCTGTAAGTTCATTCCATATTTCTATTAAAATACTTCATAAATACTAATTAAGTAGAGGTACAATTATAAAATTGTTACAGTAATTACAACCAAAATTGCACTTCTAAATCCAAATCCTTATATAAGACTGTCCAAGAACGAATACAAGCATACAGATGAAAGAATCAGCATATGAGAGTATGAAACCCTTTGTATATTGAGCCAAGTATAAGGTACAAAACAAACACTTTAGGTAAACATTTGCTCACATTTACACTAAAATTGAACATATAAATGAAAAATACAATATTCAGTCTCGTTTATTTATCCTTTGGAAGGACCTGAAAGAACCTCTCTTTCACTCTCCCCCTCCCCCCACCCCCCCTTCTCTCTCATTCATTATCTATCCTTATTTATTTAGCAAAAAATAAATAAATTATAGAAACAACAATGAAAACATATAATCCCACTGACTATATGCTACCCCACCCCACCATGTGTTCTTGCTTACAAGTTCAGATTCCTCCACCACAACTCACGGCTGCCGGATTCTGACCCACTTGGCGCGCTGTTCAACAATTGCTGACTCTTCATGCAGCTTTCTTTTTAATTTTGGCCTCAATGTGCTGTGCTCATGGCTGTTGTTGCTGGCTTGTTGGCTACAATTTCATAGCCACCAGCTTCATCTTCCTCCTCATCATCATTGTCCTTGTCGTCGTCTTCATTGTTATTTTGATTCTCATCACTTTCCAAATCTTCCATCACTGAATCAGTTCTATGCTCTTGTTGAGGAGGTGGCCATTGCTGCTCGGGCGTAACCATCAATGGCACTGAGTTCTCAGGCTTAAATTGAATTTGGGTTGGACCATCAATCTTGTTCTTCTCCCTGTATAATGCATCCAATTGGTGAAAATACGGACATGTTTTCGAATCTTCGGGCCTTTTTTTGTTGCTTTCTTTCACTTTCTTGAAGTACTTGTTAATATTCTCCCATTTCTCTTTGCATCTTTTTGCACTACGATTGTAACCCAGCTTTCTCATGCCAGCTGAGATTTCCTCCCATAGTGGCCCTTTTGGTCCACTTTCTTGGTACTTGGCGTCCAGATTAGTCCTTAGCCTAATCAAAGCTTGCACTTCTACTTTAGGCCATCTCGAAGAACTTGCTCCCATTAAATTCTGATCCCCATTATCTGATGATTTTAACGTTTCCACACTAGTTGCTGCCACCACTTGTAGCTGAGGTAGTGCTAATGCTGTCGGTGCTGTTGGCTGCAATGGAGGGACTGCTGGCTGCAATGGGGGGGCTGCTGGCTGCTGTGGTGGCAGCACTGGTGGCTGTGACGGGGGCGGAACCACAGGTTGGGTCGGAGGAGGCTGCGGCTGTGGTGGCAAACTATGTTGTACTAGCCCCGGATTTTGCTGTTCAGACAACTTCTGCAAACATGCCATTACTGCTGCATCTTTGGCAGCAGCTATCGATCTTTCCTGAGCCAAAATTTCCCGTTCTCGATTGATTCGTGCCATTTCTTGCATTCTCCATGAATCTTCTCTAACCATTCTTTCATGTTCACGCTTCTCAATTGCTTCAAGGAACTTCCTTTGCATCTCTTCTTGTTTCTGTACCACTTCTCTCATTAGCCTCTCGAAGAAATCCTTCCATTTCCTCTTCCTCTTATGCCGTCCTTGAATTTCCACGTCTGAGGACGTCGACGAAGAGGTGGAATTGGAGAGAAGATCCTGCGATAAGCTAGGAAAAGAAGAACGGTAAGTGGTAATAGGGTTCGTTGCTTGCGATGGAGGTAAGATTGTAGGGTTAGTGACTGGAAAAGAAGGGATTGTGAGGTTTATTGAAGGCGTGACCATCGTTTGAGAAACATTTGAAGCTAGTGCTGCAGCTGTTTTCAATGTCGTTGATGGAACAGTAACATTAGAGGTGGCGACATTGAGAGGAGGATTACCCACCGGCATTGCGATGGTGGTGATCGCCGGAGCTTGTTGAGGCGGCTTCTGTGACAGTGGTGCGGGTGATAAGAGCACAGAAGATTGATGCTCAAAAGCTTCTAATTGATCAAAGAATCGATAAGTTTTGCCTTCTTGTTTTCCTGTTCGACCCTCTTTGGTCCTCTTATGGTACTTGTAGACATTTTCAAACTTCTCTCTACATTTCTTGGCGCTTCGATTATAACCAAGCTCCCCAAGCTTCCTGATGAGGATACAACAAAGAAACTCCATTTGTTTTCATCCCATCTTATTTTACTCATCAAACAAATTAAACTAGTCTAGAATTGATCACACATTAAATACACGATAATTCGGACAAGATACAACAAGGAAAATAGACAGAAAACGAAGGAATGAGTTAAAACAAGACAAACGCAAAGGGACATTATCAATTCATGAACTCTCAGTAATCTCCGGGGGAATATGCATTTCTAAAGCCGACTGAAAAAATGTTCATCCTCTAGTCGTGAAATCCCATTTTCAAAAACTAAATTTTGGTTCTTGATTACCTATAGTGGAGTGATACAAAGACCAATACATGAACATAGCTAGCTTATCCTAGTAGATACATGTCTTGTAATGGTAGTACTAATAAAAGCAAGTGCCGGAAATGAACAAACCCATCTGTAAATGTCCAAAATCTGAACTTTGTAAGACTGAATTTTTGTTGACAGATGTCGAATCACCTAAGTTGAACGACGAAATACAAAACTACTTTAAAGAACAACAGGATTAACAGCCTTAGGGATCAGGGATCATAATCTTAAGAAGTATAAATAAACTGCGTTAGTACGAGAGCCTGAATTGTGATTTAACGGCTAAAAGGAAATTAACTAAAAATGGAAAAGAAAGAAGAACCCATGAAAGAAAATAGAAGTAGTAAGCAGATCTTTGACAATGGACCCAAAAGAAGCAAACTTTTCCCGGTGAAGTGTAAAAAAAGAAAAGGAGGAATGATGATGCAGAAGAAGAAGGAGGAGAAGAAGAAGAAGAAAATTGGTAGTCACCTGGCGACCTCTTCCCATAAAGGACCCTTAACACTGGCATCGCGAAACGCAACGTTCATATCGGCCCTTACTTTTAAGAGAGCCAAAGTCTCTTGTCTCGGCCAGCGGTTACCTCCAAAACTCCGGTCACTCTCATCGGCTCTTCCTCTATCGTCTTCACCTGAATTTGATCCACCAACATGACCAGCTTCACGTCCAACTTCATGGGCACCGCTTACTTGAGGATCCTCACCGCCACCTCCACCGCCAGCAGCACCACCAGCGGATGTCGATGCTGTGGTTGCTAGCACACTACTCGACTCCCCTAGCATAGGACCTGCTCTCTCTCTCTCTCTTCCCACTTACAGCAAAAAAAATATAAGCTTAAAAAAAAAGAAAATTAATCATCAAAGCAAATGAGAAGGTGAATTGTCTCAAGGGTTTTATGAAGATGGTTTGTCTGGGTGAATTTATTAATTTATTTCTGTGGAGATCTGCTTGTCAATCTCAAGGAGTTGTTTCTTTCTTTTCCTAATTAAAAATTCAGTAATTTTTTATTTCCCTGCTTTTCTCTTTTTAGCTACATGGAATCTTTCTATTTATTTTAATTTAAAAAAATAGTAACAAAACAGGTGGCAACTGGTGTTTGTGTTTCTCCCTAGTTGTAATAATTCATTTTTAAAAGTTGGGCACAGAAAGATATATAAATACATTCTTACAAATTGGAAAATTTCTTTTTTACAGCCTAGATAATTAGTTGAGTTTTGTCTGCCCGGCTAAATTTAGTTAAAAGCCGGCCCCTGTCGGTCAGCTTTACTTCCTTTTATTCTCTGAATCTCTTTTTCTTTTTTTACCCATTCAACTTCTTTTTATTATTATTAATATATATGTATTTTGGTTGTTATTTTAGATGAAGATAAATATCAAAGCTTTGCTTTTTACGGGAAGACGTTTTTTGGATTTAGTGGCGGTTGGCTGCATTTTGGTGGTAAATTTACTGGACTAACCCTAACATGGATCCATTGACCTTAAATGATTGAAGACAAGTTTTGTGGGTTTTATATTAAGTCACCTGATCTGTGATCTGGGTTCCCCTCTGTAATTCAGAATTTTCTATACTTGGGTTACGGCTATTTCTTGTTATTCCAAAAAACGCCCTCGTCTTCTTGTATTAACCAGAAAAAAACCATAACTTTACAAACCCAAGTAACACTAAATAACAATTGCACAACCTCCATAACCAAAAAGACGAAGAAGAAAGAGAGAAAAAAAAAAAGAAAAACATTGCACCACCGTTCTTTCTATGATGAAGAAAAGGAAATCTTATTCAACTGTGTTGGGTGTACACTAGTTGTGGATGTAAAGGGAGTGGGGTCCTACAGTGATTATGACAAATGTAGCCTCACAAGTCACAACCTTTTATTTCATAATTGTGCAAAGATAATTATAAAAAAAAGCTATTTAATTTTTATTTTCGCGTATGTTTGTGAAAGTGGGATCCACTGTTGAATTAAACTAGTTAGATGTAGGTCATGTTATTAGGCCAATTCATTTATGAATTGAAGTAATTGGTGTCCAATTCGGTTAGGTTGCAACCTACCCTAATAAATGGGATCAATATTTTCCCAAAGGCCAAGATTCCTTGATCATCCTTGATTCAGCAACACTTTACCAAAATTAAGGGACCATCTCCCATGTAACTGATTTACTGTCGCTTTAATATCATATGACTTAATTATAGCCATACAATCAACCCAAATAATTTATATCATTTTATCAGTACATTTTACAGTTGAATGTGCCCTCTTCTTCATATTGCTGTCGTAGTAGGTCCATCATCCGTTTCCATTCAAATAATCCAACACAAAGTTTAATCTTACCATGTTAAACCGTTTGCCCAATTATCAATCACATCCAAGTTGAATGTGCTACTGTATATCTCCACATTATAATCCACATTTTTTATTATTCATGATCTATTTTAGTTCCTCTTCAAATGGTACTTGCATATACTTAGTTTTATTGCTGCTCTCATTGTCATGTACCTTTTTGATCAATCAACTTTGTGAGAAAAAAGAGGTTCCAAGTCAATGCCAAAAGACTTTTTGTGGCTTTTGTAGAGTTAAAATAGACAAGCAAATAGGAGATAGAAGAGGGGAAATAAAAAAATAAAAAAAATAAAGAGAGAAGAAGAAAACAGAATATAGGAAATTTTCTTTTTCTACCCCATGTAAAGAAATTCAGTAACCCAATTATTGAATCTAAAAACAAAGTGGAATTCCCAACACAAACCACAAGTCACGACTCATATAATGCAAGAAGTGGGGCCCAATTAATCAATTGGTCATTAAATTCACATATAATTATTATCAGAATTCGACTTTTACAAACCAGAAGCATACCACATCATTGATCAATATATGTAGGCGCACCATGTAAGGGGCGTTTTGGTCAAAGTGTATGATTGAAATATTAGCGACAGCGAAGGGGCTTGAAGGTAAAATAGAAAGATGTTATAATAAGATAGGCAAACATTAAAAAAAAAAAAAAAGAAGGGGGAAGAAGAAACAAAAAATAATAATAAACAGGCACCGTTTATTTCTATTATAGTGGGATGTACAGCACGTAATTGATCATAAGAGTGGTCACATCTTTAAGAAAGCAACTCCATGTGAGTTGTGTTCTTACTTTTTTCACATCTGCCTTTCCGTCATCAAATTAATCTTTGTTCCTCATATTTATTTTGCATTCCCCATTATGAAAGAAAATTGCTGACAATGAAAGATGCTTCAGCTTAATAAAATACGTTCTCTTTACTTTGTGGAAGTAAATGATTATTATAATATGTTAATATATACATATAATAATGAGTTAAACGTGGTGGGGTTCTATAATGGATACCCATATAAAATTAGGTTTAAGTCCATGTAAATGGAAGTCAGAAATTGTGGCTCATAAATAAAATATTACAAAGCTTAGTTGAAAATATGGAGTAACATACACATATACATACATACGAATCGTATGTAAGCACAGGTGGCTGGGGCCTGGGGATGATATTATATAAGTTGTATGGTAATTGAAATGCTTTTCTTACAAGACATGTATTGATATTTACTGGGAGGGTTTTGTTTTTAAGTAAACCGCATCGCTGGCAAGAACTTCTTTAGCTGGAAAAGGTGGGGTAGACATGGTTGAGGGATAAGAGATTAGATGCCTTGTAGAACTTCTCTAGCTGGATAGATGCCTTCCACTATGTATGCCCACAATTATTTTACAGCCCAACACCACCAACCATAAATGTCTCTGTCTCTATGTATCCCATCTCTCTCTACATGCTCATATATATATATATATACTATGTGGTAGTATAATTATTGCTATTATATATCATCGTTATTAATCCCATAAATCAGTCATTTGCTGCAGGCTAGCTCCTGTATTTTGTAATTGTGAAAAAAGTCACAACCAGTAGTTTTTATCAGTGTTGATCTTAGAAGGGTATATGTAATGTATACCACACAAGTTGACCATGTCAATGTGTGTATAATATACACAATTACATCTAAAACTGATCTGGTTGCTGGAGATATTAGCATATTCTGCAAAATCCGTTTTGGAAAATGAAGCATATACATATATCAGTGTTGTTTGGAATTGGAGTATGACATGCGTACCATTCTCTTGATGGGGAGCAAATAATTTTAATATAAAAAGCAAATGCCTTGCATGTAATGCAAGGGTAACCAACCAACCAATTTGATTTAAGTGAGAATAAAAAGAGAGAAGATTGTGTAAATAGGCTGGATTTAGTTTAATTAATTGCTAAATAATTAAAAGAAGCAGGGAATGCACAGACGTTGATTGATGAAGGCTGAGATGGGAAATAGAAAAGTGAAAAAGGACATAAATGTATGAGAATGGAGGTGGGGTGATGTTATATATTTTACTTGGCGCATATCAAAAAGGGAGAAATTACATGTAGACAAAAGGGTTTACTTCACATGGGTGGGCATGTGATGTGAATGTACACTTAACAATTCTCTGTCTACCATGTGGATTAACCTCAACATTCATCTGTCACCAGCTAAGCAACCTGCCAAGTGGATTTCTTTTTTCCTTTCTTCCTCTTTTCCCTTTTCTTATAAAATAACTCATCATCAACAGTACTACTGTAAAGGGGATAGCATTAGCATATACATACATCACACTTTATCAGGGGAACACAACAAGAAGAATTTAAGGCTAAAGGCAACGCTTTTCCCCTACTTTTGTGCCTTCTCTACTATACATGTAATGTAATCCACCAGAATGAAAACCAAAGTGTTTAATTTAATTGTTATAAAACTATGGCTCCTGAATACCTTCTTTTTATTCATCATTATTATTTAAAAAAACGCTACTTTTTTTTTTTTTGGCTGCTGTCTGCGCCACTTTATATTAATCTGTACATGAATAAATGTATATCAAAAGATGGGAAGCATTATTACCGAAGGCATCACAATCATTGTATTGAATGGGTGATGGACATTAAATTCTCTAATATCATCAGATTCCCACACCCTTTATCCTCAGTTGCACGTTATGGTCTCTTACAACTTTCTCTCTCTCTCTCTCTTTTTTTTTTTTGAAGGTGGGAAATGTGTTAATCCTAGCTTAGAAGTAACTATAAACTAGGTGGGTTTTAGCAGGAGTAAATGTTCAACTATTAGAAAAATATGATTGTAGGAGTGAATTGGAAGCAATGAAAAGCATGTGAGTAACTAAAGATTACATTAGTTTAATAATCGATGATTGATGATATGCTGTGCTGCTTATGCCACCAAGTCGTATCATTGGAACATGAAAGCATGTGCATATTGCTGTGGGTGGTAAAAAGCTAATAATCGATCCCGAGGCTTTTACTTAATTATCTTATAACAGACATCATTAGGGCCGTGATTAACGAATTACTTATATACATAGCTATAAAACTAAAGAGAGTAACCCCGATGGTAATCCCTTGGCTAAATCAAAGTTACGATGAGGGAATGAGGAGGGGACCCCGCAAGGGCCGAAAAGGAAGTATTGAGAAAAGCCCATATTGAGCAAAGAGAGAAGGCATGTGGTGGCAGAAACAACTACTACTTACAACGAACGGTTGAAGCTATTAAGTACACACGCAAAAGAAAAAAAGCCGACTAAGTACTCACTAATCATACCACTTAAACATACACAAAAAAACAAAAAATCTTACGACTTCATTATTTTCTCTATTACTTTACTAATATAAATTTTTTTTTCACTCACGTCCACTTCTCCTGACGTGAGACCCAAACTGGATAACAGGATAAGCCTCTTTATCTTTCTCTCTCGTGCTAAAAGACTTGTGTGTTTGGTAACACTCTGTAGGTTAACTTTCAAACGGCCCACGCCGCGAACCCCCTTTAATAATAAATTATTATTATTATAATTATTATAATTATTATTATTGATAGTATGTCAAAGTTGTTATCCTACTCCTCCATCAAAAGTGAGCACTAAATGCCTTTAGCCATGACACTAGAAATGACCCATAAAACAAGTTGCACCACATGCGTTAAAATCAGTAACTAAAACCCCACTCTTGTCTCTACCCGATTTGTAGCAGTGGAAAAGTTGTCCATATTTTGTTTTCGGTTTCAAAATTATACTAATAATGCCCCTGAATGTCTTTTAGCGGTAGGGTTATGTTTATCTCTACGCCGCTTTTCTCCATTTTGCCTTTTCTTTTACTAACTTACTAAGCACAAATGGTGAACCTACCTATGTCTATTATAGTCCAATCCAATTTTCGTTCTCAACCCTTTAGTACTTGTTTGGTAATTAATAATAAAGAGGTGAGAACAAGAATAAAAGTTTTATTCCCTAATTTTTATATATTTATAGGGACGAGAATGAGCTGACTCATAGGTCTAAATTTAGGTGTTTTCAATTGGTTGACCCATGACTCAAATCAGGTCCAAACCGATCCGAAACTCAACTTTTTAAAATAAAACGACATCGTTTTGTTTAAAAGAGTTAGATCATGGGCAGGCCTGGATTTGGATATCCTAACCCAGATTTAATTTAAAAAAAGAAGTTATTTTATACTTTTAACTTTAAAAAATTAGCGAGACAGGTTCATGGGCCCGCTTATTGCCATTTCTACGTATTTAGTTATTAGAAATAGATAAAACAAAGAATGACAAAATTTGAATAAATCCTAGGTTGTTTAGTTCCAATTCTACGTTTCTGCTGTGATTTTTAATTTTTGTATTTTGTTTTCAGCGTTTGTTTTTTTTAAAATAATTTTTTTTTTGATTCTTATTGTCAATATAATTATATTTTTATTACTGATAATAATTACATATTTGATAAAACTTAAAGATAAATTATTTTTAATTAAATAAATTTATTTTAATCTCTTATATAATATTTATTAATAAAATTGTTAGATA
>JAOQMM010000002.1:5970548-5983341 GCA_027563515.1 Erythroxylum platyclados
CTACTTTTTCTTTGCATTATATAGTTCATGACGGCAAATGAAAAATAATACATTTTTGTCTGTTAGATATTTTACAAAGTTTCATGGACTTGGGGTGCTCCTTTGGTGGAATATTTATAGCCAGTAGTAAATTTGTCCTTGCTACAATTTGTTCTCATTTTGTTATTACAAGAAATTAATTAAAATAGCAAATCGTTTGACATCATAAAAATATGTAATTTTTTTTCTTCAAGTGTCATTCATAGTGAATTTTGCTAACCATATTTTAACTATATACGTAATTAGAAGTTAATACAATGTAAATAGAGCTCTTGAAAACTTCCAATTAAAGGGTTCTCAATGGTCCTCACATATCAACTTGACTAGACAAGAGCTTATATCATGGTCTAGGTAGGTAAGATGTAATATCTCCTTTTGTCAAATAATATGCCATATTTAAGAAGTATGAAGAAAAGCATATTTTTGGGTTCCAATATTTTCAGATGATCAACGTACTTAATCTGTTTTGTTGAATTAGGAATATGAAGTACTAGGATATTAACTTCACGTACGTTTTCGTCGAGAAATGGATGATTTATAGTAATTAAATGAAGCATTTTGGTCTCCTATAAGTAATTTAGCTTGAATAGTTGATAGACATGCGTCAATGTAAACATTCGCCTTACAAATGTTGACTAATGCATTATCAGTGAACATTAGAGGTGCTTATATTGGCCATGACACAATATCAAAAAGATGGTAACTCTAGCTTTAAATTTATGTAATTTTTACCTTTGTTGGATCCTACTGTTGTTTCTAAAAATTTCGGTGGGCTTGAATTGGTATATGGGTTGAAAAGCATGTAAAAACCAAATGTTCCTTTCAAGAACACTCTCGCCAGTGATCAAAAATAGGCTTAAGATCAAAGAGATATGGTTTCATACTTTTGACCTCATATACTCACTTTGTAAATTATAAAATGAGAATCGAAATCACCGATTTTTTGAATGTGTTTATATCAAAACAATTTGGAACATAATTATGGTCATGTTACAATTACTCAAATATACTTTTGAGTGGACGGACACCTTGAATTTTCTTATATATTATGTCACCTGCAGTAGGGCAAATGTCATGATTATCTTAACTGCTTTTCATACTGTTATCTATTCAATTTAGAGGGAACGGAATTGGAGGATTTACAAGAGTATTGAAGAGAGTAAATATCAACTCGTGGACTATATAGTTAATTGGATTAGAGTTGCCTTTATTACTAATGATCAATTGGGCCGTGTTAGTCCTGATCTGAAACTAATTCGGTCACTATAAATTGTTGATAATATGTATTTTGGCTAGCGAGTTATTGTATATAGCTACCTTAGGTTGGTCGTTGTAATATTTGTATATAGCTTTTGCTAAATTAATATCATTCTTCTTTAACTTAAAAAAAAACACTCTCACATAATAAGATTTACAATAACTTATATTAGGCCAGAATCACTTTTGATTTAATTATTAAAATAATATTATTTAAGTTAATTTAATTAAAATAACAATTTTAATATTAAAATTATTATTATTATTATTTTAATATTTTTTCTCAAAAAAATTATTAAATTTATAGACTGAATAATATTATTTTGATCAATTATATTAAAATAATCAATTAAATTTAAATCTTTTAAATTAGATTAAATTTATTCTTAAATTTAAATTTTATTTAAAGTTCAATTAATCTAAATTTAATCAATTAATTTCAAAATAGATTGAATTATTGAAGTCAAAACTATTAATCGTATACTTAAATAAGAGGAAGCGTAAGCGTAGGTGTAAAGCAAGGATGTTCTAAAAGATAATTATAAGAAATTGAATGCATATTAGCTCTTTATAATTTGTACGAGTTCGACTGTTCCACCCAGACTTCATTTTGTTTGGGTTGTGCCTGTGTATGGAGGCCCACTATCGTAAGATGAGCCTATAGCTTTTAAATTTGTGTGACTTAAGTTTTGCCAAATTCGATCTTCTTTTACATGTCAGATTTCTCAACTTGAGCGTTTACCTTGACCTAATCGAATGTGCTGCGTAACTCATCATATTGAGACCACTTGAATCTGTCGAGACAATATTTTGGTCCATATCAGTCACAAATTATTTTATTGATTATTGTTAAAAAAAAAAAAGGAGATTCGATACCTCATGTAGCATAATGATAATGAAATTTTTTGGGTTGATTTTCGAAAAGTAAAAATCTCTTTAAATCTATAACATTATTAATACATAAATTATAATAAAGCATTAATCTTAATCTATATTTTATTATAAAACTTGATTCTTTTCCTGACGTTTCTCTTGAACTATTTATAAAATTGGTTCATCTTAATCATTATAGTCGCAAACGTATCCAGCTTCTAATGATATACATAGAACGAGTTGAGAGAACGCTACAATTATTGTAGAGAGAGTTGTGCAAAAACTGCTAACTTCTTTAGAGCCTACTTTTATTTATCAAGGGTAATTTTCCTTGGGTTCTTATGAAAATGCATTTCTTGGGTGATAGAAAAATTTATCTGAATTACTTTGGTTTGAATCAAATCTGGTTTGAGTGATAAAAAGTTCCAAGAAACAATTTGGGTCGTGGAGTTCAGCACTATTTGATATCAAAGCAAGGATCAACAAGTATCTATCCTTTTAATTTTCTGTTTCTTTCCATTAGCCTTGTTTATCATCTTCTTGCTTGTTGATCTTGTTCCTAAACTCAAAAGCAAACAAATAAATAAATAAGTTCTGAACGAGATCCTCCATTTAAATTACATTGAGATCTTGATTGCTGTTTGATTTGGCTGTTACGTATAAAATCATGAAGATTGCTTGAGTGGTAAAAGGCAAGAGAGTGTGAATTCAAAAGAGGGCCAAAACCAATTTCAAACACGAGAGAGAAGTGTTAATTATTACGAGGAAAACACGTGAGGGAGGGTTTGTGAGGTTCTTGTTTGTTATTTTCTTTGATATTTCAGATTGCCAAAAAAAAAGAAGAAGGAATTGGAGGTGCACCAAAAGACCAAGAATTTCTTCTCAAAGCCATGCAATAACAGTTTGAGAGGATTCAACTCTTTCTTGGCAACATGAATGACACTTCAGAGAGGCAACAAAACAAAATCTTTGCCTTGCGTGAAGGGACTGCCCAAAACATTCCAAGGGCAACGAGGCAACCTGCACCTCAATAAATAGAAGAGTCTGAAGAGGAATTTAACGATCGAGCTACCTTGGCCAATGAAGGCCAAAATTATGGAAGGAGTATGAGGAATCAAAATGATCTTGACAGAATACTGGTAGTATAAAAATGAAAATTTCATCCTTTTTGGGGAAGAATGATGTGGATGCATATATGGAGTGGGAGCCAAAAGTGGAATTAATCTTCAAATGTCACAATTACTTGGAGGAAGAGAAGATTAACTTGCATATTGATTGCAATTTGTTATATTCAAATGTCACAATTACTTAAGGGTTTAATTTTGACTAGCTTAACTCAGAAACAAAAAAGTTACATATTGATTGCAATTTGTTATATTAGGAAATAGACTAGTTGAACTGACATAGGGTAACTAAAGATATGTGATGGACTAGTCAAATGTGTCTAGAAAAAAATTATTTTAATCACTAGTTTATGTATGTAATATTTATTTGAATTAGTTTTAGGTATAAATAAACCATACTTAAGTTATCAGAAGAAATTTTGACACTAAAGGAAATCTTATATGTGTGTGAATACGATAGTAGACCTTAGTGCGCATTATCTAATCAAGATGAAGCAGTTAAAACGTATGAATCATTGATTTCATGCATCTTCTGTGACATGATGAGTTCAAGTGTATTCGAATTTCTATGCTAGCAGTGATAATAAAGTTGGTAAGGAATGACGTAGTTGCATATCATACGCTTAAAACAAGAACTATATAAGTCAAAAACTAAAAAAATATTTATTTGTCGTTGTTACTTGGAACCAAAGGACAAAGGTATCAAACTAACGATCACTTTTCTTAAAAAAAAAAATATTACAAAGATCTCGTCTTATCCTGTTAATGGCAAATAGTTTTGAAACTTCCTTATTTTACATAATAAATAGATACATAGAGCAACTTTATAGTCAAATATGAAACATATGAAATCCTCTATTCCAGTTACGGCGTTCTAATCCTGTGTCATTTAATTTTATTCACACATTTATATAGACTCCACATAAATGTATGAATGAGATTTAATAAAATAAGATAGAAATACCATAACTGAAACAGAAGATCTGTTTCTAATATGAAATGAAGACTATCAAAGAGAATTAGTAACATACACATGTTCTGAATAGCCAGGACAAAGGTAGTGGAGAAAAACGCAAAGCTAAACTTTGAGGGAAGAGTATGAGTTGGGTCACATGTTACCCAATGAGAATAATTGAGTGGATACAAGACTTTGATTTCGATCAATTGGAATCATAACTCGTAAGACATTTTTAATCTTCTAGCAGGATGAGATAATATGTCATTGGCTTTCAAAAACCAATGATGATTGCATTATGATATACGTAATATTGTGCTCTTCTTCTATAATCGCGGTTATTTTTGTTTGGCAAGTGATTAACATCCAGTTGGACCATAACCTTATTTCATATAAGGTGGTTCTGGTCTAACTTTGAATTCTAATACTTTTAACGAAGTTCTGATTGAGATTTGGAATGGCACCGCAATAAAAAATAGGGCTAATAATTAAAAAAAATCAAAATTTATCCAATTTTGTAATTATAATCCAAAATTTTAAAAATAGTAATAAAATACTTAAACTTTAGAATTTTTGTAAAAATAGTTTGACATTAGACTCTCGACGTCACATGAGTTATGCGGTGTGATTAAAATTTTATGTCAGAGTATAATCAAATAAAAATAATTTTTAAAGAAAACTTATCGTAACCTTTTCCATCTTTCTCATTTTCTAAGACATCTTTTTTGAAACTAAAAGCTATTATTATTTTGTTTTGTACATTTAAAGACAAAATTAGTGATAAAAATAAAACAAAAGAACAAGCTGTTGAAACTTTGAAAACTAAAGGAAAGGGAATCACACTGAACCATTTTGTTGTGGACTCCGCTCACATTATGTATACTAGAGTGACAATTTTGTTTTTTTAATGTCCAAACAAAATAAAGTCCAGAAGCACAAGCCCAGTAGTGCAGAAAGTCCGTTGAAAATGTAGGAAAATTTCATTCTTCAGGGTACAAGATAAAGAAACCCAAAATATAAGGAACTGGAAACAAATTACACCTAGATCTAGGTTTGTTTGGTTTGGATTCGAAGAATAAGGTCTTATTACATTATTATCCAAATAGAGCTTACATTTAGAAATAAAAATTTAGGCATAAGACGGTGATCTGGTAAGGAGAAAGATGGGTAAATGGGAGAAAGATGGGAAGAGTTGGGTTAATTTTTCCTTTCCTTTTGTTTTCTTTAATATTAATTAATTCAATTTAATTATAATCTTATGTAAAATTTTACTTACACAGTCATGTCAGCTCTACTAATAAAAAGTCTAACGTTGGGCTATTTTTATAAAAAATTAAAAATTAAAGTAATTTATTATTATTTTTTAAAATTTAAATTATAGTTATAAAATTGTGCAAATTTTGAGATTTTTAAAATATTTAACCCTAAAAAATATTAAAACTTTACTTTGTAAAAGATTTTATCATTATAGTTCTTAGTGTTCTTGTAATCCTAATAATAAAGGTAAAAGAATGAACTTTATATCATTGAAAAAAAGAGACTTAGGGTTCTTTGGTTAGACATAAAGTTTTTAATGGAATGAAATGAACTACAAGGGAATGAAATGATTTATAATGGAATGGAATGTAAATAGATATAATATTAAAAAATTATTGTTTGTGAGGGATGGAAGGGTTCATAATATAATATAGTGAAATGTTATTTAGAAGATGGATAGAATATAATGTAATGTATAATAAATGACTATTATATCCTTATATAACAAAACATATGTTAACACTACCGTCCTCGTCTTCTTCCGCTGACTCTCTCACTATTTATCCTCTCTTCTTTCCTTCTTTAGTCTCATGCTTACGGTTGAAGAACAAATGACTTACCAAGTCATGACAACCACGGTTGTGATAACCTTTTGTGACTTGGTTGTGACTTACACACAACCAAGTCATAAACATTTGTGACTAGGTGTAAGTCACAACCGTAACATGTTTTTGGTAAGTTACAACTGTGACTACTTTTCTTACGCTTTCTGGGTTTCGAAGCCTTTGGAAAATTATGGTCACGATTGTTGGCGACAAGTGTCGTCGTCGACAACGATGGTGCTCTTCCTCTGCCAACGTCTTGCTCGATATTAAGGTAGGATATATTAGGTATTACGTATTTATCATTTTATGTTCCATCTCAAACCTCTTAAATCGGAGGTTTTTTATTTTTATGTTTAGAATGGAATGAAATGTAACATGAAACCCTTTGCTTCCATCTCATTCTATTTCATTCTATTATAAAACTTTCTCCTAAACGATGAAACTATATTACATTCCATTATAAAACCTCCAACCAAATAGGCCCTTAGTGCTACTACTTGCTTGGAGTGACACTCTCGTTGGTAATTTTAACGCGTGGTTACTTTAGTATGGAAATTTCAAATCACATGACTCTTTTAATTAATCTTTATGAATGTTTACTAGGCAGCATATACTACTACCCATCTCTAGGTAGGACCATACAAATCCTTCACCAATCTAACTCCCATGGATCTCAGATGTTAAGCTGAATGCAGAGGATCCCTGGTCAAGATTAAATCTTGGAATGCCTGAAAGTCCAATACAAATCATATCATATCAGATTCGGTTCCATCTCCTTACCATGCTTCTGTAGATTGAGTCTTTAATGCCTATGGCTTCTAAATATTCCTTTATCCACGTGGATATGGTTCTTGTGAGAACTAGGGAATCCTTCTACTTGTTATTGAAAAATCTTCTATTCCTGTCTTTTAAAATATAATAAATCACTAAATTGAGAGCAATTTCAAAGACACTGGTGACGTGTTTTTTGGCAACAACACCTTGTTCATGATTTTAACTATTTTAGCTCTCAAGCCACTGTTGCATTGAGGTGAGCACACTTCAATCATTTTGATTTATCGTCAGAGCTTACATCACGTTTGTCTATTTATAGAAAATTGTTTAGGATCCTTTTCAATGGCCTTCGTAAGGGATATGGGGTCCTTTGTCCAAGACGACTTGCACCTTTAAAAATTGGAGTAGATTTTTCTATTGACCAGAACTCTAAGTGAAGAATTAGTAATGCATTGCTCTATCTATTTAATGAATAATCTGAAAACTTAAAAGTTGCTTATATATCAATCATAAATCCCACCCTACTGAATGAAAAAATTTTATAAATTCACTTTGAAGGAGCAATTGTAAAATCTAGATTTTTTTATAATAATTTTTGAACATCTATTGAGTTAGAAAAGATTATTTCCACAAAACTCTAAGATTTTTGATAAAACCATTTGACCCACGAACTTTATTAGCATTCGTACTAAAAAAGGATGCCTCAATGTCTGTTCTCGTGAATAGTTTAGTGAATAGCTTAGCTTGTTCACTGGAAATGGAATGAGGAACAAATGATTTGGGGACTCTGATGTTTGAGGTCGTGGCTATTGGAGGTTTGAAAGCTAAGGCCTTCAGGTTCTCCGGGTCTTCAATGACATTTCCCAGGTTTTCAGAGAGGAAGCTGATATTATTGATGTTCCTCCTGCTGAGAATTCAACAAAAGAAGAAATTAGTATTTGTCAACCCCTGCGATCTCTGCCTAAGAAAGGAGTTGTGATTGTTAAGAGTGTTAATATAACCAATAAGAGCCATTCTTTCTAGTTGCCATAAATCCAGATCACCTGGAGCTCTATTGGTCCTGGATTGAATTTTCTGTTATCTGCTTCTAGCTATTTCAATAGTCTGGTGAGTATTATTACTAGCTTACATACTTAACAATTTGGGCTCATCTTTACTTATCTTCACTCTAATTAAATAAATAAAGGAGTTGAACACACTTTAGTAGTTATGTCTTTAATGGCTGCTAAATTGTAATCATAGTATTTCATCGGGTGATTATTATTGGATCTTAAAAAATACCTTTCAACGTATCATATACACAAGGTTTCTTGTTTTATGAGAGTCGGAGGAGGATTATTACTGTACATAACTTTCTTTTTATAATTTTTATAAAAAATTATTTTTGTAATTCAAACTTATAATTATATAGTCACAAAAAAGTAACATTTACCCTTTACTCCAAAATTATGTAAGTAACTTTTAATATAGCTAAAAAATGATCTACTTAAATAGAATTGATCAAAACTCTGACCAACTTCTTCATTAGGTATAAATCTCCTTTTCATTTATTGTTTTAAGTAAATTGGGCTTACTTGGTAGAAATAAAATTTCCGACCAGTATTATCTTTCCTTAATAGAAGACAACATTGCTGAAAAAACAAAATTGTTATTTTTGAAAAATAGAGAATAATGCTGAATGTGATATTTCAGAACTTAGCAGGTACAAACTTAAAGCTACAGAAAGTGCGTAACTTGTGAAAGATTCCCCCTAGGTATATGGTAGACAAGATCCTTAGGGCGATCGAAGAAAGATCTTCCAGCCAACAAGCTTTCCGATGAAGAATAAAGGGCTCTACGCTTAACCGGATACGAACTTGCATTGTAACTAGCTTTATTTGCAGAAAGCATTATCTGCTTCCCAGTTGGGAATAAAAGGCAAAACAGACTCTTACCATTGATTTCCCGTCACCTTCGCAAGTCGAATTCTATATAAATTCATCTTAGAATCTTATTAGATTTGAATTAATTGGTGTGATTGTTATTACTTTTCGTGCTGGACATGAAATAAAATGCTTATATCTTACTTCAAGATAGAACAAACCCGTTGAAGCTAGTAACGGTGATTTATTCTCTATATTTAATCGCTTGGTTGTAATTTTTGTAATATAATTATCTAAAGATATTTTCCTTTTATACATATTTATTTAATTAACTAATATATAAAATAAATTTTATGAAATAAATGTATATTATAAATAAAATTATTCATATTATATTTATAAATTATTCTTAAATTATTCATAGTTATTGTTTTGTTAAAAACTAGGTAGTAATAAAATTAGTACACTTTCTATTTATACAAACATGTAAGTGCTTATTAGAGAACAAGTTCGTTAAATTAATCTAAATTAAGAATTTTATTTCAAACAATACATGTATATCTATAGAACTTCTTGTTGTGATGAATATATAAGAGATAATTTGACTTGAGGTTTTCAAAATATCCATATAAGAATTGTTATATTATGATACTATTTCTAACATATCCTAATCAATGATAGGTTAATTAATAGGCATTGGATATAACATGAAGTACTATATAGAGGTAATTGAGTGATCAATATAAATTTCATCATCCTAAAGTAATTAGGGAGAATATTTTGTAATTAGGGAGAATATTTTATTATTCTTGATCAATATTGATTCTAAAAATCTTTAGCCAAAGTAGAATGATACTTTGAAAATAATTTTCAAATGTTATCAACAGAATAAATTACCAATGATAGAGAACTAATATAATTTGACTAAAATAGTGCTGATATTAATTTTATAATCTACGTCTAATAGGAACATTGTGTAATGGAAGGATTAAATTATACGCGAAAAAATTAGTCAAAATTACTTTGATATTTTTAATATTGAGTAGTCATGATATGTTGTTAAATATCAATCTCAATCTATAAATATAAAGTATTTAATTAAAGAATTAAAGATAAATTAAAGGAGTTCAATTTATGTGATTGTAAATATAATTAGGAATATAATTTATATTTATTGCTAACGTATCTAAGAACCAAAATGAGTCACACATATAGAACAGTTCAAGAGAAAAAAATAATTTAATCAAGGTAAATTTGATTGTAAAGTTTGAGAAATTTTTTGATCAAATATAAAGTTTAATTAAAATTAGGATTATATTTCAATTAAAATATGAAAAGGTTCAAACTCAATTATAAATAAGTGTAGGCTTTACAAGAGCTAGCACTTCTGACTTATCCCTCTCTATACCATGTACAGAGTTCTCTCTACCTGTTTAAAAGTCAAATATTTGTGCAACTATGATAGTTGTAATTCATTAGCTTAAAGGGAGTTACAAGAAAAGATCAAATTTTATAATAAGGTACGACTTACATTTATGCTTATTTATACATTAATTTTGTTATAGAATTTAAAGTGATTTTAACTTTTGAGAAATTAAATAAAAAACGTTTTTTTTCTTTTGTTATATGCAAAATCAGATCTCGCCCTAGTTTCTCAAGAGGAGTATCAAAGACAACTTTAATTTTATAACTTGATTATTATCGATATTAAATTTTGGAATTAATTCTGCAATTTTTGTAAACCTTAATTACATAATAACTCTTATTCAAATTAGAATTTAAAGTAGTTTTGAATTCTAAAATCAATTTTAAAATTAAATAAATTATTTTTCTTAAATTTATTAAGATTAATAATTAAATTACATCCTAATTGATAATTTGAAAAATTGTCTTCTAACATTATCATTAATTTTTTAATTATAATATAATTAATTAATTGGGATTTTTTATAATTAATAAAATTGCTTTCTTAGTTTAATTAAGAAAAGTATTTCTCAATTGAAGTTATTTATTTTAATTTGATAGAGATAAATTAAAATTTTATTTTATTTTATCTAGAGAGTTATTATTTTATTATTTATGAATTATTCCTTTATCATTTTGATAAATAAGTTTCTTGATTGACTAAAAATAGTTATGTTAATTAAATTTAGAAAAATATTTTAATTTATTAATTAAGAAAAATATGTTTTCTTTAATATTTTAAGAAATATTTTTCTAATTTATTAAGGAATAAAATTCTAATTAGTTAAAAACTAATCTCAAAATTTAAGGAGTTTCTTGATTTAATTTAAAATATTTTATTTAATTTTAAAAGTGAGTTCTTTAACCTATTTTTCTAATTAAGGAAAAATTGTTTCTAATTAGAATAGAATGTCTTACCTATTAAATTTTAGAAAAGAAGTTTTCTAAATTAAAATAAGTAAGAAGTGTAAATTTTTGAAACTTATTTTCAATTAAAAATTTATTAAAGGAGTCAAATAATTAGAAGTGGTTTCCAATTTGAATTTGAAAAAAGTTTTCAAATCAAATTCAAATTCTATTTGAAATAGAAATTTAATAGGAATCAATGAGTTAATCTAATTTAATTTCCAGATCGTTAGAACATTATTTTAGATTATGAAGATCAATAACTAAAATCACACAAATATTGATATTTTTAAGCATATAATTTGATTGTATTTGTGTAAATTGCACACCTTTTATATATTTGATATATTCCAAATGCAAATGAATTGTGTATTTAAATGTATAATATTTCTTATTAATGTGTGTTTGGTGAGACTATTCAAAATTAAATCTCTCGTTAGATATTAAATACATATGAAGAAGATGATTATTACTTTCTATTATCTAAGTATAAAACTAGGGTTACGTTTATTATAACTTGTTGAGTAATTCAAAGCTCCTTTAAACTAAATATATTCTATCTTAAATTGATGGGTATTATTTATTAAATTTGTAAGATTTAGATGAGTAACTCATGAACATATGAATTTGGATACGGTTTAGAAATAACATATAAGATATATATTGACAAGAGTTATCACCTAACGAATTTAGGAGTCACATGAGATGCGACTAGTTCAGATGTTATCTAACGAATTTAAGTTTAGTTAATTTGTTGAGTAACTTAAAATCAACTAAATTTAAATGAGATTCTAACTTATAAGAGAGAATAAAGTAATATTTTTGAAATACTAATGAGGGTTATTATTTCAAATAAAATAGTAGAAGTAGCCAAATATATGATTAAAGTCCTCATCTTATTTGTTTGTCATTGCATATGACCTGTTACTTGCTTTCTTTAAATTTATTTTTGTTTTGAGTAAAATTGTCTTTGTTCAATATAATTGATACTAAGTGTAAATGAACTAAATTAATTGGACACAAGTTAGGTTAGAGAATAGTTTTCAAAGTTAGAAATAAAAGTTATAGGTCCATTATTGTTTTTAATCCATGTTGAGGATTTTGATGAAAAAGTTTCAGAGATATGTCAATATCACATAAATGACAAAAATGGGATAAAATTTTGAGTTAGCTAAAGTCTCATAAATTTTAATGGCAAAATGTAAGATGGATGTTAACACCCTAATATCATGAAGTAGAGTTAAAAGGTACAATATAATATAGTACCTTCATGGAATTATTTCACTCAATTTAACTCACTAAAAGCATAAATAAAGACTATAATTGAAGGCATTTGCTAATAGTTGTCATTAAAAGAAGATGGTTGCATGATTTTCTTGCCAATATAAAATATGATAGAGATTATATAATATTTCTAATTCACACTCCGGGATATTTGATTTTAAATTTGGATTGAATATTACTATAATATTCAAAGGCGTGATAAAAAAAATAGGTCGTTGAGTACAAATAGTTGATCCAAGTTTATACAAATAATTTGCATATGTTGGATTAAAGAAGGCTTATGCTTAACATAAGTGATAAGAATACAAAGATAGATAATTGAGATTATCTTTTTATGTCATATTGATTAAATTAAGATAATGAGATTCATAAAATTATGTACGAAGATATGTG
>JAOQMM010000002.1:5990005-6004933 GCA_027563515.1 Erythroxylum platyclados
AATTGAGATTATCTTTTTATGTCATATTGATTAAATTAAGATAATGAGATTCATAAAATTATGTACGAAGATATGTGTCCTCTGATTATAAATCGTATGAAACTTGTTAGGTTTAGCAAAAGGATGATTATGGTATTGAATTGTTAAATTTTATACATATAATATATTTAATTCATAAAAGGATAAATACTTGTATTTCATTATATTTACTAATGACTTTATATGATACAGTCATACCTATTAAAGGAAATATTGATTTTAAAATTTCAAAGTATTTAAATCTAAGTAAAAGTTAAACGTCATAAGTGTCAAAGCACTCCGATGAGATCCATATGGTGAGTTTGAAATTTTTTAATTATTTATAAGGAATGAGATTCTCTAGTGAATATTTTTACAATTAAATTCTATAATAGTATGAATTTGTATAAGAAGGAATGTACAATATAAGATATTATGTGATGCAATATTTATGTCTTCTATAGTTATACATTAGAATGGTATGACTTTAAGAGACAAAGTTAATGATTATGAGATGAGAGATGCTTAGTTGAAGTATATATTATCTAATAAGTTTAAATCTAATTTAGATAGTAAAAAAATATGATATATCTAAAAGGGTTGGATATAATCTTATGAACACCACTGAAAAAATATTTATTTTTATACGAATAGGAGAATAATTTTCAAGATAAGTAGTGAAAGTAAGGTGGAGTTTGAAATAGTTCATATATCATAACAATACATATGAATGGAATTAGTGTCTTTATCGATGCATTTGATATATAGTTAAAGGGTTACAAAATATTCAAAGATTCACTTTTATAATGAATTAAAAGGTTTTTTTTTACATGATTGTAGATTTATCATGTCAATAAGAAGGTTAGTGAGAGTATCATTGTACTTTTCAGTGAGAGTATGTAGAGATTTAATGCTTATAGAGAACAATAATTCACATTTTTAATTATTGAAGGTATGATAATCGAAAAGCAACTCTCATTGGATATGAAAAAGTAACAAATGAATTTTGAAAGTTAGTTGTATAGAGATAGATACAAAAGTTATTTACCTATTCTAGTCCAATTATACAAATAATATGCTAAAGGTGATTAGTATTTCAGATATTTGATACTTGTTACATTTGAGCTTTAGATTGTATGGATATTAACTTTAGTGTTTGACAAAATTAAGTCCTATTTAAGATATATTTAACTTAGAACAATATTATTTGAAGTTAGAAAGGTTTCAAGGTAGCATCAACTGTTAATTAAGTCATAATATATTTTTCATTTAGTAGAAATGATTATTTGGATCAAGAAGTTCTTTAATAAACTCGGTATAGTTCTTTATATTTTGAAATATTAATGTAATATAGAACATTAGAACTATTAGGCGCGTGAAAGAAGCTAAGGTCTCATTAATATTTACGTATGTACTTTTTATTATGATGATAATTGAGATGAAAGTTATAAGATTTAAGCAAGTGCTCACTATAGAGAATCTTAAAGAATTCTCTCACTAAACCATTGTCTAGTGGTAACATGATCGTCATATACTAGAAGATACTTAAGTAATTAGCACAGTACAAGTTGGAGATTGTTGGTTTAACCTTACATTCAGTCGGTTGGTTATAGTTTTCGTGAAATAATTATTTAAATGCATTCTTTATCTTATGCATTGTTTAATTAATTGATATATAAAATAAAATTAGCACAATACAAGTAGGAGATTGTTGGTTTATACCTTACATTCAGTAGGTTGGTTATAGTTTTCGTGAAATAATTATTTAAATGCATTCTTTATCTTATGCATTGTTTAATTAATTGTTATATAAAATAAAATTCGTAGGATAAGCCTACATTGTAAATGAAATTATGATTAGATTTTAATTATAAGATTCATATTACATTTATATATTATCCCTAAATTATTCCTTGTCTTTGCTCTGTTAAGACTAAACGTTAGTAAACCAAAAAGATTAGCACCAATTGTATTTATTTCTTAACAAAAAATAGTCAATTCTTATAGAAGTATAAAGATACTTAAACAAACATGTGAGAACTTGTTGGAAAATAAGTTTATTGAACTGACCCAATTTGAGAATTTATTTGGAACATTACTTGTTTATCTTTAGTAGTTCCTATTGTGATGATTGTATAAGTTATTATTTGAGATCTCCAAAGTATCTCATATAGAGATTGTTAGATTTTGATACTAATTATGACCTATCATAGTGAAGAATAGTACAATTGATACTCATTTGATATAGCATAAATTATATGGAGATAATTGAGTGATTAATATAAGATTCATCACCCTAAAGTGATAAAAGGAGAATATTCTGTTATTCTTTATTAGAATTGATTCAGGAAATTTTTGCCCAAAGTAGAATGTCACTTTGAAAATAATTTTTAAATGTTATTAATATAATTAATTACTAATGACGGAGAACTAATATGATTGGACTCTAATAAAGTAGATATTAATTCTAAACTCTATGTTTATTCGACATGTTATGTGATGAAATGATATAATTATATATGAGAAATTCATGCACAAAAAAGTTAATTAAAACTTTTGACATTTTTAATATTTAAGTGATCATAATGTATTGTTAGACGTCAATCTTAATCTACAGATATAAATTGTTTAATTAAAGATTAAAGATAAATTAAAAAAGTTTGACTTATCTAATTTTAAATATAGTTTAGGATTGTAATTTATATATGTTGTCAATATATCTAAGAATTTAATGGATCATACACATAAAAAGAAAAAAGTACTTTAATAAAGTTGAATATAATTTTAGATATTTGACAAATAAGGATCATTATTAGATATTGGATCTTATTTGAGTCTAATTGGAATTTAATTGTAATTTTAATCATTGTTTTAAAAACCAAACAAAAAATTAAACCAGTAAGACAAGAGATTTAATATTTGAAATTTCTATCGGTATTAGACCGTTATAAAACTCATATATAGTAAAGATTAAACAAAATTAAAGAATTTAAAATAGGATTGAAGAAGGAGAATATTCTTGTCCATCGAAAAGGTTGAAGTTTAATTAAAGAAAACGATTGTTAAATAAAAACCAATTGGTTAATATTTTGATTTATAAAAAACGGTTAGTTTATAAAAATCAGTCAATTAATTAATAAACTGACTAGTTTTTAATAATAGGAGTTAATAAAATAAACCAAACTGGAAGTAACAGATTCAATATTTTTACGATTGAACTGACAGAATCAATTCAATTTTTTAATCATTAATTCTAATTAAAGTTTAATTGAATTAGAATTTTGTTTCAATTAAATTACTAAAATGGTTAATTTTATCTTAAATAGGCGTAGGCTCTATAGAAGATAACACTTCTATCTTACTCCTCTTTACACCACTTATAGAGTTCTCACAATATATTGATATAGATATTATTACAGAACAGACATTTGTAGCGTTAACGTGATTCCAGTTAATCAATTTCAGAAATCGGTCTAAGATAAGTAACAAGAAAAACTCAAGTTTTATAATAAGTACTATTTATATTTATATTTGTTATGCATTAATCATGTTAAAAAATTTAAAACCATTTTGACTTTAAAAAATCAAATGTTTATTTTTCTTTCATAGTGCATAATCATATCTCGCCTCCATTTCTTGACAAGCTAGCCCAAGCATCATTTTGATCTAACCATTAGTAATTAGGATGAGGATGAAGATTTAGAAATGATTATGAATAGACACACCCACCATCAAGATTTAGAGATACAGTGAATGGTAGGGAAAAAACTTGTGTCTGCATTTTCTGTAAGTGGCTGCGGACAGCAAGGTTTGATTTCTACACGTGCTTATTTCATGTGAAAGGGTAGTTTGAGAGTAATTATCACTTGTCTTAGTTCCATCTCCATGATCTAGACAACACCAGACAATTGGGCATTGGGCTGATAGTTAAGTTAAAAATCTGTGACAAACATATGCGATCTACTCGATCGTTTTGTGGACAAAAGCTTTATTTCACACACACAACACAAATATGCGCCCATATTTAGCTGGATACAGCGATATAAACATAAAATGATTCCTTTATATCAAGATAAGCTTTGAAGCATGTTAAGGTAGTACATCACCGGGTTCCTCTCCTCTTCTTTCTTTCAAGTTCACTATCAAAGATATAAAATCTTCGGTATGTTTCCTTCCAAATAAGTCACCATTCTAGCATGTCCATATCATTCCACAGTAGTAATGGAACTTCATTTGCTGCATATAAGATAGTGACGATAGAAAGTGGATTAGCTTCTTAGAGGGAGGAAGTAAAAGAAAAGCTTTTGAAAGTAGTAATATATGTTCATATATAAATGGTACAAGAAAGCAAAAGAAAAAAGTTAATAATGTAGTGGTCGAACACATGGAGAAAGTATGGGTCATCCCTGCTGTTCTAGGGTCATAGGACCTTGAAAAGTAAATTAAAGAAGTATGTCCACACCCAGAATAGGAAAGTACAAACGTGTGTGGCTCCTTGCAACTTCACATGTCATTCCATATGCAGACATGCTTTTCTTTTCCTTTCGACTTCTTTTCTTTAGGCCCATCACGGGACACAGTAAAAGCTATCTAAATTAATGAAGTAGAACAACTAGTTTTCAGACTACAGTTATGATTTTTAGCCTCTGAAGTTCGATCTGATATTCTCATCAAGATAGCTTAATAGTATCCGTCACATATAATTACTTAGGTCAACTGAACTAGTATGGAAGAGACCCGAATAGGAAGGTTTATTTAAGTGGCAAGAAACAGTGGAAGTACATGATATGTACCTAAATTTTGAGGCAGAGTGGTATAATTACGATCTGTTGTCGCTTCTAATGGCCGGATACCATAGTCCTGGTGAAGAGACTTCTTTTAAGGGCACGTGTTAATTTTCCTGGAGAACGACATGGAATCAGCTGCTAATGGTAGGACTTGATACTGACCTGAAACAGTCTTTTTGTGCACCCTACTGTTGCATTAGGAACGCATGCTCAATTTCTAGGAAATGAGATTAAGAGTAAACGTCACATTTCTCTACATGATTTTCTCGTAGACTTAGAACCGTATTGCTTAAATCTTTACAAGTATCAATATCTGACAAAGGTGCTGATAAATACTCGCAATAATTTATGACCTTATCTTGTGACAAAGGGACAAAATTCGAGGGTCAGTCAATTGCTGAATCTCAATTCATTCTTGTTTAAATTTCCAAAGGAAATGGGCATTTGAATCTCAGATTTTCCCAAGTCTTCTTGGCTCCATCCTAAGTCCCCAGTGCTCGAGTCCTCGAACATTATCATGGAGAATTGGTAAACATTGGTCATCAGTATAATTTGTAAACGAAGCCTCCTACATAGCTCAAAAGATTAAAAACACTGCTCTAGATATAATTAATTTGAGTATGATCTAATAATTATGTGCAAAAACTAACAAAATAAAGCAATGAGCAATCTAAACCCCCGTCCCCTACCATCCAACCTTCATAGAAAATGTTATTTGAAGCACTCTCAATACATTGCTTTTAGCTCCAGGAAAAGTGCATGCATCGTATTCGTTTGTGAACGCCAACTCGGTGCTCTTTCACATCAAAATTTGTGTTCGTGTAACCTCTTTTGAAACTCAAGTTGAGGTCCTGTAATTATTAAAGTGCATTTCCACTAAATACGCCAAGTGGTTCCCTCCGGCACCAAGTGTTGGAATTGTGAATGATTTCTTGCAGTCTTGTTGTAGGGGGGTCCTGATAGACAAAGATCTTAATCGAGTAGAAGTGTCCACAAACAACGGACGAAGCAGTAAAACATTACGCAGATTTCTACTTTTCTGACAAGACGCAGAAATCCTCTTGCTGGTGAAATCAAGATACTGAAGGACGTTTGGTACAATCCTAGAGGAATTTTCTCCAAGGGAAGGGACAAGAAGTTGTTTGGGTGGTAACGAAGTCCACGGTCATAGCCCCTTGAATTCACACTTCAGTCTAATTGATGATTAGAAGTAATCACCGCGCCTGTGATAAAGTGGTGCAGAATCTCGATTTAAGTAGTCTAATAATACCAAGTACTTTGATTTCTGCTATTTCTATGTGTCCTCTGATCAAGAGTTACTCAAATCGTATCATAGCCATATAGCCATGAGTGTTATTGACTATAATTACATTATTCTTGATGAAGGTGGGTAAGGAGAGCTTTCCATATGCCATGTGTAGTTCTTTACCTAATAAACCTATTCATCTTTCTTCAACCCTTTCAATACCAAATCTTCCTTCCAATGTCATAGGAACTCTTTCTAATAAAATAGAAAAATCTAGTAAAAATCACTATCTCTCGGAAGAAAGTAATATCCATGATACTTCTCTTCCCTTGTTAAGTCCATATAGTATATATTCTCACAATCATTCTTGAATCAGAAGTATTCGAACTATTTTTACTACAAATCATTCAAAGGTAAAGGAGATCATCCAAAGTTCTCATTTAGAATGGTGTGGCTTAAAGGCAACAACAATAGAACAATATGTCAAACTGAAGATCCTAAAAGAACTCATCTCGATTTGGAAAGACCAAAATCATATTCCTTTCTATGTTGGAGATATCAAACTTGTTCTTACTCTCTATGGGAAAAAGGGAATTCCAACCACTAACAAAATATCTCTTTTTCGCACTGCCTACACGACTTACCAAAATGCATTGATCGGTACTTTGTTGACAACTCTTAACAATGGGAGTGTCATTCTCATTATAGCCCCTGATTTCAACATCAAGTTGGATGATCTCACCTTATCTAAAAGAATTCATTCCAAATCCAAATACTAGAGCAGAGGAAGATCCTACAGCAATCATGGCTACTTTGCATCACCAAATGATTTATCATATATGGTAGCAGATCGAGCTCATGATCAAACTATTATCATCCAGATTTCAAAACAACTGCCACCGACAAAACTTAAAAAGTTGATGCCAACAGAATGGATCACTAACTATCAGAAGGTGTTCTATGTTCATCACAGACATTCTTTCCATACAACTACTCGACTTATTCTCAAACACTAAGAGATGGATCTATTAAATCCATCTATACCAGGCCCAATGAAGACCAGCCTGGATCCTCTGATACATCTAGATCCATTTTAACGCTTTCACTGGTGTTATCACACAAAGAAGACAAAGATGGACCTCCTATCCATTATAATAAATCTGATGGTCAACTTATGTACATCAGTCATCATCAAGGACACTTCATATGGGATATGGATCTATCCATATATGAGTCAGATTGTGAAATATGTCTCACACTCAACTATGATGATACAGACAGCGAGGATGAGGCCTATGTTCAATGTTATGGATACCATATCGATATCGATACCGGATTTAGTTTTGATACAACACTGTATTGATATCGGTTAATACTGGGTATCGTTTCAGGTAATTTTTTAAAATTTATAAAATAGTCCTTGAATTTTTTTTAAATTACAAAATATTTCTTCAATATATTATACTGTATACTTTATAATTTTACATCAAACTTGTTTCAAAAAATCATAATAATAGAAATTTAAAATAACAACAATTTATTTATTTTTATTAACATTATTTCTCACATATTTCACATACAACTAATAAGCACAATTAATATGAAAAGAGATCATTTAATTATCATATAAATATAAAATTAATAACAATATAAAGTATTACAATTTCAACATATAATAAATAATAATTAAATTAAAACATCAAATAAAAAGAATAATAAATATTCATTACTCTTTAACAATTACAATTTACAACAAGAGTTTGTGTCAAAGAACCAACTAGAAGTGAAACCTGAAACAAAAATATTTTCAAATATATTGCATATATAAAATTTAATATATACATCAAATATAAGTAAAATTAAAAGAAGAGGAGAAACAAAAAACTAGAACTTCATTCAATCGAATATCCAATATAACTCCATTGACCTTAATTCTTATTTGGTATAAAATCTTCATCATTGAGAGTAACCTCATCATCATCATCATTTAAATTCATTGCAGCAAATGACATGTCAATGCTTTCCCATCCAAGATTGTCTTTCAAGTCACTCTCATCTATCAAACATGGTTCCTCAGAAATCCAATTCGCCAAAAGATCGATATTATCAATGCAAACTGAATATATTGAACTACTTGTTTTATTAAGAGTCTTAATAAACAATAAAATTAAATTATTAAAAAATTATTAGAAATTATATCTAACATAATAATGATAATAATATACCTTTCCCGAATCTTTTAATTGTATCAAACAAAGATCAAGTCATTCAATCTTTTGGGCTCTAATCTATTCCTTTTCTTAGAACGGATGAATTTAAACACCATTTCCAAATTGATCCTACCAAGAAGCTATAAGTTGTAAAACAACAAACAAAATAAGTGATGATTAATCTTCAACAAGTAACAAAAGTGAAAAATATATATACCTGGATTACGTTTTTCTCTTTGACGAATAGTAATTGGCATCCCAAAATCACTAAAAGCCTCCTTATAAATCTCCGCTTGTGAACTTAGGAGATCTTGCATCATCTCATGAGTAACAATTGTTATAATAGTTAATAATATTTTCCTATTAACTCCAGATTTCTTTGTAAAACTTGGTCTAAAATAGACACTCGGATTCAAAAATGCCTTATCTATAAACAACAGGGAGTAAGTTGTCTTTCTTATCTCTCATTAATGACTGCAAGATAAGGTGTGTACAAAGAAGACATATTTTTCATATTGGCTTGATTGCTTCTTTCACCCTCTCCATGGCATCATAAAAATAACTCATTGTTGTCTTTTCATCACTATCACTCAGACAAAGTACCCTCACCAAAGGCTCACAAGCTCATATGACAAATTGAAATTAGGACCAAAATTTAGCATCTTCAAGAATAATTCTTGAAACCTCTAATCCAGCAGACCTAGTATGCTAAGATGCAACTCACTTATCACTTATAGACATTTTTCTTAACTCTTTCTTCATTATAATAAAACAATGAAGTGATAAGAAATTTGTTGCAAATCTTGTAACAGTATGCATCACAAATTTATATCATTGGTGAAATCCTTTCTCATTAAATTTAAGAACCATGCATGATTGTAGATGAACTTGTTCACCTCTTTTGCTTTCTACACAGTCTCATCAATAATAGAAAAATACCTAGCATCCCTTATAGTTTCCAACATCAAGTCAATATAATGTGCAGCACAATGAGTCCAATAAAAAGAATTATACTTGCTTTATAATCTTCTTCCAACCACTTTATAAGCAGAATCATTGTCATTAATGAGCTGAACAATATTTTCTGACCCAACTTCATTCACAACTTCATCGAATATTTCAAATAAAGTATCATCATTTCCAACAAGGCTATATGCATCAATAAACTTAAAAAACATTGAATGCTTTGTATAATAAACAAAAATTTAATAATAGGCTCATATCTTCTATTTGTCCAATCATCACACATGATTGAACACCCAAAAGTAGCCCAAGCTATTCTTCTTTCATCCAAATAACTTTTAATTTCATAAATATAGCTACTCAAAAGTTTACCTCTATAGTCATCAATTGAAGGAGCTTTGTATCCTAGACCGTAAGAAGCACCAGATCTACCATAGGCTGATAATAATAAGACTAGAAAGCATTAAATGTTATACCTGAATTATACTACCATCTAACCATTGTCATATCTACATTATGAACCGCTTCTCTTAATTGGAAGGCATTACAAAATGAAGGTTGAGCTTCAAGAGTTGTTTATGATGCAAAAAAATTTAGACATTTATCTTTTTCTTTTCCTAACATTAGGTCCAGGTGCAACATTCACTTCTTATTGGGTAGGAATACTACCACCTTCATTATTCCCACTATCATCTTGAACACCAACAAATGAACTTCCAGAACTAATTTCGTAATTCAATCTTTACCTTCTATCTTTCTCGTGTTGATACTCTTCAAGAAAAATCTTCATTTTCCATTTCACATAATATATCAATTTTTACAATGTTCCACATCACCTTTAACCCCAATAATATGATTCTTTAATATGGTAATTCCTCTACCTTTCAAATGCTTGTTACAAAAAAAGCAAATGGTATGGTTCTTTATTCTGGGGACCAATCCAGTATGAGCCCAAGTTGGATCAGTGTATCTTCCTGAAGCGGTTGAATTATCAAGAGTACTTGAACTTCCTTTTATTTATCTATAAAAAATAAATGAAGACATATATTAAAATTAACTTAATAGCTTAACATCAAAATAAAGAACACATAATTTCATTATCAACTACCATCACAAAATATGTATTATTTAACTTAAAAGTCTTAACTAACACAATTACACAATACACGTTTACATTTTATATAATATAACTCTTTTTGTTGATTACATCATTCAACCATAAATTAAAGACATATACTCACAATTATAATATATTCAACTTCAACCATAACTCACACCTATAAATTTACAACTTACTTTATGTAATCTCATAATTTAACTATAAACTAATATATTTTGTTTACTTATAAAATTCAATTTTTGATACTTATAATTAGTTTGTTTTTTTAACTAATTTTAATCAACATTGTTCCTAAAATCTTAGTTCCCAACTTTAATTTAATAATCTTTCATTCACCAATTCTAATCAACATTCTTAGTTTCTTACCCAAATTTTTCAATGCATTAATTTTCTTCATAAATTGACAATGCTTAAATTACATTGAAATTGAACCAACTCACACAAATAATTCTAACTTTCAAATCCAAATTTTCCAATGCATTAATTTTCTTCATAAATTGACAAGCCTAAATTACATTGAAATTGAACTAACGCACACAAACAATTCTAACTTTCAAACCCAAATTTTTCAATGCATTAATTTTCTTCTTAAATTGATAATGCCTAAATTACATTGAAATTGAATCAACTCACACAAGCAATTCCAACTTTTAAACCTAAGTTTCCTAATTAACACAATCAATTTCAACAATTCCAACCATCACAAAACACACCTGACATAACCAAATCACAATGTAATTACAATTTAGAGCAAAAAATACACCAAAAATATTAAAAATTGCAATTAAAAGTTGGTTTGGTTTGGTTTGGGTTGGGTAGGGTCGAGTTTGGATTTGGATCTGGAAAATTAAAATTCTAGATTTTCACTCTACAGACAGCTGTAGGCACTGAGCAGTAGACGGTTGGAAGTGGTGGAGAGACTAGGGAGTGGTTGGGCAATGGGTAGTGTGTAGTGTGTGAGGAAGAGACAATGGCAGGGTAGTGCTGAGTGCATGGTGGCTGGCAAGAACAAAATGTGAGGGAAAGTCGATGATAACAACTCTGTGGGACGATGGAGAGTCAGAGACGAAGAGAGATTGAGAGAGAAATGAAAAATGTGTGAGAGAGAAAATCAGAAAATGGCAGAGGCAAGTAGGGGGTGGGTGTTAAAATTTTCATTTTCTGAAAAAAAAAAAGTCCCTAGACTTCTAGAACTTTATGGTGTCAGTCAGTATTTGGCCGATATTTTAAATATTGGTCGGTACCGGTAAGTAGCACACAAAATTGAAGATACTAGCCAAAATTGAGGGTCGGTACCATATAATAAGATTTCCTACCATTTTTCAGCTGATACCAACTAGTACAATACAAAATCTGTAACAGTGCCTATTTTAGAAAGAGGAAGGCAAAACTTCAACGCAAAAGAAGGCAACAACCCAAAGAAATCCATCATTGTCATCCTTCTCAACAATTCTATCCTAAGCAAGATGATGATGATCCAAACTCCAGACCTTAGGTTGGCTTAAAAACCTCTGTCCCAAACCTGAGACTCTTTCTGAACTATTCAAGTTGCTGGAAAGGAACATATATTCCTTAAATAACCAATTCTTAACAGACCTTACCCTGTGATTCCTCCCACTCTTATTACTACTCCAACACCAATTCCTTGTATGATGATGAGACCATATGAGTATGAATTTCCTCCCCTTGGAGAGACGCACATAAGATAGTAATAGGGTTATTTCTAACCCTTATATTCGGTTTATAGGAATCACTTCTCATGGTGCCCTTTTATCCAATCCTATAAATGAAGTACTCAACTGACACACTGATAATGTTGTGGCCCAAAAATAAATTTCTTGACTGAATTGACATTATTCTTGATAGTCTTAAACCACTAAACACATGCTACTCAAAAACAGGTAAAAACTATGTCTTCTTATATCCAAAAGCTATATGCATCTCTGAAAGACCAAATGATCCAACTTGATGCTGATCTCAAAAGATATATTGAAACACGGTATTTTGGACCTGATTTCATAACCAAAGAGTAAGAACTTTGAGGAGTGAAAGAAGTACTTCAAATAATGGAAGTAGACGTGCAAACAGAGCAATGTAAAACTGTTTATAGAGCTTATCCCTCAACCTTTCTAGTTATTCAACCTAAACTTATCTTGAAGCTACTGATTATGAAAAAAAAATTAAGATGAACTATCCTTTAATCAGATAACATGTCCATCCTACCACCAAACTCAAATCTACTAAACCTACAAACCTTAAAACTGACAAGACTCATGATCCATCATCCTCTTATACCAAAAGTGTTGATCTATAGACAAAGCCTTTACATATTAAAACTGCACCTTCTTCACTGCCAAAAACTTAACCCACTCCATTTACTAGAAAAGATAAAGCTCCTCAATAAGAGTTCATTGCAATTTTGAACCAATATCTATCTCAGAAGAATCTAAAGGAAAAACATCTGAATATTATGAACTTTTTGAACAATCTTTAGAAGATTAAGAACAATTTGTATATTAATCTAAATTGGCCCAAATCATGATGACTATGCCTGATACATCTCAACCAACTGAAGTTGAACCAGAGATCAGTGAAGTTGAATCTATAGGAACTGAACTATTTAGATCTTCACCACCACCAATATAAGTACCATCAACCAGTTTAGGAACCTGGTTTACTTTTGATGATCTTCCACCCAAAAAGTGAAGAGATCGTTACCATGAATTTGGAGCTTAGATTGATTTACAAATAACTCGATCAGATCACCCTTTACAAGATATCTTGTCTGAATTTACCTCTTATTTTACTGTTACTTTTACAAGAATGGTGGCAAAGTCTAGATGACTACCACAGACTCCAGTATATTCAAGTAGCACTGCAGGAATTCTTCTTGGAGTTATTTATAAAGAATTCATTGGTGACTTCCAGCTCATTGATAAACAAATCAGGTAAGGGTATTTTGAAATGAAGTGTTGTTCACTAGATAGAAGAGATTTACATAAACATTTTCAATTTATGACAAAAAGATATTATCTGGGTAATGGTTTTAATGATGCCAATCTCTGTTATACATTCATCTCATCTCTTCTAGGATAATTACAACTTGAACTTCAAAGGTTGAATTTGGAAAGTTGAGATCTACATCATGATTTTGCAAATGATAGATCATTTGGTAATGCAAAGTAGTCATTATTGCTGTAGGATCTTGCTCTGTTACGGTGATTTAGATTTGGACTTGAAGTCTTTCAGATAAGATAGGATCATCCAATCTTATGTTGAAATCAGGGGCTATAGCCCATTATTGAGAGTTGTTAGTAAAGTACCAATCAATGTATTTTGGTAAGTCATGTGGCCAACGTCAAGAAGAGATATTTTGGCAATGATTGGAATTCCTTTTCTTCCATGGAGAGTAAGAACAAGTTTGATAGCTCCAATATATTGGTCTATCCAAAAAGAGATGAGTTCTTTTGAAATCTCCAGTTTGAAATATTGTTCTGTTGTTATTGCCTTTAAGCCACACTGTTTTAAACGAGAACTTTGGATGATCTCCTTTACCTTTGGACGATTTGTAGTAAGAATAGTGTGAATACTTCTGGTCCAAGAATGATCGAGAATACGAGAATATATATTGTATGGACTTAATAAGGGAAAAGAAGTGTCATGGATATGACTTTTTTCAAGAGATGAGTGATTTATACTAGATTTTCTATTTTATTAGAAAGAGTTTGTTTGACATTGGATGGAAGATTTGCTATTGAACAAGTTAAAGAAAGATGAATATGGTTACTAGGTAAAGAGTTACTCATGGCATATGGAAAGATCTACTTACTCACCTTCATCAAGAATAATGTAATTACAGTCAATAACACTCATGACTCAATACCATATGAGCAAACCTTGGTCAGAGGGCATATAGGGATAATAGAAACCCAAGATACATGGCGTTGTTAGACCACATAAATCAAGAAAGGCTTTTCTCACTATGACTCCTAGACTTGTAGAATATTTCACTAGTAAGCCTCAAAGGAATTGCATCATGAGTTTCCAACCTATATACTAGTTAAGTTGTTTATAAAACAGATTTCCATAAGAGGGTGACCGTAGCAAATATGAATATATTATATAATAGAAAGATTTATTTTGGAAGGGTTGGTTTTAGGAGTACATGATGACTGTTGAATATAACTCTCTAACTTATCTCATAGTTAAGCTGCCCAACTGCGAACTAATTAAGGTGAAGAATGGTGCAAAAATATGTCCATAGTAAAGGAGAAGATTCTGCACAGAGCACATGTTGTCATTTTTATATTTTACTAGTTACTACTAGATAAAGAGATTGAATTATCATTAGTACTTAAATTTTCCTCTATTTATCTGTAAAAATGAATAAAGACATATGATAAAATTAAATTAATAAATTCATATGAAAAATAAAAATTTTTGTTTGCAACTTCATTACTTATCTATAAAATTTAAATAGTCAATTTTAAACATATCCAATTATATTCTTTATTAACGTAGAATATAAAATTCAGATGTGAACATATTAAAAAGTTAAATGGATATTGTAGAGGAAAAGATCGG
>JAOQMM010000002.1:6090203-6115076 GCA_027563515.1 Erythroxylum platyclados
TCTGATCGTCTTCGAGCCCCCAACTTTCGTTCTTGATTAATGAAAACATCCTTGGCAAATGCTTTCGCAGTTGTTCGGCCCTTCTACCGTCACTGGTCCTCAGAGTTCCGCGCCGCGATACCATTTGTTGCTTCCATGTTATTCATGCTCGCTTGTTTCCTCTTTGAGGCTCTCTCTGTCCGTTTTGTCACCGCCGTGCTCGGCCTTGATTGGCATCGGTAGGTGCTATGATGTCTCTGTTAGAACATTGGGTCACAGATGTTGAACTTACCCAGATTGTAGATTCGTTGGTAATTGGTAATTATAAGTGGAAATGGCTATTTTCCGATCTTCTTTTGGACTAATATTATGCAGGCAGAGCTTGATTTGAATCATTTTCTGTTTATAGCAAGTGGGTCACTTTTGATTTGCCCAGTGATTTGGGCTTTTAATCGGTTATGGCTTGTTACCGAAGATTTTTGTAAGAGTTGAATGCATTTTATTAAGATTTGAAGTCATGCGCTTGAGTGTATGCAGAGTGCATTTATCCTACCTTAATGCTGGGTAGTAACACGAATCTATGTTAAGATCAGATGTGGGTTTGACTTTAAACAACTATAGATCTACTTTCTTTTTGTATTTTTGCTAATTACTTCGTTTTAAGTAAAAACATTTAAAGCAATTTGTTTACTGGATTTTGATTGGTAAAAATGTCTCTAGCTACTTTACGTGTCCAGAAGAGTGTGGTTCTTCCCTTTTTAAGCATGCAATTAATGTGCTGAATTATAGAATGTCCCCAACGTTGATTTCAATTTCGAAGGAGTCTCTATGCAGACACATTAGCAGTCTAGCTGATCATGATTCTTTTGGCATGAATATCAGGATCAGAGTCTTTGATGGATTATACGTATATGTGTAATCTTAATTTTGAATAAGTGAAGCTTCCCATCTAATGGATGTCGGTTACATTATGACTGTCAGTACACTTGTTGAGGTTCATACTGTTATTTGGTTCTTTCTAGAAAAGTCTTATTCATCTTTGCTAGGATGTATTAACCAGATTACTTTTGGGAATTGGTTTTGATTATTTTGAGCAGCAATACACCTCCTCTTCCTGACACTGGCCAGTGGTTGCTTTTATCACTGAATGAAAAGCTTCCTGGGGCAATGGTTGAGATACTAAGAGCCCGTATTGTTGGGCTGCACCATTTCCTAATGTTGTTTATGATGCTTGCATTCTCTGTACTATTTGACTCAGTAGAAGCTCCTGGCATGGGCCTAGGAGCAAGATACATGTTCACTATGGCAATTGGCCGTCTTCTTCGGGCTATAACTTTTGTTTCTACAATCCTGCCATCAGCACGGCCATGGTGTGCTGAAGCTCGATTTGCAGTCCCAGCATATCCTCATCGTTGGGCTCAGAAATACTATGTTCCTTATGCTTCAGATGCTAATGCTATTCGTCAAGTAATAAACCTGGATACAGCTTATGGTATGCTTATTGCCCTGGCCTTAACTGTCTCACCTTAAGGCTTTTGCTTTCATGGATTCATTTTGGATGTCAGCTTTATGTTCTTTTGCTGCTGACTGTATTGTTGATCCACGTTAAGCTTCACAAGTTAGATGGGTTTTTTTGAAAAGAAATGACTTTTGGCTTCTTTCTTTGTGATTAAGACATATATAATTGAAACTGTTTTATTTCTTGAATATGCTAATTCATGCATGAGATATTCCATCACATTTCACTTACATTATTAACTTCAAATCTAGCTTTTACAACAATGGACGTCCACATTTGTTTTCTAGTTTGATATTAGACAAACTGGTGGTGATTATTTTAGGTTATTGATTGCTAGCGTCTCAGAGAACTGACTGCTTGTCCAAATGTTCCCGTGGCAGAGTTTCACTACTGATAATATAATGAATGTTCATTTTGGTTGAGGTTTGCTTTGATCTTATTGAGAATCAAGCATAGGATATTTGCCTGGAAGTTTGAATCTAAAACTTTTTGTTCATTACATTTGTAGCTGACTATGGGGAATATGTCAATGATTATCATCCAAATTGGGGACGAATGAGCTTTCTGATGGATTTTTTGAGACCCACTACCGCTGACAGATCGTGGTACAGTGTTCTGAAGAAAGCTGGAGGCGGCTGCAATGACCTATTATACAGTGGCCACATGCTTGTTGCTGTACTGACAGCTATGGCTTGGACGGTAATTTTGTGCAATCATTCTTTTTAATTGCAGTGTCCATTATAACCTATTAAAATAAGCTTGGTCTACAGCATGACTATATGGCAAAATGATGCAACTCCGACTACCAAATGATACTACTTGCAAATGTATTCTAAACCTAGAATGGGGAATCATTGCAGGAAGCTTATGGAGGTTATAGCTCAGCCTTCGTATGGTTACTTGTAATGCATAGTGCTCAGAGAGAAATTCGGGAGCGCCACCATTACACTGTGGATTGTGTTGTGGCCATATATGTAGGCATTCTTCTTTGGAAAATGACGGGTTTTATCTGGCCAGGTAACAATTCATCAAAAACTAGAAGACTTGTTAAACTACAGAAAATTCAAGGGAGACTAATTCAGGCAGCAAAGGACTCGGACATGGATGAAGTGAGAGAGCTTCTTAAGGAGATTGAATGGGGAAGTAATGAGAACCAGAAGAAGAGCCAAAACAAGTATATGTGGGTGTTTTCTTGTATAACGATGTTCCTAACACTTACAATAGTCATTCTGGCCTTTACATGGACAAGCGATGGATGATCTCCTGGCGCTTTGTTCTTTGGTGGGTCTTAAGGTTTTTGTCTTAAAACCTAGTTAGTTTAACATTCATCAGCAGTCTAAGGTTGCCAGTTGTCTTGGGGATAATCCAACTATTCCCAAAGTGGCAATGAAAGATATTTTACACGTTGATTGCAGAATGAGTTGTAAGATACGATCTGAAATTTGGATGCGTTATTTGGTGCAGCTTCACAGTTGCAGTCACTTGAATTACCTCATTTGGGAGCTTTTATTGTTACCCATTTGTAATTATGGTCATCAACTATGCATTCTAACTAATTTTACACGCTAAAGTTATGAGAACACACTACTTATATCGTATTTCTTTTCCCCCTTTTTACCTTTTTTTTTTGGTTCTCAAGTTTGTTCTTATTTTGTATGTTGATTTAGTTTCTTTCTTATTTTAATTTTTTAAACATGCTTACACCTTCATCAGTTTAAGTTTAGGTAGAAAGACGCCAATTATTATCGTAGTTTCATCAATTTTTTCAAAATTTAATGTTTCAAAAATTTTATGGAAAATTTCATTACCCAAAATTCTTTCAGAACCCTCTTAGTTTACTTTTTTTATTAAAAATAATGGTAGAGCATATACTGACGTGCATGACAAACTTTGATCTGATAGACATTTATGTCATAAAAGAGTTAATAATTAAGATTCACATACTTAAATTTTATTATAAAATTTGTCACATATGAATTTAATAGAAATTCATATCAATTTAAAAAAACAGTTTAGAGTATAATTTTTTAAAGTATGGCTTACTAAAGGAGTAGTGGTTTTTGTCTTTTAATCTAAAAATTGATAGTTGAATTTGCCGACGAATATGAATTTTAATCGCTGAAAAGTTGTCGATTAATTAACGTCAAGGAAAGTGGGCAGCTCAAGTCTGTTCAGTACTGCACGAATGGCGCGTGGGGAAGAAGTCCCCGAAATTTCTGGAAGAACAATCCTCCGTTCCTTTGCAAACCCAAATCTGCCACGTGTACTGCTCAATCTAACCATCGTTGAGTACACGCTGTCCTATCAATGAAATTCGAATCCATACCATCAAATTTAGTACTCGTCATCAGAAGCTTTGCGCACCGTATGGTCAGGATCTTACCATCATCCTATCAAAACCAGGGTACCCGACTGGCTTCAAAACTACGCCGGCCAAGGTCGAGCTTCCCCGATTTTGTCTTCTACCAAACAGATATTTTTCTTAACTTGTTTTTTGCCTTTCTTTTCGATTCTGTGTTATATCCGTTATCTTGTATTTTACTATAGGAAAAGAGAAGAAATGGCGATTTCTTCCATCTCCACATCGGCGATTCCTTCTTTGACTACGCCACAGTCGTTTTACTCCTCCAAATTATCTTCCTTCTCTTCTCTGCTACCTCCGGCACAGCTTCGGCGTTTTCAGTTGAGGAACGTAGGGCTTTCCTCGCACTCCAGCTCTCGAATTTTACCTCTGGTAATGAAACCTTCCTTCTTTATGCTTCATGTTTTTCACTGGTTTGGGTAATGTTCACTGGTACCATATTCAGGATTCCGCAGTGGCGTTTATTGGAGAATATATTTATTAGTTTCTCAGTAATATGGTTAACGTCTTTTAATTGACTCTAGTTGGGATTCTTTTTCAAAATGAATTACCCTAGGTTGCAGCAAAGAAGCAAACCTTTTCCAATTTGGATGAGTTGCTGGGGAATTCTGACAAACCTATATTGGTCGATTTCTATGCAACCTGGTAACTGTTTTTATTTCATTGTGATGTGCTTTCCTTTTATATAGTCTTTGTATAGTTGGAAAAGGCTGCAATGAGTTAGATGATTCTAGTTATAATTTCTTGCTTCCTATTGGAAATTGCAATGGTCTGTTTCTGTAATACAGTCTCTTTAAGTACCATTCAAATACATTTTGAATGACTTAGATGTGTTACTGGAGTAACATTGTCCTAGTCAATATGATAGGTGACCTCCTGGGAAGTCTTCAGGTTGCAACCTTGAAAAACAAGGGCAAGTTTTGGAACAATTGTTAAGGTTATTTTTTTGTGACCAGAAAGTCACAAATTTGAAGTACAAAAACAACCTCTTTACAAAATGCAAAGAAAATACTGCATATAATTGATGACTCTTCTCTAATCGTCGCAAAGCGAGAAGCCTAGCATGCATAGTTTGTTTTGAAACTTAATTTTTTAATAATGGTTATTGCAAAGGAATTGATCTTAGGGATGCCTTTTTGTAGGAATGACCTTACCATTTTTGAGCCAAAATTTTCTCAAATTGTGTGCAAAGGACTGTCATCAATTCAAATAGAAATAAGGAAGGATAAAATATTTGTCTAAACTCAAAACCAAAGTAATAAATATTTTAGTTTTTATTTGATTGCTAACGATGTCATCGGGATTATATTGTACAGTTCATCAGAATGTTCGGTTCTCATCGGATATTAACACTTGAGCCTAATTTATGTTGCAACCAGTTGAAGTGATGAGAGCTTCCAAGCATTATAGACAATATGGTGCAAACTGAATTTATGATTTTGTACATGGAGTGTAGCTAATCCAAGAAATAGGACTCATTCATATTAAACTTCTTGAATGCTTTGACTTTGAATGGAATTCAGTTGAAGAGTAACTAAACCAAACTTCCTCTTGCAGGTGTGGGCCTTGCCAATTTATGGCTCCCATTCTCAATGAGGTCAGTGCTGTACTGAAAGACACAGTGCAAGTGGTGAAAATTGACACCGAGAAATATCCTAACATTGCTGATAAGTATCAGATAGGAGCCTTGCCTACTTTCATCTTGTTTAAGGATGGCAAACTTTGTGATCGCTTTGTAAGTTAATCTTCCACCTAAGGCTCAAATTGAGTTTCAGCTTTTATCTTCTGAATCTACGAATACAATAGGTGGAGAGGTTCATAGTGAGAGCATCAGAGGAGTCTTTTAATTCCTTGATGCATTTGTGCTACATTTTATGCTTCAGTAACTCAAAGAAGATGAACTTCTCATACAAGAACATTCTTTTTAATTGCTATTTTGTATCAGCTACGACGCATAATCATGCATTTACTGATACAAAGTTTTTGGTTTCATTGCTTCAGGAGGGTGCTTTGACTAAAGATCAGCTCATTCAACGCATTGAAAGTTCATTGAATGTGAAGCTATAATCTTTGTAAGCATTTTATATATCCTTCTGAAGTTTTCTCTTCAATGTTTATAATAATTGTTTGTCTTCTGAGGCCTCAAAATCTCCCTCCGTGTCTCTCAGGTTCAACAAATCCTGTCCTGCGACGGTGAAGCTATTGTCTACAAGGTTGAACGTAGAAAGAGCTGGAAGGTTGTCTTAGTCATCCTTTCCTTTATGCTTCAGTGACTGCAGTTGTACTTAATTTTTTTTGTCAGATTACCATGACATGTTGATAAGTTAAATATTATTATTTTTAATTTTTTCATTTCAATCTGCCCATTTTGCTTACAATTACTATTAATAATACGTTAGAGCCTATCAAGGTCGGATGCAATTGTCGTTAAAATCAAGCAAATACAAGATTGTATTCATCTGCTCATATAATTTATAAATTTGAAGTAAGATGTAATATCCTCAAGGATTGAACTTGGAGATGGAGATGGTAGCAGAAGAGAATATAGAAATAGGGGAAGACCTCACCCCGCCACTCTCTCCTCTGGCATATGCCCTTCACAACTCATTCCTTCACTCTCATTGCTCCTCTTGCTTCTCCCTTCTCCCTAATCCTAATCCCCCACTTCCTTCCGACTACCACCCTTCTCTACCCCTCTACTGCTCCCGACTCTGCTCCTCCTCCTCCTCCGCCTCTACTCCCTCCCCGCTCCACCTCGACTCCCACCTCCGCTCTGCCTTCCACCTCCTCCACTCTCTCCCCTCCTCCTCCTCCCATTCTCATAGGATCTCAGGCTTGTTGACTAATCGGGACAACCTCTTGGAGGATGAAAATATTGCGGCATATGTTCGTGCCGGAGCCCGGGCGATTGCGGACGGAGAGGACTTGGAGGCAGCTGAGAATGCGTTGTGCTTGGTACTAACCAACGCCGTTGAGATACAGGATAAGGATGGGCGCTCTCTCGGTGTTGCTGTTTACGACACCAATTTCTCTTGGATCAATCACAACTGTTCTCCCAATGCTTGTTACCGCTTTTTGTTGTCGCCTCCTCCTCATCATCGTGATAATACCCAGCCTCCATGCCAGTCTAGACTGCGATTGCGTCCCGTACTCTCCAGTGTATGAAGCCATAGCTTGCTCAATTATTCATGACCTAGAATTTTGTTTTTATTGTCTACATTGTTGTAATATCGACTTATGAACATTGTCTGCAGGGTGAGATCGGTGAATATGACAACACCCAATTGCCAAAAGGTTGTTATTATTGATCATTATTTGCACTTTGTCGTCGGATAAACTGCATCATACTTATTACTGGCAATTACTCTCCCTATGCAGCTGTTGCTGGAGGATATGGGCCAAGGATAATTGTTAGGAGTATCAAGAGGATTAATCGAGGTGATAAGGTGACTGTGGCATACACTGACTTGTTGCAGCCTAAGGTATTGATAATGTCATTGATGCTATTTAGGTCCATGGCACTTCATTCAACTTTCAAAATAACTCCATTTTCTTCACTTTGATAGGCAGTGAGGCAATCTGAGTTGTGGGAGAAGTATCGTTTTCTTTGTTGTTGTGAGAGATGCATCTCATCACGCCCATCTTATGTTGATCTTACTTTGCAAGTAAGATTTCTTACTCTCTTCAACTACACATACATTCTTGTTTTCATGATCGCATCCTACTTCTGTTAGATGGTGGAAGAGTATGCATAGACAAACATTCCTAGCAATGGACGGTGCAGTGAGAGTGTAACTAAAATTTATGGCATCCCGAAGTACAAAAGTTAATATCACCTAATGTTCCACTTTTTTTGTTACATTCGGTGTTGATTGTATGCAAGAAAATTTTAGGTTGGATTTTTGAACTACATAGGGCTTGGAGGAGGCAATGGCCGTAATGTTGCGGTTCTCAATTGTCCCTTGAAATTGTAGACCCAGAGCCACTGCTGAATATTACAGATGCCTATGAGAAGACACTTGTTAACAACTTTCTTGGGGTAATCAATTGATTACTAGGATTAAACAGTGGCTTTTTGATTGTCTCCTCAGAAAGATAATAGTTAGGTGTTAATTCAATTCTTAGCAAAGAATCTCTGATTTAATTATTAACCCTTAAAAGATAAATCGAAATTGAGAAAAAGAAAACTACAAGTAATCCAAGCAAAGCTCCGGAAAAGAAAATAACCATTAATTGAGAATTCTAAATCTATGCAAGAAATCACACTTTTGCAAGAATCTGGTGTCAATGCACATAGGATAGAATATTTTTATACTGTTGAAGCTTTATTGATGGATGATTTCTATTGATAAGTACCCTGACCATGAACTAACCATGGCGTGTAGGAATTATGCACATCAAAATTTTCTGATTCTAGCTTGAGTTCAGACTCCAGTTTTTGTAGAGATGAAGCAGTTGTAAAGATAAGATATTACGTAGATGAAGTTATATCGGAATATCTCTCTGTTGGTGATGCCAAAATTTGCTGTGAGAAGCTGGAGAGGGTACTTATATTTGGCCTCATTGATGAACATTTGAAGTTCAGAGAAGGAAATTTGCAGTTCAATCTTAGGTTACATCCTCTGCACCATCTAGCTCTGAATGCATATATAACACTGGCTTCAGCATATAAAATGCAATCTTGTGACTCATTGGTTCTCTATTCTGAATTGGATGGGCATCAATTTGACAGTTTCCACATGAGCAGAATTAGTGCAGCTTACTCCTTTTTCCTTGCTGCTGCAACTAATCATCTCTTTCATTATGAAGCTTCCCTCATTGCGTCTGCTGCAAATTTCTGGATAAATGCAGGGGAGTCCTTAGTAACTCTTGCTAGAAGCTCCAAATGGAGTTTCTTTGAAGAACGGAACTTGCCTGTCCTAAACATTTTGTACCTTGGTAAACATAAATGCCCCAAGTGCTCATTTCTTGATACATACCAAACCACTTTATCTTTTAATTTTGTTGATTTTGAAAGAACATCAAGGGAGTTTCTTGATTGCATAACTAGTTTATCGCATAAAGTTTGGAACTTACTAAGTGAAGGCTGTTATTACTTGAAATTGTTCAAAGATCCCTTTGATATTGGGCCTCATGAGATATTCAGCAGTTGTAGCGATTCAGATTTTCAGATGAAGGCAAATACTGCAAGATTTCAGGTACAGAATTACGTCAGGGAAGAAAGGATGGATATTTTTCAGCTTGGTGTTCATTGCTTACTGTATGGAGGTCTTTTGTCAAGCATATGTTATGGTCAGAGTTCTCATTGGACCACCCACATTCGTAGTGTTCTATACTGTGGTGAAAATAAATGAATGTCCCAAATAAAAAAAAAAAACTGTTGCTTTTGGCATCGTCCCTACACTTGAAGAATTATTACAACAGGATGGATGACTCGAGACTTACCATTTGTGGTCGGCCTTCAGAGTTCAGATTGATCTTAGCTTCGGAAATGGTGCGGCATAGACTTATGTGAAGCCTCATTGGTGAATCCTTTTCTTCTTTCGATAATGTGGATAGATAAAGTCATAAAGAATCAAGCCCAGGGCATATGGAGACAGACGGATTTGTACTAACCCTTTACCGTCTGTTTCTTGTAGACAATGGGCCGGCCTTCAAACTATGAAGATACAGTTATTCATTGTACAGTTCTTTCATAGTAAAATGTGTTTTCTCCTGAATGTCTTTGTCATTTTCTAATTCGACAAAAAAAAAATTTAAATGGGAGTTTCGCGGATGAAATTAGAGAAGGAATTGAAAATATTCAATTTAAAACATATAAAAAGAAAAGAAAAATAAATGAAGCAAAAGTCTTACCACGTGGCTCCGATTGATGATGAGGGGTTCCAAGCGTCAGAACAGCATGGTTTGGTCCGTCACCTTTGTGTTGTTAATATCAGAAGTGTGCGTTATCGTCCCGTAATACTACCAGCAAGGCATGTACATTATACATACTTGGATGGTTAGGTTTCCTAAACCCCATTTGTTCGGAAGTGATCACATCTCTTGTCCTTTTCACTTAACGTACCCACACGATCTCGGTTTCCCCCGGGACTCATATGCCTAATCAAACTCCATTACCTAATGTTCACACATTATTATGGAGTCTAAAAAAAAAAAGGGCAATTTTTGATATATCCTTGTATATTAAAATACCCTATCTCTTAGATATTTGAAATCTCAAATTTCATTAATTTGTTTAAACCTATGGATATGTACGCGTTTCCTTATGGAAGGAGGGGTCGACTTTCGGTGGTGGTGTCTAATTAATATGACACGTCCTTCAAACAGTTGGCCAACCGACGTGTCTCTCTCAAAACACCTATGGTCCCACTTTTTCTAAGTCATGGTACTAATATCTGTCGACATAAATTATCCTTGCCGACGAGATGGGTCACTTATTTTCCTCCACTTGTTAAAAATTTTCTGATAATGGTTTTGTAATGTAAACTGCCAAGAATCATGGGTTTCTCTTTTTTTTTCGTACTTTTATTGTCTAAGGAAAAGAAAGTAGTCGACTAATAATATCGAAATCGGATGACGATTGACCCACCAGAGTAAAAGCAATCTTGTCACGTTTTGCGACTATTTTGGTTTTATGTGTGCTAAGGATATCCATTTGCATTTTCAGAAAAGGAGAACAATAATTCCCACATAAATATTTTTCTCACTTGTTAACCATTTTGTTAACAAATTAAATGAGCATACAATATATCATAAATACATAAGTAGAATTGATATGTCAAAATAGGGAGTGAATGATATTATTTTATAAATAAAAAGAAATTGATTTCCGGTGGTATATAAATTATAAAGAGGATTAAGTATAAGTTTGGGGGAGTGGCTCTCAAGTGAGAGATGTGTCGTTCTATTTGGGGTGACCTTTGCTTCACGCCATTGGTTCTCCATTTGACAAAAGGGCAAAAACAGTAATAATAATTAAAAAAAAAGGCTGAGGGACCTACCGACCAGAAAGACAGTTAAAGGTGGTTGAAGTTGATCATTTCTTCTCTTATCCAAATGACAATATCTTATTAAGAAAGAAAAGGAATAGTATCTCTTTTCTCGTCTCTACTTCTCTTTGCCGACACCCAGCACTGGCAGGGAGCAGTAGTAAGTAGTAAGTAGTAGTAAACAGGTCCTCTGAACTCATGCAAATACGTGGATGGAATAAAATATAATAAAATAAAAATTAGTTAATTGGAAAAAAAATTCGTTTTTATATAATAATTTTATATATATAAGTTCATATTATCTATTTTTATTACTTTATTTATATCATATTTTATAAATATTCACACGGTTCAATCCAATCATCATAGATATGAGTGTGTGCGATTAATTTTTTCTGCCTCTACTATACCCACAACTTCCTTTCCCTGTCATTTTCAGGCACTATTCAATTCTTTGATTTAGAACTATATTAATATATTAATAAAATAATGAAAAATATATTATGCTTTACAATCTTCATATCACTTGATTTACACAAATATTAAATTTGAAATATTAACTTTAAAATAAAAAAAGAATTACTGAAAATTCAAGACATAAGATCATTTTTATATATCAATTGTACTTAATTCTTATTCTTAATTCCATATAAAAATTTAATATATCCATATACACTTGACACATAAAATATAAATTATCTTTTCAATAAATTAAGAGAAAATATGCCTTATCTTAATAGTTTTGTTTCTCTGATTTGTGGAAATAGAGATCGAGTAGCATATATTGGGGAATATCCATCGGAAGATTTGAACCTAAGCTTATAACTGGCTTTGATTATTGATTTTTTTAATAAAAAAAGTAAAAAGGTGTGGTGTGGGTGACGAGACGCGTGGATGTGAATGAATAATAGCCAGAAAAACACTGAATAATATCTGTATCAATGCCCATTTTGTTTAGAAATTTGTCTACATTCAAGCTTCATGTTCCTTTCAAGGACTTGCCATCTTTTTGTCTCCTTCAACAAATTTAATATAATATATAACCTTACTTTTATAAAATAAAAAAATTATTTTTGATAGATCTACATATAACACATAATAATAATAATACAAAAAATTAATAAATAAGTCTATATAAAATAATAAAAATGTAATTTAATACATAACGTATAATTCATATAGAACATAATAAATATTAAATATACAAACCATGAAAAAGACAAATACAAAAATCAAACTAGTTATTATAAGATAGTAATTAGACTAAATAAGATACTATTTAAATTAAATAACTAAAAAAAATACTACGTAAAAAATTTATAATAAAACTATAAAAAAAGGCTAACTATAAACGAAACTTGAAAGAACATGGTTAGAAGATTTAGGAGAACGAGAAAGTCTTCTTGAAGAGAGATCTTTTACTCTTTAGTTTAATGTACCAAAATTTTCGATCATGTCTTTAGTAAATTGAGTCATGTTACTCTTGGTTTCAATTGTAAGTACATATTGTCGGTTGTACTTAAATCTAATTATCCATTTTAAAAGTCAACTCGTTTTAAAATTCAAAGGCTGTCAGATGATACTTCAAGTCCAAACTACTGGTTTTGTGCTTTTTGACAACTGTAAAACAAAAAATGTAAATCTAAAATTAAATCCTATTAAGTAAATTAAACGAAAATAATAATTCACTCATTCTACTCCCAACAATACACAGAGCAAATGGTGTTTAAATATATTTCTACACTAGTCTTTCTAGTAATTAAAAATGGAGGAATAGAGATATTGAGAAAGTTAAATTCATTACCTAAAATGAATTAGTCTCTCCAGTTAAAAAAATAAATTAATTAAGAAAATTAAATTCGTCATCTAAACTAAACTCAAAAGTAAAATTAATTTATTAAATTTAATATAAAATTTAAGAGAAGAACTCAAATCAATCGTGTTAGATTATCAAAAATAAATTTAATTGTAGAAACATACTTGAATCTATTATTTTTAAGGGATGCAATACTTTATTTACATAAGATTGTTTTTTTTTACAAGAATCAAAAAAGGGTCATTAATATACGCCGCCTTTTCTTTATAATTTTTATAAATAAGTTGTTTTGAATATGTAATTTTACTTAGTTTTTACACATATAATAACAAATACTTAACTAGATGATTTATGCCCATTAGCCTAAAATTTTTATTATATCACTTTTAATCTTAGATAAAATTTTATAATAATCTATAATTATTAATTATTAATATATATGTATATATAAGTATATTAAAAGATGCAAAACATAATTACCTACAGCCTACACTTAGAACAATCTTCTAAGAAAAGAAACTATATAACACATTTAGGAAGTAATAAAGTTGATCTGATAGGAAAAGATGGACCTTACTCATCATTTTGGCGTGAAAATAAATGTTATGAATGCTACCGACCGAGCCCTTGAGAACTGTTATTCTTTTAACCTTTGACCGTAGACCAATAAAGACTTCGTCCATACGTCTGCTGCCATTAAGAGCCTAGCGCAATTTATGCACAAATCAACTCAAATATATCAATTTAGTTAAAATGGTTAATGGTGTAATTAAACGACAGCGTATTATGAATAATTTTTAATTGGATGTGTCGCCGCTAGTAAGACTCATCCGCTCATGTATTAAATTTTTTTTTTCTAATTAAATGATAATAACTAAATATTTTTAAAAATGTGACCAAGCCTTTTCCGTCACTTATAAATGGCACTCATTCCCATCCCAATGGCGTTACTCCAACAAGCAACAGCCAACTATCACTAAACATTCTCATCATCTATTGTCAACTTCTTATTCTTCTTCTTCTTCATCACCACCATGGCCGAAGAGAACAAGCACCACCACTTCTTCCACCATCACAAAGACGACCAGGATAAGCCCATTGACTCCGAAACTACTAAATATCCCTCTGAGACCACTGGTTACTCTGAGACCAACAAGTATTCTTCTGAGACCACTGGTTATCCTGATACTACCGGTGACCGATACTCCTCCGAGCCTACTGGCTACTCTGATACCGCAGGCCGGTACTCCTCTGAGACTACTGGGTATTCTGATCCCAGTAGATACTCTGAAAGCGAGACCAACAAGTACACTGGGACAACTGGATACTCTGATACCGCTAAATACTCGGAGTCGGAGACCAACAAGTACTCTGGAGGCACTGGTGCCTACACAACTGAGGGTACAATTACTGAGCCTGAGGTTGATTACAGGAAGGAGGAGAAGCATCACAAGCACCTTGAGCACCTCGGCGAACTCGGGGCTGCTGCTGCTGGCGCTTATGCCTTGGTAATCCCTCTCTTTCTCCTATTAATACTTTGTTTATACTAATTGTTGTATGCAAGATTAGTACTAATTATCACTCCTATTTACTTGGCATACCAAGTGTTCCTTTTCGTTTCTAATAGTGTTAAAGTTTCATTTCAGCATGAGAAGCACAAGGCAGAGAAGGACCCGGAACACGCACACAAGCACAAGACGGAGGAGGAGATCGCTGCAGCCATGGCAGTTGGAGCTGGAGGATACGCTTTTCACGAGCACCATGAGAAGAAAGAGGCCAAGGAAGAGGATGAGGAGGCTCACGGAAAGAAGAAGCACCATTTATTTGGATGAGGAGGCACATGGAAAGAAGAAGCACCATTTATTTTAAGTTTTAAATTATATTATGTACTGTGCTTATTTAAACACATACGTGTGTATCTGTTGGGTGTCTTGGTCATGGTCATGGCATGGCGCCACAGTGCTTTACTATTTGAGCTTGTGATCGAGTGTCTTTTCCTAAAAGCTTTCCCTACTGTGTTCGTTGAACCCCTCTCTGTCCCCCGCGTTCTGCGTCGGTTCTTTGAGAGGTTCTCTGTGTTCTTCGCTTTGTTGTTATGTATAATAAATGCTTCTGGTTTCTGTGAATTTTATACATTCTTAGCCACTAACTACGTTACAACAGATTTTTTGTTTCGGTTAACACACATTTATGTAGGATCTATTGGACAAAATTAAATGTGATCCGACTTATTTTTCTTGATAAGTATGGCTTTGGACTTCGGACATCACATTGTCCATCATAACCTCACCAAGCTCTCTGTGCATATGCATCGCAAGACTATTGTTTAATTAACCGTAACCACTCGTTGACTGCCCATGCCATACATCATTTTCTTTTCAATTAGCCCTTCTAAAACATGGCACTCAAATGTTTAATTATATATAACTATAATTTAATTACTATCTCCTAATCACCAAGCCGCAAGTTTGGGTTCGTTTCAAAGTTATAAATAAAATAAGAAATAGATTCGTTTGTTCAGTTATCGTATGTTAATATAGAGTAATAAAAACAGATAATTTGAATATAATAAAATACAAAACACTTTAATTAGAAATCTTGAGCAATCCATATGAACGAGGAATGTTAGTTTTGAAGGGTCAGGTTTTTTTTTTTCTTTTCCTAAGGAACGTTTGTTGAAGATGTGGGAGCCAAAATATTCCATTTATTCTTCGATACAGTTGTAGTATATTTAATGGAATTTTATATTTCGTATAATTATTTCTCGTGGTAGAGTTGTATACCTACGTGTTCATTGATTGACTATGTTAAATTTTCTATACATTTTTCTCATGATCTCAAGTCTACCACCCAATAAGGATTTGGCACGAACCAACGTTCTTAACTTAGCAAGTCGATACCGGTGCAGTGCATATGCTGTGTGGGAGAGCTTTATGTAGGGTCGGTGGCTCTGTCTATCACGAGTTACTTAAAACCATCTTATATTCACAAGACCATCTAGAGATCTTGCTTGAGTTTCATTCAAATCTTAGTATTAAGCTTTTATCTTTAACCCAAAGAAGAAGCTCTTTTGTCTCAATATTACCTAAAATTCCCAACAATGCGTATTCCTTCAACTAAGATTCGAATATGCCAACTCCAACTCTGCCTCAAATAGTAACTTCCTTTCCAGCAACATTGAGTAGATTTTAAGTTACAGACAGGTGTCTTATCGTGATGCTAATTATGTTATGACTTAAAGCATGGGCCAAATCGTAATATTACTCTGGAGACTTCTACGTTGAGTCCAATTCGTAATTAATTGTTAACCTTTGGTTTGGTGTTAATTTTGTCTGAATACTCAATTTTTTTTATTATCTATAACAGTTAGTGGTATTTGACCCAACTTAAAATTTTTGAAATTAATTGTCGTTATGAAGACCTCACGTTGAAATTAATTCTTAAATTCCATTATTGCCTAATTGGATAGGATTATCTCTTCATTTATCAAAATATTTTATACATATATGACGTAAAAATGATATAAAAGACCTTAGTGAAATTCAATATATATTATATAGCTTCAATTAAGTAAAAATAAATCAGATGAAAATTTTACAAGTAAGAATAGTTGGGATAGATCATTCGAATCATCAAATTCTAATTTAACTAATAATCATTTTTTCAGTAATCTTTTGCTTATTTATTTTTGTCCTTGCTCGAATAATTAACAATAAAAAAGCTCTTTCGCATATATCTTCAACAATATTTTAAAAACTAAATCTGAAGTTAAATCTATAAGACAAGTAAATTAAGATTTAAAAGATTTAATCAGTATTAGACTGTTATAAAATCGTTTAAAATATGAATAAAATTTAAGAATTAGAAATATAATTGAAAGAAATTGTAAAATTTGAAGTTTAATTAAAAAAAGATATTGTCAAGAAAATTAATTGATTTATTTTGGTGTATTAAAATTTATTAATTTATCAAAAATAATCGATTAATTAATAAACTGATTGATTTTTAATAATAAAAATTACAAAATTAAATTAAACAAAAAAATTGAATCCTTCCAAATTTTTGTTTTATATCTACGCATCGGTGGACTTTTATATCGATCGATTGTTAGTCTTTGTGTGTAATAAACAAGAAATTGAATAGTACCGTGTAGGCAATTTTTTCATTAGATTTCTATTACATATTTGAAACTAAAGAAACTAACATGCCAGTTGCCATTCAAATCCCCATCCTCTTGGCCTATAAATGGTGCCGTAAGCTAACATCTGTTGGACACACACAAGTATACCTTTCCCAGTTGCTTAGTTCAGTTCTCTTATATCATCAGACCAATGGCAGAAGAGAAGCACCACCACCATCTCTTCCACCACAACAAGGACGGCGAGGAGGCTAGTGGTGAAGTTGACCACAGGAAGGAGGAGAAGCACCACAAACATCTCCAGCATCTCGGCGAGCTCGGCACTGCCGCTGCTGGTGCTTATGCTTTGGTAATTTACTAGTCATATATCTATCTTCATGCTTTTATCATCCATTAATTATTATTATCTTCCCTTTCTATATACTTGATCTTGATCAAATTTGTTATTGACCCATCACTCAAGTTGAAGTTAAGTTGTTTACAGGCGAAACATCCCTTGATCTAAAAAATAGATACTAGATGTATACAAATGTTTAAAGTATACGGTCAAAAGTGAATAACAAGTTATCATTTCCTCGATCATCAGCACGAGAAGCATGAGGCGAAGAAGGACCCTGAGCATGCCCACAAGCACAAGGTAGAGGAAGAGATTGCTGCCGCGATGGCGGTCGGAGCTGGCGGGTATGCATTCCACGAGCACCATGAGAAGAAAGAAGCCAAGAAAGAGGATGAGGAGGCTCATGGAAAGAAGCACCACCATCTCTTTTAGTTTTTCCAGCCATTAATGTGACTATCACTTTCTATTTCTGTTTCAGTCAGTGACTACGTATGAACTCCGGGGTTTTAAGTGAAGCTTTCAGCCTGTTCTTAGTCAGGCAGATGGTTGTTAATTATCTCTTGTGTGGATCTTCTTGTTATGTAATAATAATCCAACCTCTTTGATGATATTGTTCTCTTCTAGTTTTCTTTTTGGTTACTTTTTTTTTCAATTTCCACCAAAAATACAAGACCACAAATCAAACCTCAATAATGTTGTAAAGTTAATAAAATTGCATCCTGTATTATGGAATTACGTGTCTTCATATTGTTGGGCCACCTACTTATACAAGAAATTAAATGCTTTCATTGAGTCTCCACATACATTCACAAGGGAACTTACCTTGTGATTATCATAATCTCTTAAAATTCAAAGCCTTTCTTTGATTGTGAAACTGACTAATTGTCCAGAGATTTTATTTCGTTCTATGGCTACAAAGAAATGGTGTCCAATCACACCATCACCAGTTGAACCATTCCTCGATCCACGTGACATTATTTTCAGACCTTTAATCATAGAGAGCAGTTCTATACAATTAACCAAGATATGGTTGATTGACTAAGGTATGGTTACTGATACTTTCAGCAAAAATAGAAATAGTGAGAGATTGAAACAAAAGATACTAATAATTATGCACCCCCTTAAAATGTGAATTGGATGTCACTCTCAAGATGCCATTGTTGTCTCCTTATCGTTTTTATGAATTTTTATTAACCTTTTGAGTCCTTAGAGCTGGAAGGTGCATAATGACTTCATCAATAGCTTAAGAATGCTCTTATAGACTGTCGATGTAATAATTACTTAATCAATTAGCAATATAAAGATGGCACATCTCTATTTACCTGCAATTACAAATTTAATGACAGAAAAAGTTCAAACTGCAGCCAAATTAGAGATGACAAAGAGGAGTTATTGTTTCATTATTAATGATATCAAGCACTGGACTCTACTCATGGTCATGGTCCTTCGCAACGACTTTAGTAGAAGCAGGAGATGGTATTGCTGGTGTTGGTGGTGGGGAGTTTTCAGATGCGACGCAATAACCTTCAAGAATGTTGCCCTCCTCGGAAGTAAACCCCAGAGTATCAATCATGCCGGGCCAGCACAGCTGTGTAATGGTGCGAATGGCATGGCAGCAACTGTCGCCAATGTAGGTCTCGCCATTGAGAAAGAAAAGAATAATCTCACCAGTGCAAGCTTGAAGTTGGATCAATGACTCCCAACAAGTTGGCGATTCGTCGTCTAGTTTCAGTCTTGCCACCAGGCTGGAGCTCAGTCCTAAACGGGGTCGTGCATTAGCCATGGAGTCTATGGTTGATGCACAAAGAACAATCAGAAATAACATCTTGATAGTAGAGGAAGCCATCGTATCTTTTTGTTTTTGCTTTTGATGTGCAAAAAGTGAAAGAGAGATGCGAGTAGTGCAGGGTCTAAGAGAGCCAAGGGTTTATGTAGGGGTTGGTTAGTGAACGTTACTTGTATAATTGATGGTGGAATACAAGAAGGTTAACAAAAGATAACATGTTGTTTAGTGGCAGTATGATCACTGAAAAGCCAGGATGTTATCTACGTGTTTCGTCTTCACTGCCTGACTGTTTTTTTTTTTTTTTGAACATGAAGTTATTTAATTGTAATTATTGGCGAAAACTGAAAGGAATTTGAGTTGGTGCAAAAGCAGAAGCCAATGAGAATGCGTAAAAATCTCCATGATTGCCGAATTGCCCTCTTCAGAAGTCGGTTAGTTCAGATCCAGCTCAACCTGCTCTCAAGCTTTTTCGAGGCTTTTATAAATGGGCTTGGGTCTGTCAATTCAGCTGCTGACTGTGACTGACCTGAGTCCCCCACTACAAGAAGTCAAGAACAGCAATATTCAATTATAAGCACTAGAGGGCTTGGGCTAATATAAAACTTTCCTCGAAGGTAACAGGCTGATATAATAGGAGTATTGGAATTAAGAATATGTTTAGTTAGATGTAAAGTTTTTAATAAATTAGAATGGAATTATTTATAATATAATAGAGTCTAAATTGGTGTAATATTAAAAAATTATTGTTTAAGAGAGATGGAAGAATTTATAATGTAATATAGTGAAATATTGTTTGGAAAAAAAGTTCATAATGTAATATAATAAAAAGTTGTTTATTATTTTACATTTCATCCTAAACTTCTCAAATTGGAGATTTTTCATTTTTACTGTTCAGGATGAAATGAGATATAATATAAAACCCTCTTCTTTCACCTTATTCTATTGTATTTCATTATAAACTTTCTTACTAAAATATAAAATAATATTACATTCCATCAATAAATTCCTAATAAAAAATAAGCTAAATCTCTCCCCAATTGAAAAGGTTTAAAGCCGAACCCCTCAAAAGCTTGAAATGGTTTTTTTTTAGTATTTGTTAAATTTTTTATTTTTATTATTTTTATTTTTTATTTTTCTATTTTATTTTCTGTATTGGATGGAGCGTGGTAATGATGTGTGGGTACTAACGTAGTAACGTTCTCTATGCACTAAGGTGATTGCCTTTTAGCACTCAAGAAAAGTGAGAGACGAATATGAATGAAGATTTGGCACTGAATTCTTGAGTTGCCCATAATTGCATCTACTTTTTGCTTTTCCCAAATTTCCACGACAGTCAAGTACTGGATTATATGATTAGTTAGTCTTCCTTTGTTACCACTCCCGCTATCATCTAGTGGCTGTAGTTTAGTGGTAAGAATTCCACGTTGTGGCCGTGGAGACCTGGGCTCGAATCCCAGCAGCCACAATTCTCTTCTGTTTTTTCCAAACAATTTGCTCAATGAATAATGTTTATTTGGTTGCGACCAATTGGCTGACCCAGATGATGTTGTAGTGGTTGTTACGTGTTAACGTTGCTACTTCTTGTCATATAGACCTTTTAAACATTTGCTTACAATACAAGTAAGTACCTTTGTCACGAGTATAAATTTTGTTTAAATTTGTAGTAATATTCATATTTTGAGTAAATAAAACCCACTATTGAGGTTAAAGCAATAAAGCCAGCCAACCCTTTTAGGACATTCTGCCTCTTTTTTGTTCAATGCAAACTCTGATAAAAGTCATATTCTCAAGTTCGACTAGATCATAGAACACTTGGCAAGTTTTCAGATCTGGAGAAACCCTTACCCAAACAAAAGTCATCACTCTAGAAATGGAGCGACGTCGACTAAAAGACACCGACGTGTAAAGTGACATGTTTCATGGTCGCTTTCTACCGACGGAAATTGGACCCCATGCGGCTTGCTAGAGAACAATGCTTTTTGTCTCGTACACACACGTGCCATGCTAACCCATTATTTCTTCTTTAAGGACAATGATATGAAGCGTTAAACATAAGATTTCAGCATCCAAAGCTATTGGAAAAAGGACGGATGATGGTTCGGGGTCATGCCTGGTAATCGGTGATTCTGAAATTTAAAGAAATGTTGCAGTAATAATTGCTCTTGGGAGAAAAGTTGTAAGAAAAAAGCTTTCGTCAACAACTAACATATCTAATATGATTAACACTTTGGTATTCCAATTGATTTGACAAAGTTTTAGATTTGTTAGGAGAAAGGATCTGAAGAGTAAGAAGTAAGGAAAAAAAGAACGAATAGGAGTGACCAGAGCTTAAACCATTGTAATGGCTTGAAAGTGCAGAAATGTATAGTGCTAATGCCACAAGCTGTCATGATGAAAAAAGTTCAAGAACAATCAAGCTAACTTGAACCATCCCAAGGACACAAAATCACTAGTTGCGACTCCTCCAAACTCTCAGACAAATGAGAAAATGGGACATAATGTACAGTGCAAGCCGAGGTAGAGTTGCACAGAAGAAACCCAGCACAACATCCGAAGATCCCCCACCTTCCCATTCATCCTGCTTCTTCCTCTTCTTAACACCAATTATTGTTTCTACCTTTTCAACATTCCTTTTATTCCAAGTGTTTGCCTGCAAGAAGCATCATGGACATATGGAAAAGCACAATTGTAAAGTGATTTGAGTATTTGGAAAAAGTTCCCAAGTTAATTATATAAGACATTTTCTTTTAACGTCAGGCTAGCACTCAAATCAAGTTACATACAATGTCATGAAAGAACCGTCAGTGCCTTGTGGACCAACAGCAGTACTTCTGAGTGTGGAACGTAGCTATTAGTAAAACATGAGAGTAGTGTCCTCATTTTCTGGAGAACTAGAAATTGTGTAGTTCTCGAAACCCATACTGTCGCTACCAATTGCTACCGACGATATAAATTAAAATTGGTATAAGCCAACTGGCGCCAGGATAATGATATGCCATCTGCAATTTCGTCATCAACTGTTTATCAACATATGGTGAAATCACCTAATCGTATTTATGAATTTGCGTTAGATTGTAGGACCTAAACGTGAAGGAATCATAATTATATTATACACCTATGGTGTAGTCTACTCAATTAATCATTGATTGATCTGTTTGGAATATACTCGTTGTCCATATACTTAAATGCAAATTGTCAGAGTTAGTGGCGGGGTATGTTAAAATAATGTAAGGGCTCCTCAACTAACTCTGTCTACGTCTTGTAATTGATATTTGATATTCACTTAACATTTTCTAAGAGAAATAAGCCATCCAATCTAAGTTATGTAATATGGGTGAAATTTAGGAAGTATAGTAATATACAGTCTTATCCTTAATTAATAAATGGGCTGTTTCAATTTATGTAATAAATAATCACAATACTAACTCTTTTTATAACACATGAGAAATTGAAAACATATATATGCATTTCTTATTTAATGTATAAATCCATTGAATTAGAAGATTTTTTAAATTAAAGCAATTTTTTGAACCAATCAAAGTTTTTTTTTGTATTTTCTTTCTCTAACTAACCAATTTTTCTGAATGAAAAACGATACACTAGGAGATATGCAGGATCCTGCAGAAGCAATGAATGATAATCAGACATTGCAGGTTTTCCCTCGATCCAAAAAGCACAGAATATGACAGGCCAGTATCCTGTCAAAGAAGCATCTAATGCTCTACACAATCCCACTTGTACGTGGACGAGTCTTTAACTATATATTTTCAGCACCATATCTTTAAAACACAAGCTACGAGCATGTGATGCGTTCCTGTACACTCATCTACCTTGGAATTAATATATATACATATATTCAGTCGGTATGGATAATAATGTCTGCAGGAAGTGGTTGCCAATGTTCTTTGTTCTAATTTATGCATGCTAAGCTTTTTTATACATATAAGCATTGGTTGCTCTGTCACTTTCGGTTGTGAAGAATTTGGGGTTTTAAGTATAATTACTGTACTGGATAGAAATTTATCATTACCGACATTACTTTGTTACGAGTCATTGTTGTCGGCCAATTTTATGTTGAAGAAGAAATTTTCAAAGTGCTTCTGTTGCAATATCAATCTCATGTCTCAGTGATTAGTTAAGATGAACATATATAAGATGTAACATATGCTTCTAATTTCTAATGCTACAATCGTTTTATTGAAAAGCAGAGGAAGCATAAACAATAAAGTTGGGGCTTTTTAGCACCTGCATAACATGCTTTTCCATAGTTTTGTGTCTACGGCAGATTAATAGACTTTTCTTCGTTGCCAAGTTTCATCAACTCCATAGTTATCTGTGGGTTTGGTACATGTACTTGAACTTGTCGTCAGATTTTATATGAAATGAGCAATATCCAGCTACGCATTTTAGGAGGAGGAAACAATGAAGCTATATCTATGTATGTGTATCAAATCAACTCAAATCATTCGAGATTTTTCGTAGAAGTGTCCACCGAGGAGAGAAACACGAGGCTGATGGTCAGCTTTTGGAGTTCATAGTCTGGTATAGTGTTTTGATTTAGGATAGAGAGTTCTCCATATCCCCAAACTCTTGTCGACATCTAATGAATCCTTAGCTTGGTTTTTGTAGTCACTTTTTGTTTGATTGATCTTGCTCATCATATTTAAGCATTATCCTATCCGTAATTGATGAGTGGGTTTAGTAAGTGGTTAAGGTTCGTTAGTATAAATCATTATACCTTTTAAGAGTTGTTAATAAACATAGTATTAGTAGAATTCTTAACAATTCTAGTATTTTATGTTCGATGTTTATTAGCTTAATACCAAATTTACATGACACAGTCTGACTTCCATACAATGAGGCTCAGGTGAACTCGGAGAGTGACACATGACGTTACTCTACAGTTACGCAATTACCCTTTGAACATCGCCCGCTCAGCAGCCACCGAGAGGCGCGGTGGGCCACGAACACTGGCCTTGCCGCCACCACCACCATTATTAAAATTGTCATTTTCACCAAACTCTATAAGCCTATGCAGGGACAATGACACACGTATTCATAATTTAATTGAAACACAGTCACAGACACTCTGTATATAGATCAAGTGGTTAACTCTTCTCTATTCTCTCTTATGGCTTCATTTGTGGTGTCAAAGACAAACAAACAAGTTTAACGGACAGAACCCATATGCTAGAAAGCTGGGTGTCTCTGAAGGAAAGAATCGAGCAAAGCATCATTTACAAGCAAAAAACATCCATTCTAAAGCAGTCTCAACCCATTTTTTTAGTTTTTCTTAATATGGATTGACAATTCTGAATTCCTTTCCTGTTTCTACTTTATTTTCTCACTATCTCCTACTCTCACTCTGTCCCATTTCAACTGAGCTCTAGAATGTGTTGTTGGCGTTTATTGTAGAGGGAGCCCGAGAGAAAGGGTAAATCTAAACCCAGGAGTGTGATGGAGATAACAGTGGGTACTTTGTGAGTTTTTTGAGTGATTTACACAGATACTGAGAAAGAAGAAGGAGAGTTTGAGATTGTGAGCTGAATTCTAAGGCCTTTTTTTTCCTCTGTGGCCTGATGGAGACCAAAGGGAGACTCATTGCAGGTTCTCACAACAGAAATGAGTTTGTTCTCATCAATGCTGATGAAACTGCGAGAGTAAGTGCTTCTAAAATTATTGTTTTAAATATTTTTGGTCACTTTGATGATTTTGAGGGCCTTGAAATTTTATTTCTTGTGATTGCATCTGCATTATGTATGTGCCCATTTCTCGTTTACAGTTAAGTGGGTTATTTTCAGATTAGTTAGTGAAATGCTTATATTGATTCAACACCCCCTTGTGGTTACCATTTGGTGTACCTCTGCCTCTACTCTAAACATCTCATGTTTACAGTTTATAAGATCCACTGCTTGATCAAATCAAGGAATATAACATGTGCAAT
>JAOQMM010000002.1:6141112-6154873 GCA_027563515.1 Erythroxylum platyclados
ATCTCACTTTTACCAAAGAAACTGACAGGATTTTGTGGAGGCTAACACATTCTGGTGAGTTCTCCACTTCTTCAGCTAGAAGCATATACAGGGCGGATTATCCCCCAGGTACATGGGTGTAGTCTGGATTAAGAACTTTAATCCTAGACTTGTTCACCTACTCTGGCAAGCTTTCAAAACTAAACTTGCCACCCTGGAAAGAATTGGTAGTTTCCTATACATTCCTAACGGGTGTTCCTTGTGTAAGAACAATGATGAATCTCACAACCATCTCTTCTTTTCCTGTACCTACTCGAATCAGATTTGGAAATTCATCATGAAGAAATGTAGAATTCACAACTCTCCTGTAATCTAGTCTAATATCATGGAATGGAGTGTTCAACTCAAGCTACCCCAAGAAGGCGATGTATGGTTAATACTCACAACTTTAGATTACCTTATATTAGGCATTTGGAATGAGGGGAACAATCGAATCTTCAGGTCTATTGCTTGCACACCATAACAGTAATGAATAATCATTCAAGATCATATCAAGATGCACATATTCCTCTACAAGCACAAGCACATAGTCAGCCACAGAATGACCTCACGATGGAATTTATACTAACTAAACCGAGCCAATCTCAACCGAAGGCTTGCTTATTACATCTCAAACTTGCCAATTTGCTTTGAATTTGTTATAAGATGATGCACACTCTTGCTTAGTTAGGTTCTCTCCATGGGTTAGTCCCCCTTAATTGTTTTTCTAATTTGTACACTTTCTCGTTCACTTTTTTCTAATTGAATATATTACATATTATTAAAAAAATACAAAGACTTCATAAATTTTTTTTTGAAAGATGACTTCATAAAAATATTTATACTTAGCTTTTCATTCATAACGAAACCGCTCATTTTATTTTGATACTGAAAAGAATGACACTTGAGTTGAGTAATGTTGGTGGGATCAGCTTTTGTAACAAAAACTTGACTATCAACCTCTTTGGCTCAAGAGTGCCAACCATGGTTTCTTGCAATTCATCCACGAAAGAATCATGCAAATCATTAGAATTCATCTTCAAAATCAATCAAAGCTTGTAGTTTCCGGTAGACAACAACGTTGTTATTAGAACTCAAACCCTACATTAAGTTTTCTTTTATTTTCTTAAACTTTACATGAAAAGAAATAAGATGTAAATGGTTTGGTCAAATTAGAAATTGATACGAGGGTGAGCTTGGAACTATTGGTAAGGTTGTTTGAGTTACGAAAACAGTCTATTTGTTAAATAAAAATGAAAGGTTGTGTATTATTGATAATCCTCCCTTGATCCTCTCAAAGTGAAAAAAGGATTTATTTGATTTACAATATTGGCATTAGTTAAATTTGACGAAGACATAATTTGTAATGAATCTAGCTGCTATATTTTTTTAAACGACGAAAGTTATTATCTAAATGTGAATTTGGGTAATAAAGGTGGGGTTGGTCATTCGGTTCTAAAAATGGCAATGATAACTCAGAAGCACAAAGACATAATTATATATATAAAAGGAAATTAAAAAGAAAAATATCCGAGTCTAAAAACTAAAAGTGTAGGGTAGGTATGTGAGGACAGAGAAGTATAGATAGGGTAAATCCATTAAAGCCACTTCTCTTGCAACATGCGTTAGGCGTTAGCTGTTTTCGATCGACTCTCTCTCTCTCTCTCTCTCTATACACATAGACAATAAGGCAAGTTATTTACTCTTCTCGCTTTGATTTGGATCTAACTCGCTCTTTACTTCAACCTCAGCCCAATAATGGAGCTAGAGCTAATACCTGGGTTCAATAATTTCGCTTGCTTTGCTACTTGTCTAGATTGACGGTCCTCCCTTTCCACCTTATCCTCTTGTTTCTCAACTTACAATCATACTGTTATCTAGGGTTTGCCGTTCAATTCTTCCGGTGGGATGTAGATTTGTCGTCAGAATTTCCGTTCGTGTTTGGGAGTTTTCTTTTAATAAAGTTTGTTTTTTTTTAGTTCCATGTTTATGAACTGCTGTCGATTTACTAGTGAAAATTGCGAGGGATGCTGACAGATATTATTTCATGATGGTTTCTGCTCTCTAGACTATTTGTATATGCGAGAGAGATTATGTTGCTCTCTTAGGTGACGAATTGCCCTTTCTTTGGTGTCAAAATTGAGCACTGGTCTTGAGTGGGATTGTTGATGAAGTACTTTTTGTCTGGATGGGTGTGGGATGGGGACTATTTAGTATTTAGTTGCTGACCATGAGCTACTATCTACGGAATGCAATACCACTCTTTCATGTGTCTTTTTATAAAACTTCTAATTGACTGTGACCGGCGTTTGTTGCAGGGTGGTTCAAAATGACAGAACCCTCCAAAGTTATCCATGTCCGCAATGTTGGGCATGAAATTTCTGAAGTAAGTTTACTCTTTCTTCCTCTGTCTCTCTGTCTTAGGGGTTCACACGTACAATTTGAATTACTGTTTAAGTATCCAATACAGCTCTCACAGTGTCTCCTTATAAGTCGAGGTGTTTTGTGTGTCTTGATTCTTTTTGACGCTGATCCTCTTGGAAAAACGACCACAAAACTGAATCCTGTAACTTCCAGTTTCTGTTTCATAACGGCTGTAATTACTTTCAGGTTATCTATGCCAATATCTAAGGATTAAATCCAATCCATTTGTATACTTCCCTTGATTGCGTTTGTTTGGCATTGAAGGGAAGTTCAAATGTTTTTGGTAGGAATGAAACTTCAGTTTTAGGAACATCATTCAAAGAGACTGAATATGATCTGAAAGGTATTACTTGTAAACTTCCTTGGAAGTTTTATATTGCCAAATGGCCAATTTTCACAGGGTTGGAACTCTTAGGGTTTAAAGGTGCTGTTTTAATAATTTCCCAACAAAATGATGAGCTCATTTGTTGGTATGCGACAAGACGAGGGCAATAACAAGATATGTTAAAACGACACTAAATATTCGGAATGCAATCGTTCTTATTTTTCTTTGCCCGCTCTGATGTAGTTTAGGTGATTACTTTACTTCCATTCTAACAAAACCTTTTCTAAATCAAAAACAAGCTATCAGATACAAAAATACATGCCAACAGCATAACCTGAGGTATGCATAATTCTAATAATTACTGGTTCTAGAAGATGAGAAAGATGTTTCATCATTTTTTCTTTGCTTTTCTGGACCTATATTTACAATTTACCTTAGTCAATGGGACAAGTTCATAAATTGTTGAAAAAGGGTATCCTAAATAACAATTTTATGCTTGTGACTGTCATTCTCTATTACAACTGATGATGAGAATTATTTAAGTAGGAGTCTTTTGCCCTGACGATGGTATATCCAATTAGAGATCACTTAAATGTAGGTGCTGTTATAATCATTCTTTTATCTTCTTGAGAATGCTTTTATTAATTGAGCATTGATCTTTGGGAAATAGATAAATATATATGCTTTTGATCTGCTGTACTGCTCCTTTCAGAATGATTTGCTCCAGCTATTCCAGCCGTTTGGTGTCATAACAAAGCTTGTCATGCTCCGGGCAAAAAATCAGGTTTTCTTTTTTTCTTTTACTGTAAATCTGGTAGTGCAAAACTATACTTATGATGACAGTCCATTTTATATGAATGTACAAATTGTCATATATTCAGGCTCTCCTCCAAATGCAAGATGTTCCTTCAGCCATTACTGCCCTGCAATTCTACACAAATGTTCAACCAACGATAAGGTACACAGTTTTCTACTCTCCCTAGGATATTTGGTGTGCAAATAGTTTATCTTCTTCTTGTAAAACTTCACTTGGTTCATTGGAGCTTTTAGAACAATTACTCAAGTTTTCCTAATCTTCGATGGTACTGTATTTTTCATATCTTAATTGGCTTTGTTAGGGGGAGGAATGTTTATGTCCAATTCTCATCACATCAAGAATTGACCACAATGGATCAAAATACTCAAGCACGAGGAGATGAGGTTGGTACTTTATAGTCTGATATAGTAAAAACATAATGCAGCCAGGTGGTTATTGTGTGAAATCATTTGGATCTATTAATCTAATTGATAGTCTACTTTGTTCATGGTAGTGGAGAACCCATTGTTCCATCAATTGTTTCCTTCAATTTTGGTAGTTTTTGGTTTCCCTTTTGATTGATGGTATCGGCTCTCAACTATGTATGTCAGTGTAAAACATAAAATTAGAAAAAAATAAAAATAGCCTCTCTCTATCTGCTCTTTTCTCTGGATCTACTTGTTGTGCTCAGCAATTCTTTATCTCTTCATTTGTCATCATGAAAGAATACGTTCTTGTGCGTTCCGCTGAAGGAGAATCCATCAGTTCTGGTGGCTCTGTGGTTACCTTCCTCTTACTTAGACATATGATAATATAGATAAATTACTATCCCCATAGATGATGTCACTGAATACTGCTCCAAGGACAATGTGGGAATTTTTTTAAAAAATAATGCTGTGATTTGGCTGGCTCTGGACTTTACTGCTATTTATGATGCATTGGGTTGGTTTATATTTCATAGTGAATTCCATATTTCAATTCTACACTATTTAATGCTCGAAACACGTTACCAGTGGAATTACAAATGGACTCCCGAATTCCACAATTTATGGAATTCATTTGTTCCAAACAGACTCTTAACATCTTGTTCTTCAACTCTGTCTCTCTCCCTTTTTCTTTTCTTATTCTCATAATGTGTTAAATGCAATTCATGGGTTGCCTTTCAAGATTCTTTTATTTCTTGGTTTGTTTATTTTCCTTTTCTCTGAATACAATTTCTGTTTATCTCATCTCTCTGTCTATTCTTCTCTATTTATTCTCTTCTGTCTTCTGCTGGCGTCTTGTCGGATACTCTCTGGATGCTCAGCCCAACAGAATTCTATTAGTTACAGTCCATCATATGCTATATCCCATTACAGTGGATGTGCTGCAGCAAGTTTTTTCTCCTTATGGATTTGTGGAGAAGATTGTCACATTTCAGAAGTCAGCTGGTCAGCTTCAAGTTTCTTTCTTCTGTTTCTTCCTCTTCTGTTTCTTTATTCTTATGTTTTCATGATGAATGTTCCAATTGTTCTACTAAATAGCTTATATTTGAAGGATTCATGCTTTCTTTTCCCCAAATCTTCACTGTTAGTCTTTTGTGGATTTATGTTATATCAGAAACATGAGATGTTGACTTGCTTTTGCTTAAATCGGTATGTAAGTTTTAAATTGTGGTTCCTTATATTATTTCTATTTGGCGATTAGGTTTCCAAGCCTTGATTCAGTATCAGTTGCGTCAGTGTGCTGTTTCAGCTAGGACTTCTCTTCAGGTGCAATTTAAGTTTTTATTTCCATCTTTTGTTTGTTATGCTGTTGATGGTATTATATTTGGTTGTGGTTAATTTCTGTTCTAAGTTAGTTCTTGAATTTTTGTAGGGACGTAATATTTATGACGGATGCTGCCAACTGGACATTCAGTTTTCTAAGTATAATAACTGTTTAGCAACTGCTTTATGTTATCAGTTCATTCTCTCCATATTCTTTTTCTACTTAAGAGTCTTTGTCGCATATATAAGTCACCCTGTTTCCCGTCCTTTTCGTTCTCTTGTTGCTCTGTTGATTGGGTGATGGGGGTACAGGAGTGATGGTCATGTGGGGCATTGAAACTTGATTATCCATATTCTTAGGCATGTGTCGTGAAGTTATTTAAAATTCCTTTCATTTTCACGTTGATACTGAACGTTGCTTATGTATGCATGTAGCCTGGATGAGCTGCAAGTGAACTACAATAATGATCGATCGAGGTTTGCGAATAATCTGATGTCCTTATATTTAAATCTCTTTATCTTGAAGCCATTTACACACTAATATTGCTTCATGTTATCTATTGTGTGCTCAGGGATTTCACAAACCCAAATTTGCCTTCAGAACAGAAAGGCAGAACTTCACAAGTACGCATTGTTTGCATTTTTCTTGTTTACATAGTTGTTAATTTGTTATATAGTTGAATACTTGGAGGTAACTTACCTTGTGTTTGTTTCATATGCAACAGCCAGGATATGGCGATGTAGGAGGTATGTATACTCTTCAGGTTAATGGTTCAAGGGCAAGTGCTGAATAAACCTTAGATTGTTCTACCTATGATCTTTTTGAATCTTAACTAATATATCTTCTATTTCTTTTTCGCAGTTGCATATCCACAGGTGGGTTTTTGCTAAATTTATGGTAGAAGTATTATTCATTGTCCATATTATTGTTTCAGGATGTAAACTGGCTTTCAATTATAAGAATCTTTCCTTTTTTTGGATGCTTTAAGCATGGAATTTTTTGCATAGAGATATAATGGTTGACCATTTAAAACTTATTGAAACATAGGTGCTTGTGTTTCATTTATAGTTGATGAACAGATTCTGTGTGTAACATGCTGAGTGGTAAGATGTGTTGCAATGTGAAACTGAAATACATCTGTAGTGGCAATGTTAGAAATGTACTTCAATGATATAAACTGGTCTAGATTGCTTTCTCAATGGCAGTTGCGTGTGGATTTGATGCAATTTTCCTGTTTGTTATCTTTTATCCAATGTGTGATACATCGTAACTGGGCTAAAATGGTTTCTCATTGGCAGAGGCATGTAAAATGATTGCATGCATTTCATTAATCATGATTTCCCCAAAACTTTGAGTACTTTCATTTCCCTCTCATATATTGTCTGATGAGAATCTGACCTGTGAATTTTGAGCCGACCTTTCAATACTTATCAAACTTCCCTTTATGTGGTTTGAGGAAGTTTATTAGTACCTGCACATAGCGTACACATTGGCTGCTTAAATGTGCTGAGAAATTCTTTTCATGTGCACATGCTGAATAAATTGCAAACCTGTGATATTTTTCTGATATCTTCATTATAGCTTGACATCAATTGAGGTGTTTTTCAAGTTTCTATAATCACTTGGCATTGAAACTTAACTTTGGACTTATTTTAATATGGAGATATAGTTGAGGTGTACTGATTCTCTGTTGGAATTTCAGATGGCTAATGCGGCAGCAATTGCTGCTGCCTTTGGTGGAGGGTTGCCTCCTGGAATTAGTGGCACCAATGATAGGTGCACTGTTCTTGTCTCCAATTTGAATCCTGATGTAAATCAACTTTGCTCTAGCTCTTGGTCTTCGACTCGTAAAGTTCTGATATTCTGTTTAGTAATCTTCCGTGTGTTATATTCCAATCCAGCAAACAGATGAAGATAAACTTTTCAACCTTTTCTCCCTTTATGGAAACATCATAAGGATTAAACTTCTTCGCAATAAACCTGACCATGCACTTGTTCAGATGGGAGATGGTTTTCAGGCCGAGTTAGCAGTGCACTTTTTGAAGGTTTGATCCTTTAGAACTCGGCCTTCTATATTACTTTCTGCGCTCAGGTTTCTGGGTCTCACTAGTCCTCTATATGGTATTGGATATGATTATCTTGTATTCAAGATAAATTGTCTCTCCTTGTCTCATTGCATATAATAACTGTTGAAAGTTATTTGTTCAAAGTTTAATTGAAGTTATTGCCTTGTCAGTAAAAGTTATGAAATGGGAAATTTGGATGATGCTAGAAATTTTATTCCCAGCTTAGATGAGTTGCTATTTTTGGCCCATCTATCTGTGTGTTTTGAACACCATGCTATGTTATTTCTGCTTGCCGTCTGTTGGTCTTTTACCATTTTGTTGATATTGTCTTGAGTTGCTTAGTTATGCGAACTGCTTTAATTCACTTAACAGTGTAGGTAATTCCTACTTGAATAAACAGTTAACTCGCATCAATTTAATTGTGCATAATATTATGGGACAGATATATCAAGTTATTCTGAACCAAATCATCTTTTAAGCTGTGGTGATAATAGTTCCTTTTACATCATTTCAAGGCTTAGACCTTTCTTCTTTCTCCTCTAGTTGGATTTGGCACCCTACATCCATTTGTCGATGTTGAACATGGACAGATTATTTCGGATGACGTTCTAGTATCCTGAGAGAAAAAACTGTTAGCAAATTGAGATAATATTGTCATTCAATAAATTTCCTTCAAATAGGAAACACGATGGTTCCAGATCCAACGAAACCTAGACCTAGACATGGATTTGGAATTTAGCTCAGTTGTTACTGGCATCGTCTTTCACTTCTGCACTCTTTTTTGCCATTGACTTGAGTTTGTTTGCTAATAGAAACTTTTCATAATCAACTAATGATATTGTTTACTATATTTACTGTTTATTTTTTTGTGCACGCGCGCGCGTGTGTTTCTGTCTTTTGTCTTACTTCAATCAGTTAGAAACAGTATTCATTGAATATCTTCAAGCTTAAAACACTACTTTGCAATAGATTGGTCTGTTGAGACAACTTATATTGTTCTGCACAATGATCTCTTTCTCCATTCAAAGAAATTCCTGTTACAAACTTTTTACTTGAAGTTGGTTGACACTAATATTTGAATTCTCTGTATTTATTTGGCTTGAAGAGATGCAATATCACTTCACTGAGAGATGTTATGTTCTTTGAAATGTGAAATAGGGAGCGATGCTTTTTGGGAAAAGAATGGAGGTCAACTTTTCAAAGCATCCAAACATAACTCAAGGTGCAGATACACATGAGTATGCAAACTCTAATCTCAATCGTTTCAACCGCAATGCTGCAAAGAACTACCGATACTGCTGCTCGCCAACAAAGATGATCCATCTATCCACTCTGCCGCAGGACATCACTGAAGAGGAAATTGTTAACCACCTTGAGGAACATGGAACTATTGTCAACACTAAGCTCTTCGAGATGAATGGAAAGAAGCAGGCCCTTGTTCAATTTGAAACTGAGGAGCAGGCTACTGAGGCCCTTGTGTGCAAGCATGCAACATCCCTTGCTGGGTCAATAATACGGATTTCCTTTTCTCAGTTGCAGTCTATTAGAGAGAATTCGTAGAAGGATAACGAGGGTAAGGATTTGCATTGGAAATAAACTCGAAGGATTCATACTGGGCAAGGATATTTGTATGTTGGTGACCCCTGACTTCTAACATATGTCGCTTCGCTTGTAATGATTCACTTCTTTCATGCTTTTGGATCTACTTTTTCCTTTTTTCTTTGACGACCAATCTTGATAAGTTTATATTTTAGTACCAATTAAATTAGGTTATGCCTATCATCAGAACTCAGGAGTAGAATCATTGACTGCCTGCATTGGTGCTCAGTTTTGAAGAGTAGGAAGAGACGGGGACAGCTAGTTTTGTACCATTGTTGTATATTCTTGTAACTAAGGCAAATCAGGCCTTCATTGATAAGCTGCTTTTGAAGTCTCAATTCTCCTCTCGACCACCCTTCTTTCTTCATATTCTTACCTATACCCCTCTCTCTCTCTCTCTCCCTCTCTCTCTCTCTGAAAAGTCATGAAAAATGATCATTGCATTCCTTCCCCGTGGATTCGTTTTTGAAACATTCTTGCTTCTTCTTCCTCTTCATCTAATTATTCTTCTAATTCTTCTGCTTCTGCTTCTGTCTCTGTATGTTTGCATTTAAATGTTGAAGTTATTTATGATCCAGGTGATTAATGGAGCATAAGATGTAGCTCTTATTCACGTCGTGAATGGGATATTGAAGCATTCAATTAAAAATCCATGAGCGGTTCCTGACAAATTTTTTATATTAGAGATGTTGGAAGTCCGATGGTACGTGTGAGCCAAAAGGTGTCTAGAAATAAAAAATGTAAGCATATGTCAAATCTGTGTTGATAAACGACTGAACCTATAGCATTTGTAACGTCCGTTGAAGCAGAAAAACGAAGTAGAAGTAGAACTTATAGCTACCAGAAAGAAATGAAATAGGCCTCGAACTGAAAAGTGGTTACAACTTTACTTGTGCCGCTGCACTTGCGTTGATGGTAGAGAGAGTTGGTTCTTTCTGTTATGTATTTAGGTTTGGTTTGGATCATATTTTTCTTCGTAAGTAGCTCATGATAAATCCTCGGACAGAAGTTCGCGAGTGAGTTGAAGGTAGGCAACTGTTCTGTTAGAAAGCTGCTTGGAAGCCGAAAAAAATTACGCAAGTTAATGTAATATAGCCCGTAAGCTCTTTTCGTTATTGATCAAAGGCACGATAATCATAAAAAGTTAAAAAAAGAAATAGATTTACAGCTTAAAAAAAGAAATAGTATTTAATATTTATAATCTTATCCGCCTTCAAACGGACACGAAATAACTTCCATAACAAAACGAATCATATTGGTTCCGGTTGATGGATTCGACCTTCACACGAACTTCAGCTCCATTCTCGCTGAAACACTCTCTTTTCTTTAACAAATCCCGTAGCCTTCTCTATTTTATTCCCTGCCATACACAAATACTGTTCAAATCCAGTCACAGACTGGAGGGTTTTCGACGCAGTGCCAAGGACGAAGTCGTTTTCGACGAGTCGGCTTTTGAGGCCCAAAGGTTGCGACTTGACGCCCAGGCGCGAGAGTCCATGGCCGAGGCTTCCATAAGAGAAATGGGGTCAAGTTCGAATGCAGAGGGTGTCGACCCGAAAGCTTGGAAATGGGTAATCAGAAAGAGAATATGGAAATTCATGGAGGACCGCAACTATGCTCAGAATCCCAGACCAGTACACCATCGCATCCCCAACTTCGTTGGCGCTTCAGCTGCTGCCGAAAATGTAAAAATGTTTATTCCTTTATTGAGTTATTGTTGGGAAGTCCGTTTTTCAGCGAAGTTGATTTGAATTGTAAAATGGGTCGGTTTGTGTTTTGTGTCAGCTGAGTCGGTTGGAGGTGTTTGTAAATGCTGGTTGTGTGAAGGTGAACCCGGATTCGCCACAAAAGCAAGTCAGGTTTCTCACTCTCACTGGTTAGTCTTATATTGGTTGATTTTTAGTTCTGAACGTGCCGTCAAGTTATGGCTAGTTTGGTTGAATTTCAGTTATTATATCTTTTAAGACTTGTCTGCTGCACAGGTGGAAAGAAGCTGTTGACTCCTCAACCCCGCCTGAGAACTGGTTTTTTTTCTGTCCTTGAATCTCATATGTTAAACCCAAGTACCATTCTCGAGGCTTGTACCTCTGTAGGGGTAGCCAAGTATGGTATGCCTATTGGATTGGATGAGAAGTTAAAGGTTGATTTAATTGTCATTGGCTCTGTTGCTGTCAACCCAAAGACAGGGGCTCGACTTGGTAAGGGCGAGGTAACAATCAGGTCCAATCTTATTGATTTCATAATTCCTTCTTTTTTCCACCTTTCCAATATACAACTATTATGAATTGTTGTTTGAGTTGACCTGGAACAGCATCTTTTGTGGAAGTTTTTGCGAGGTTGTCTAATGAGATAAAGGATGCAGGGATTTGCAGAACTTGAATATGGAATGCTGCGATATATGGGAGCCATTGATAACTCAACACCAGTTGTCACCACCGGTAGGTGTAGTAATGCTCTGCTAATGAAGGAAATGATGTTTCCTTCCTAAAGGAACCATCAATCCAACTGTTTCTTGTGTCAATAGGCATCTTGACCAGCAAATAGTTATGAAGTTTGGCAGTTCTACATTTATCATTAGAGGCAGCTAATTTTGGAAGAAAATTAAAAAGTCGATCCTTGTTAAATGGTGAAACACAAATCACATGATCAGAGTGTATTGATTATTTATTTGATGTGGAGTTCCCTGGTAGCCAGTTCTATGCATTGAAATCTCATCTTTTGATATTTCCTCAAAATTTTAACTTTTCTTACAGTGCATGATTGCCAGTTGGTGGATGACATTCCAGTTGAGAAACTGTTGATACATGATGTTCCTGTTGACATCATATGCACTCCCACTCAAGTCATATTCACCCGGACAGTCATTCCCAAGCCTCAAGGTTTGTGAACCACTGTAGTCTGTAGTTTAAATTATTGCTCAATATAAAAAAAGAGTGTATGTCACCATGATTAATACTTTTTGAAGTGGGTCAATGTACATTACTTTCAATGCTTACTGCTGCTAGATCAAGGCAATGCAACAAGTTGGTTGGATGTTTAGTAACTCCCTCACCTTCTGTGAACCCACCTTGTGGTAGGATTTCCATATGAATCTGAGGATATGAACGATTTTTAAGGGCTTTCCATTCTGTGTTCCGAGATTTACTCTTTAACGGTAGGCCTTGTGATGTGTTACGTGCAACTATCACATAGAATAAGAGTTTGTTCGCTGTAGGAATATACTGGGACAAATTGTCTCCTCAGAAGCTTGGCCAAATTCGAATACTCAGAGAGCTAAAGAGAAGAATTGAACTCGAGACTGGACAGAAGCTTCCTTGTGGTCCATCAGAGAAACTGCCTCCTACAGCTCAGCGGAGCCGTAGATAAGTTAAGATGCGTTTCACTTTCACATTACTTGTAAGATGATGGAACTGAAAAGCAATCTGCAACCTGCTGTCTCTTATACTACTCCAAAGAAGAGAAAACAGTGTTCTAAAGAGAAACATATCATTGTGTTTGCTTCTTAAAAGCATTGTACATATCTGGCCAAGAAAAACTACATGTTTGTATGATAATAGTGGTAGAAACGCTGTTTTGTATGAACATATGTTTGATGTCCTATAAACAATTAAAAAATCGAATTGGATTAACTGGTTCAACTATAATAATTTTGAACCGACTTATCATTTGGTTCAGTTTACCTTTTTAATTGTCTCTTTTAATTAAATTTTAACTTATTCGATAGATAAGAACAATCTGTTTCTTCAAATGGCTTTTGCATAAAGATGTGAATGTAATTGGAGTATTTTTTAACGTATTCATTCGAAAAGAATATATGTATTTTATTGATTAAATTTTATTTTTTAATAACTATACTTTTATTATTAATCATGTAATTTCTATATCATGTTAGAGCACTTAGTAAGAAGAAAATATATGATCCGATTGTATTAATAATACTTCTTTTTTGATCGAAGAAGAACCTTTGCGAATCTTTGATTATAATTAACTTGATTTATGAAGAAAATATATTTATCACGATAAATAAATAAAAACCTCTATTGATGGTTACTAGATATTTTGTTTTATACATATTTAAAAATTAAATGTATAATATATTACATGTTAATGCAAATACTTTAGATGAAGGTATACTTTATAAGTCTTTAAATAGTATATATGAATTTGCAATTCTTAACAATAATGCGACACAACCTTCTTCACTATTATCTTAATTTTTTATGTCACATACAAATTGAGTTTTAATTATTATTATTATTATTGAAATTTAAAGAAATTTCATTAATTATAGTAAAATTATATACAACTTCAAAAGTAAGACTCCTTATTAGAACCCAATGTTACCCACTTTAATAGCTACATAACAACCAATTAGACTATAAAGACAAAATTAAGACTTATAGCCTCCATCTTGCTGATATCTTCTGTGTTACAATAATTGATTATATGGTAGACTGTCGCCGACTACCAAATAATAAATTCCTAACTTCCAAAACTATGTAGTAGTGGTGAGCTACGGTCAAACCCATAGAGAGTTGGGATGTAAGTATTATTTCAGATGTTGCAAACAAAATAAAAGAAAACATCCTGAAGTTGTGCAGATGAACTAAGCTAAATTGCAAGAATTTAAACAAGCAGAAAGATGCAAGTCAAATAAAAGATAAGGTAAATAACAATGATAAAGAAACGGGTTGGAAATACTTTCGGGATGTCTGGATGATCATTGATCCTTGAATCTAAATATAAGGTACTCTGATTATGGTGTTAACCTATAGGTTCAAACA
>JAOQMM010000002.1:6185671-6196382 GCA_027563515.1 Erythroxylum platyclados
ATTATAGTTTAATTAATTACATTATAATTAACTAATTAATTATATTTTAATTAATCATTTAATTATATTTTAATTAATCAATTAATTATATTTTAATCAACTATATTATATATATGTGTTAATTATATTTTAATTAATTAATTAATTATATTTAATTAAAAAATTAAAAAAAGAAAATATGTGTCACAGGTGTGACTTAAGTGTCACGCCTGTGACACTCAGGAATAAAAGTAATTCACAACAACTTGAAGCCACTCAGAAAGAAATGAAGGCCACATTTGTATTTTCAGTTGTTAAATTTTAGTTGATTGTTCAACACGCTGAGTATACCAGCATTTTAATTTTTAGCTGATAAGCTAATTCAACAACTAATTACCAAACAACAAACTCTAACTTTTTGACTAGTCAAACAACTATATTTAGCTGATCAGCCATCCGTGTACCAAATGCAACCTTTGTGTCTAATTAAAAATTTTATAATAAAATATTTAATTATAAAAAATGATTCACTAAAAGATTATTTAAATAATACTTTAACATTTAGATATCCTACCCACTGGTACCACTCGATATATGTCATATTGGCTAGAAAATGATACTTAAACTAATGTACGATACAAAAAAATAATAAAGGACAATATTAAAAGCTTTATGCAGTAATATTTAGTATTAAACAATATACAAAATATTGATAAATACCAATAAATTTTGGGACAAAAGTATAATATTGAAAAACTTAATCTAAACCCCAAGTCTTCCTTTCATATTTTCGCTCTTTCTTACAGATGACAATTGGACTCAGCTCGAAGTCAATGGACCAAGTCTAGCTTGATTGGACCTTTAGCTGGGTCTTGAGCCTGAGCTGGTCTAGTTCAAGACTAGACAACTATAACAAAAACGAAGTCGTTTTGTGGAAAAGATGTTGTTTTGTGAAAAACGACGTCGTTTTTTCATTTTTAATTTAAAAATAAAAATTTTAGGTTGGGTTAGGCTGAATCAAGCTCAGGTTTGGGTTCGTCGGGCACGAATGAGTCTCGAGTGGGGCCTAGCCTAGGTCCTAATAGAAACTGCCCTGTTCGATTCGCCCAGGCCAACTAAGTCCACTGCCACCCCTACCCTTTCTTCTTCATTGAACTAAATTCTTAAAACTTTGCTAGCCTCTTACTTCCTTATTGCAACTTGTCAAAGCGATTTACCACTACCACTGACCATCTTCATCATTGTAAGTAGTAAGTATTCAAGATTTTAGTTACTGTAATTGGTAGATAAAACTGTTTAATCCATTTCTATGTAGTTTTTCCTATTTATTTTTGGCTCATATGCTCTCTTCTCTCTATCTATTCCTTATATTTACAATGATTAAGTTATATATTGGTTTTTTTATATCACTTTCTCTGAACTTCTTCAGGTGGCTCTCATCTCATTTTGATCAAATCATATAAGTTAATTCGATAATTGTAAATTATGGTCTTGATTACATTACTTTGACTTACTTTTTCTCTTTGATTTGAATCAATAATTCTGCAATAAATTATAGCCATTTTTGGTTAGTAAGAGAAGCTACTAATTCAAATGCTAAGCTTAAGCAATAGGGTACATGTTATTTTAGAAGAATAGATTATTAGTATCTTAATTTTTATAAGAAACTAAGTTAGATGCTTCTATTATGGAAGCAATATAAAAAAATTATAAATATGCAAATATACTGTACAGGTCTTTTTCCTATTTAAAAATAGAAAAGTTATTTTATATGTCATTCTACCTCATCTAAGAAAAAGAGTTTTAAGTTAAACCACTCTCATAATCTTATATGATGTGAATGAGAGGTTGCCAAATTAGCAAAGTTTAGGTCTCATTTGCATACTAATCACTTATGGTATTATTTATTATTAGTCCTTATCACGATCATTGGTAAGAGTAGCATATATAATCCCATGGCCTACCCTGCCCTTTATTAATTATTGTTCTAGTCATATCAAGATCATTGGTGATGGTAATAGATTTGATCTTATCCTTTACCCTGCTAAAATTTAATGATTATTATTTTGTTATAGGCCTAGTTGAATGATGTAGATGCTAGTCTTTGTCTTCCTAGTTCTAACTATATCTTGTTTTCCAATGGTATGTTCGGTTGAAAACCAAGTTATCTTCACTTTTGTTTTGTTATATTTTTTATGCAATATTTGTTGAAAGAAGTCAAATAACTAGAATTGAAAGTTGTTTAGTGAGTCTTAACCACTCCTCTTAGATCCTCTTTTAGTAATGTTTGCTTGATGTGCTCTATTATTTTAGGTTCTCATGTTGAGGAAGCTTCCACCATTCATCCCATGCTAATAATGGGGCATTTTCCTAATATAATGTAGTTGTTTAGGGGGAATCCATATTCCCTTTTGTTTGTATTTAACTATTTTCTCTTTAACATCTATTACACATTCATTGTCATATCATTACAAAATCTTATACTTATTTCCCCTCTCTTAGGAACACTTGACCTTTTAAAGTTAATATAAGAGTGATTCCCTTAAATAAGCATTGCATTCTCCACTTTGCACTTATATTATTAGTAATAGACTTCACAAACGTAGGATGAGTAGGATTATATTCTCTTTTAGTAGGATTTCATGTTTTCTTTTTTTTAGAGAATGATAAATAAAAAGGAATATGAAAGAAAATTAGCATAAAATGTTAGTGTAATTTGGTTTGTTGTTATTTTCAATTTCTTATAGTCTTACTCTCTTCAATTAGGATTCTGATGATCTTCTAATGTTTCCTTTTATTATGTAATAAATAGCTTAATTAGATGAACTATACTACTAGAAGTTGTTAAGTCTTGGTTTAAAGTTAGTGTTTCCATTTATTGTATAGCTAAATAGATGAAAGTTTAAGTACTTCTGACAATTCAACCTCTTTAAGAAGATTCAATGATCCAATTTGAGCTTAAGTGAGAATAGTTCTTATTACAAAAAATCATACTATATGTTTGTATTATGACAAATATTTAAAAGTTGGGAGAATTACCAGATTAAATAAATATTTAGTTAGGAACAAAAGTAATGTGAAACCTTGCAAAGTTAGCCATGATATAATGAAAATTGAAAACTTTGCTACAAGAGTATAAGAATGACAAAGAAAGGAGGTAAAGACTTAACTATGAAATTAAAAATATACTTCAATTTGCTTCATTAAGGATGATATTGACAATATTAAAGCTAGTATGCCTACCAATGAACTAGGGATTAGTAAAATTTATATAAGGAAAAGAAAAAGGCAAGTGCCTAGGCTTTTTGCTCTATGAACAAATTAGAGCTCAACCTTCTATATCCTTGATGCATTACAATCTAAAGATATAACTCATAATCTAAAAATGATAATGGATAAATGGTGGTGTGATGCATAGATGTCTTTTAATGCTTCCCAATTTTACTATTAATAGTCTATGATAGATGTTAACACTAGGCCTTATAAGAAATGTTGATACTTTTTTAGAGATTTTTGATGAAGTTTTATTGGGTCTCAAAATTTTGTACAATCATTACTGATAATGATGTTGCTTATAGAGCAGCAAGAAATAAGTTGCAAAATGGGTATAATTTTTTCTATTGGGTTCCTTGTGTTCTAAATTGTATTAACTTGATGTTGAAAAATATAAAAGATGGTAGGAGTTTCCTATCATTGATGAAACTATGTAGAAAGTAAAAAAAGTCACTAAGTTCATTTATAATCGCATATTAGTATTAAATTTGAAGAGAAAATATTTAACAAATAGTGAAAATATATGTTGTCGTACTATTATAAGATATACAACTAATTTCTTATCACTTTAGTAATTTATTCTTATAAAGAAGGAACTGAGATAAATATTTATAAGTAATAAATGAGTTACATCCCAGTATACTACATCTAATATTGGAGGTTTCTATAATTATACAATTTTAGTCCCAATATCAGTTTGTCATATAAGTTTGTGATCATTTGGTGAGAGTACTTCGTCTGATTGATAGTGGTAAGAAGTTAACAATTACTTTTATGATGCTATGGAAAGAGTGAATGAAATAATGAATTCTAATATAAATAATTGGCCTACTTTTATATACTTTGTCTTACAAACATTAATTAGAGGTGAGAAAAATAACTTTACTCTTCTTTATTTACCGTTGGAAGAAGTATTCTAGAATTGTAAAGGTTTGTAATTTAGATTCGTAGCTAAAGTGTGAGTGAAATTTGGTGTGAAAGGAATTGAAACATGTTTGAGTTCATTTATTGCAAAAAGTATAAATTAGATCCTAATGTCTTATCAAAATAAAAGTTGAACTGTAACATTTTGAAGCATTTAAAATGAACTCTAACATTTTAAACATTTATAGGATGTTCAAAATAAACCTTGAGTGGACAAAAAATTAGGAGTTAAGTTTCCTTCTATGATGTGTAATGTTAATGCCAACGTGGCATAAATTTTACATTTTTAATATGACAATGGGCCCCTATAGTGCCACGAGGATGCCATGAGACATAATAGGCCCCACGCATCATATTTAAGTTAAATTTTATAATTTTTATTTTATATTTATAATAAAAATAAATAAAATATTTAATTATAAATAATACTAATTAACTAATTAACCTAATTATAATATGATTAAACAAAATTTCTCAAATTCTTCAATTTAAGTTCCCAAACTTCCCTAAGGACTCTAATTCCTAATAAAATGAATTAGTAACAATTAGGGTTTGGAATCTGAATTGGAATTCCTAGAGAGAATGTATATATAACAACTTGTCATTGTCTCCTACATGCTCTAATGAAGTTTGTTGTGTTCGTTGAGATAACAGTTGAATAGGCATGTATATACTTCAACCAAGCATAAGCAAAAGCTTGCTGATACTAATAGAAAACATTAATCCAAACCTTATAGTACGTATATCCAGTTGGTCCAACTTGTTATATCATGTGAAATAGGAATGTATATTGAATTCATCTAGTTTTTAAGATATATAGAATGATCATAAGGGAGCTCATGGATCATTGAAACATCTCAAAACCCTAACTGGGGAAGTTCTCAAACCAAAGTAGTTTACTCACATTAGGTGGAGACATCCATGTTCACACAATTACTAGGAATCCCACACATCTTATGCTTTATTCTTGAATTAGGGTTTTTCGGGTTATTTGGGAATTTTGGGAACTTGGGGGAGAATTAAACTGAATTTGTAATTAAATTAGTTTGATTAGTTTTAATTATAAATTTAAAATAAAAATTAAAAAATTTAACTTGTCATAATAAAAAATATAAAATATGTGTCATGTCAAAATTGATGTGGCACATAGCAGGCATAAACTTAACTCTATCCAATTTTCTGTCCACTCAAAGTTCATTTTGAACATTATGTAATTTTTAGAGTTTTCTTTGAAAGCTTCATTATGGTTCAACTTTATTTTGATGAAAATGTTAAGCTCTAATTTACACTTTTTGCCTTCATCCATTAAAAAAAAAAAGATCAGAACATAAGATGTTGAATAATCTAATATTTTTCTTAAATAACTTGAAGTTTCGAGAAAGGTATTTTATTATAATTATTAATTTGAATAAATTTCTTATACTTTCATTACAATTTAATAATATAATATATTTTTATTAATCCAATTTGCTTTGATCATTTTGATCTTTTCGTAGATTGGATTTAAAAAAAAAACAAATTTTATAGATAAGAGTGAATTGGAAGATGATCTTTGTTGAAAAAGTATTGACATGTTATTTAATGCATAAGTTTGAATAATGGTGATGATGAGAATCCCTTTAATAATGAGAACTTTATATTAGATGAAAGTTGAGGCTAGTATGAATTAAACAGATTATCTTAGAAAGGAAATTTAGAATTTTTATTTCACTCTTAAATTTTAGTTTCACATGTATCTGTCATACATGTTAAATTCAAAAAATATAAAATAATATAAAATTAATAAGTGTAAGTGTTTTTGTTTTAGGTTACATTTGTTATGTTCTACTTCAACTATATTTTTAGCATGACTTTTAGATAATTTAGCTCAAATTTTGAGGATTTCTGTATGACTTGGCACTTAATTTAGCTTATATTTTATTTACAAGCCTTATTTTAGCTTTGTAATGAAGAAGGTGTGAATTTGGGCAATTTGGAGCCAAGTTGGAGAAGTTTTAGAGTGATTTTAGAGGAATACAATTTGAAAATACCCTATATTCAGTAACACAAAACCTACGTAATATCGTGTTCAAACCGTGTTGTTGAAGAGTGCATTCTACTTCTCCAATGGCTTGACATGTAAAAGAACATGGTGCAAACATGTCACAATCACAATGTTAGTGACATGTTACAAAAGGTTGTAGTTTGCTTCTTTAACTATTTAGATACATGAAAAATATAGTTTGGACATGGTCTAGTGTTACCTAACATGACACCTACACGATACTGTATCCAATCTTGTGTTCTAAGTTAAGAGTCTTGAACATAAAATAGAAGAGTAGGAAACCCAAGACCTATATTGGTTGTGATTATTACAAAAAAAGAAGTTGAGAAGGGAGTACGACTTTGTTTTGGTGTTCGAGGAATGTTCTTAAATTATGCTCTACCTACTATTTATAGACTTGTTGTGTCCATTATTGATTGATTAACATGTGATTTTTAAGTTGTTTGAAATATAATTTGATTAAGCCATCATCTCTACAAACTTAAGCATTGCGAGTTTCAGTCTCAAGAACCCCAGATTATTAATAGAAAACTGAGAAAAAATAATACACCCATATTGAGTGTACGGATTGAGCTTAGATTAACTAAGATGTCCATCAATCTTTTATAGGCATGCATGCTTCATATTCACTTAAAAGGTCTAATTACCCAAAGAGATATATCTAATTAACGTGAGATTCGATCATGTTAAGAGTTACAGTCCTATCGAACACTAATTAAGCAACTTATTAAAGCTTAGATTCAATTCTATTAAGGGTAGTTAGAGTTAAACTATACTTTAAAGAATGATTGTCTATAAAAAAAAGATATTTTGAGATAAGTTCACATTGTGACTCTTATTAACCATAATTAGTGATCTTCTTATATATTTAACACCCTTTAATTTTATTGACTTGAGCATCTGATGTCTCTTTTAGAATCATCTCCGACCTATTATTAGTTGTTTTTACAAGCTTACCAAATTGAGACCAACCTATCAAACCTACTCTAGATTCAATCTACATCAATATTTAAACATAATTTAGACAATTTACATGGTAAATGAAGTCATACAATTTAAACAAAGATATTTTAAGTTAAAGTTAACTTTAAGTAAAATAATAAATTTATGTCTTAGAGAAGTAAAGAGTTAAACCTTCCTTGTTCTTATTACCGAACCAACAAATACATCAGTAACTACCCACAGCTAGCCCTATATTGTTAGTCTGTTACTGTAAATAGAATATTCCAGTAGCTATCCATACATTCTGTTATTATTCTGTTGTAACAAACTCTGACACGCATTGTAATAGCTGTATTTAAAAGGCACTGCCATACCAATGAATAACAACGATTATTCAGAAAACCTTTAAGCCTCTTTATGGTATCAGAGCCAAGAAGCTAATCAAAAGCTCTCAAACCGATTCATTCATGGCCCATTCAGTGCAAGACAATCAGATTGTATCTTTTAATGCTCCCTCACACCTTCCTACCAAATTATCTTCATCAAATTTCTCTGTTTGGAGAACTCAACTTCACTCAGCCCTTATAGGCTATGATCTCCTCGGCTATATCGATGGCACCACTCCAAAACCGTCAGCAAAAATTCTTGACTCAACCGATAGCTCCATCATCATACCAAACCCAGAATTTACTCTCTGGTACAGACAAGACCAGCTGATTCTTAATGCCATTTTAGGAAGCTGTGCTGCAGATGTCCAATCACACATCTCATCTGTTACCTCCTCCAAAGAAGCTTGGGATCGACTCTGCATTTTATTTGCAAACAAATCTCGATCTCGCATTATGTCTCTCAAAGAGAAACTTCACAACAACCCACGAGGCACACGCTCCATCATAGAATATATACAAGACGTTCGTGCTACTGCAGATGCCCTTGCCATAGCTGACAAACCGATTGATGAAGAAGACCTCATCATTCATGTCCTTGCCGGAGTTGGACCAGAGTTTGCCCTTGTTGCAGCTGCTGCTCGCTTACGTGACACCCCAATTACCTTTGATGAATTATTTGATAAGTTGGAGGCCTTTGAACGAGACAACAAGCCCAAACTCATTGTCGACCCATCCCTGACCCTAGCCACAGCCAACCACATATCCCGCCACTCCCCTCACACTCGCTCATGGAACTCTCGTTCTAACCCATCCTACAGTCGTCACTCCTGGAACACCAACTCTAGATACCGGACCTCCTCTCCATCCACCACCCGTTCTAATTGGAACTCCCAACGCTCCACCAAATCTGCAGCTGCATCTGTGTTTTTCTGCAATTTCTGTGAAATTCCTAGCCATCAAACTCATGAATGCCGAAAGTTAGCAAAATTTCTTCGTAACAACAATGTGCAGTTTTCCCCTCCACCACGTGAACCAATCTCCCCACTCACTGTCAACATGACATCTCTCAACAAACCATCTTCCCAACACTGGCTGTTTGACACTGGTGCCTCCCATCATGTTACTGGCAATTTAACCAATTTACATCAAGTCTCCGATTATGGTGGTCCCGATGAACTTGGTCTCAGTGATGGTTCAGGTTTGCCAATCTCTCACATTGGCCACGCCAAACTCACTCATAATCACATTTCCTTTGCTTTGGATAATATACTTTATGCTCCGACTGTGCAGAACAATCTCATCTCTGTTTCCAAATTCTGTCAATCAAACCGTGTCTCACTTGAATTTTTTCCTTTTCATTTCCATGTCAAGGATCTACGCACGGGGGCGACAATGCTTCGCGGGGAGACCGTCAATGATGTCTATTGTCTTCCTACCTCCGCACCTCCTCAAGTCCACCATACCACCAAATCTACCCTTGATGAGTGGCACCAACGTCTTGGCCACCCAGCTCCGCCCATTATGCGATCCATCCTTAACAGTCATTTGAAGTTACCATCATTTACCAGCTCTAAGTTTCATTGTCCCTCCTGTGCTGTAAACAAAAGTCATAAACTCTCATTTTCTGAATCTTCTATTCAAAGCTCTAAGCCTTTAGAACTACTGTATTCTGATGTTTGGGGTCCTACCACTACATCAATTGATGGTTTTTGTTATTACTTGATATTTGTGGATCACTATAGTAAATATATCTGGCTCTATCCACTGAAAAAGAAATCTGAAGTTGCTATTCTATTTCCTCACTTTAAACTACTGGTGGAAAAAATTTTTCAACATCCAATCATCTCCATCTACACTGATAATGGTGGCGAGTATCTTTCTCTAGCATCCATCTTCAACTCTCATGGGATCTCCCATTTCAAAACACCTCCCTACACACCCGAACATAATGGTACAGCTGAACGTCGTCACCGTCACATTGTTGAAACTGGTCTTGCTCTACTTCACACTGCCTCCCTTCCCATTTCTTACTGGACCTACGCCTTCAAAACAGCTGTTTATTTAATAAATCGACTCCCAACCTCAGTCCTCAAGATGCAGTCACCTTTCCAACTGTTATTCCATCGCAACCCCTCTTACTCTCGTCTCAAAATTTTTGGTTGTCTCTGCTATCCTTGGTTGCGCCCTTACACAACCTCTAAACTTCAACAACGCTCTACACCCTGCATTTTTCTTGGTTACTCCACAACCCAATCAGCCTACATCTGCCTTGATCCACTATCCAATAAAACTTATATCTCTAGGCATGTCCAATTTATTGAACACATCTTCCCCATGCAAGACATTAACAGACATCTACCGGTCTCCTTCCCAGCATTGGAATCTCTGTGTGAAGATCCTCCTGTAAGTACCTCCTCTACATTTCTATTTCCTTCTTCCCCACCTCTCCCACACAATGAAGCTTCCCATCCCACTAACACCGATCCTCCATCACCATCCAACTCACCATCGATTCCCCTTACAGTTTCCTCATCCCCACATTCTCACTTCTCATCACCCTCTTCTCCTCAGTCCCGTCCCTATAACCTTCGACCCTCCCATACACGCAAACAAAACCCCAAATATTTCAACTCCAAATTTGTCAATAACCTCACTATTCATCCACTTCCTCCCACTCTTGAACCTAGAACTCTCTCTGAAGCACTGAAATCTGAGAAATGGCGTGCTGCTATGTCCACCGAATTTGATGCTCTTTTACGCAATGGCACCTGGGATCTTGTCCCACGAGCCAATCAGAATCTTGTTGGTTGTCGTTGGATTTTTCGTATCAAACGACACCTGGATGGAACCATTGCTCAATATAAAGCCAGACTCGTTGCAAAAGGCTATCATCAACGCCCAGGATTGAACTACTCCCTCGGCAAGTGGCTGAAATTGGGTTGCTTTACCAATTTCATCTTTTAAGTGGTTCAAGGGTAGAGATGTTATACTGGGCGATAAATTGACTTTATATCCCTTATAAGCATCTTCATTTATACATACGTATACAGCGGAAGATTAGAGATTTGATGCCCAAATTTTTATTGCTTGGGTATAGTTTATACTTCCAAGTTGATGAAAGCTTTAATGTCTCATATGTAGATACAAGACAAGCCTATGG
>JAOQMM010000002.1:6226535-6255310 GCA_027563515.1 Erythroxylum platyclados
TTTGATCTCAATTATGCCCAATTTTGAATTTATCCAAATTCAATCATTTAATTCCACATTTAATCATGCTAATTCCAGTTAGGGTATGTTTAGGGATGTTACATATGTATAGAAGATTAAATCTATTATAATTAATTAGATATTTGGATTCATATTTTATTGGATGCATTGACAGTAGAAAATCAATATTTGACTATTTGTTTCTACCATAGAAGGAGTAATTTCACAAAAAAGTGTTAAACAATTTGTCATTGCTTCAACCACTATGGAAGCAAAATTTATTGCTTATTTTGAAGCCACAATCCATGCCTTATGGCTACGAAAATTATTTCAGGACTTAGAGATGTCGACATTATTTATAAGTTGCCGAAATTTTATTGTAACAATTCTACAACAGTTCTCTTCTCAAAGAATGACAAGTACTCTAGAGTTGCTAAACATATGGACTCTAGAGTACTTGAAATATTTTGCCATAAAGGAGGATGTTTAGAAACAAAGAGTCAATATTAAACTTATTAAGACAGATCTTATAATTACAGATCCATTAACTAAAGGCCTTCCATTAAAGATATTTAATGAACATATTCAAAGAATGAGTCTTGGTTATATTAATGGTTATTTTTTATGACTTTTTGACACTTTTTAGCTCAATAAAGTTTCTGATTGACAATTTTCTTATTTATTATGAATGTACATATGTAATTGTTATTAAATAAGAAATAAAATTATCTATAAGATATTAATCTGGACTTTTATAATATTTATATATCACTTATGTTATCAGATTTGATAAATTACTAATGTTATGGTGTATAGAAGGCAGTGTGCGACATTCAGGTACATGACTGCCATGAGTCGCGCATTATATGATTTATTGTATTGAGGTAAATTATAAATATATTAAGAGATTTATTTATCCGCACCTAATGTTTACACTATTAAACTAAAGTTTGAAGTATCGGGTCAAGTGGGAGAATGTTAGAATATGACCCAATTAATAGCCATATTCTCTATATATATATATTATCAGTATTAATATAATGGAAGAGTTCTATTTGATTTATCTTTCCTATTTAATAGTGTAATAAATCTCAACCGTTTATTTTAATTATTTGATAGACGTGCAAGATTAAAAGTCATAGGTATATAAATTAATTTCCTCTAAACTAATTAGGTTAAACCTATTATTTTTTATTAAGTTTCTATTACCGCAAGAGAGTTAAGAGGGAATAATTCACATGGAATGCTTTGCGAAACCATCGGACAGCCTGACAGCCTTAACTTGATTCGTTACTGGAATGTGTTGTAATCCATAATGATCTACTGATAACAGCTGACTAAGATATCGCTAGCATAGACCTCATATTTTTTAAAGACGATTGATATGATTTATATACAAAAGCATATGTATACACACATAATCCACATGCATGGTATGGTCATAAGTGCATGCAAAGGATATAATATATAGAGGAAGGAGTTATCCGTTGGTCTGGAAAACTCGGTTGCAGGCACCCAAAGGGATGTGATATCAGGAGATAGGGTTAAGTCTTCGTCAATCTGAGTTTCTACATGTGAAGAGTACATATCACAAACTAAGAAGCACCGAATCATCAAGCTGATTTATACAGAGTCCCGTGCATGCACGAAAGTGGCAAGCCTTGCGAGTTTTCATGGTACTGTCAGTATTCCTATATCGGAAGTACCTAACCATATAGGTCATGTTAATTTTAGTACACTCATCGATGCATTCCTGAAAGTGAAGTTACAATACCGCTATGTTATCTGCACTTCTTTTTCTTCTCAAGTTGACATGTAACATATATTTATAAAAGTCCAAAGACCGTCGGATGAGCTTGCAATTAGGCTGCTCAATTTGCCTATTGGTCATTCTCTTGTTTCTGCACTGTTTTATGTGATCGTTTGCTTTCTTCTCTAGCTACTACGTGGTCCGGAGTTAAATATACGGGGAGTATCTCAAAACAATTGAAATTTGTTGCCGCCTATTGCAACATGTAAAATTGCTTCATCTCACTTTCTTTTAAGGTTGAAATGCATAAAATATGCTTTATAAAATTTTAATGTTATTGAAAGAGAAACTATTTTAACAAAATTTATCTTTCAAATACAAGACCTATTAATAAGTAAAGCAAGTGTTTTAGTTATATATAAATCTTAGATTATAAATTAATTCGATATAAATGGACTTACTCCTAAGTATATAAGTGAAACATTGATAAAAAAATAAGTAATTTAATTTGAGTTAAAAAATTTTAAATTAAACAAACTTACGAATAAAATTATATTACAAGAATTAAGATATTTAGTAACTAACTATCATTTCGTCACATATATGAAGCTTTTTGTGATAAAACAATTAATTGACACTATTATTTGGATTAACTGTAATTTCCCAACTAAAATTTTCTACTATTTCAAATATCATAAGCAATTCCTTCAAACATAAGGAGTAATGATTGGAATACAAACAAATCTCTTAATATTTTAATTACCATATTATATATTTAATAGTTCTTTTTAATGGATGAGTTTCGTCTGCTATAAGGCAATGGGTCAACAAGATAAATGATAATTACAGTTTAGCACACTCAACATTGAACATCGAATTTGTAAAAGTATTAGCATTTCCAATGTTATAATTTGGTTTCGCTCCAAAACACAGTTTTGACTTTTGTTATCCCCGTACTAAAAAACAAAGGACTGTTAGATGCATCTTCAAGAATCGGATTCTTTGCTATTATTAGTTTGGTGTCGCTATTTTAAATATTATGACTGAAATTTAGAGACCATACTACCTTTGATAATTATTCACTTGAAAATCTATCTACAACCAGAACGTGGATTTAACTACAAGCATGTACGAGCTTCCGCACGGCCACTCACCAAAGTTAGAACGATCAGGACACGAAGGTTCCTGCCTCGGTATGATAAGGGAAGCAGTACATATTTCACGTTATTAATTGAATTGTTTATTGAAATGTGTAAAACAGAGAGGGAAATGGCATGACAATATAAGGATGAAATAGACGATAAAATTATAACTCTAATGCAGATGATATTGGTTTAATTGAACTTTTCCCAATACCTGGGCTAACAAGTAATAATTATCCTCTATTCAGCACGGGATATCGATCTTCTTGTAATGTATATGCTTTGGAGAGGAAAAAGAAGGAAGATCAGTGTTTTCGATGGAGGGAGAGGAACGATGCTCCTGTTCCTTCTACATCAATAATAGTGCATATAACAGATCCCTGAGTTTGATACAAACATGACTTTGATCAATTTGTTGAGTCATCTATTCAAGTAGCTTTCACGTTTCTGAATTTTAGGTCTCATGAAATAGATTGGTCTTTTGATGTTCACATCTTGTTTGTGCCGACTATCTTCCTTTTAACTAGCTGGTTCACACCTATTAGCTTAATATCTACCTACACGTAACTGTGTTGGTGGGTTGAATATCTTTAGTTAAAAGATTTTGGACAAACAGCTTGCTCGTCGGGCATTTACCATGTCCAAGAATTCAGGATTTGCAGCCTAAATGACTGTATCGTTAAAATTAACATCGTGTAGCTGTGGACCAAGTTGATGCAACGGTCACTGTCCAGTTTTTGGTTAGCTGTATATTTTGTACCTTGATTTTGGACCGCACGATCAAAATCTGCGCAAGCAATCAACCAATCGGTGCCCGTTGATCATTAAAGATTGTCTGAGTCACGGTCTGAAAGGAACAACATTATGCATATTTTGGTCCTTGTCAGGACAAGAGGTCCACACTTTGGTTAAAAGTTACATAAATTCTGCCACTCTAAGAGCTATGCTCAAACCTTTCGCCAAATTTTAAAATGCGAAGTGTGTGCTGACCTACACTAATCGAACTACGTTCATAGGTAATTGAAGTTTTCTACTAACTTTTATCTTTTATAATAAAACTTATTTATAAAATTACTGAACCATTTGTACTAACTAGCTTTTTCTTGAAACAAGTCATTTACGTGAATGGAATAACAAGAGAAATAAAATACGTTCGAATTTCTTGAATTTCTCATGTTTTTATATTATAAATTGAATATGTTATGGTTTATTATGGATAATTTAAATTGAACTTATAACTTGATCTAAATACACGAATTCACTAAATTAATTATCTAAAATATGTGATTAAATAAATGTGAAATGTGAAAGTAGTTTATCAAGTGTGTATTAGAAAACGATACATCACATAAAACTTTGATAAAAAGTCATCGAGAAACGACAATAACAAATATATAAACTATTAATAATCCACAATAAGGTCGGGAAAGTTTTAGGAGTCCATGTATATAATAGACGTTATATTGAAATTAAAGATTACATAAAAAACAAAAGCATGTATTCTTAAAAAGATTATGGAATGCCGGACCACCACCATACTCATGGTGTCTCAACATAAACACGAATACAGCCAGACAAGGTCAGAAAGGCAAGGGGACCATTGACTATAGTTTCATGCACGTAATTATAGAATCGATGATAGAAGAACTCGGAAATAAAAACAAAAAACAAGTACAACTACTTGCTATATAGATCCTTGGAACAGGCCACATAGCATGCGATATAGAAAATTGGAAAGGGAGAGAATTGTGTGGTGATATTTCGTATTTTTGTTGTTGTTGCGTTATCGATCCAAGACTTTGGCAATCTATCATTATGGGTGGGGTTGCATGGACTGAAGAAGAAGATCACTTGCTCAAGAAATGCATAGAGCAGTATGGAGAGGGGAAGTGGCATCGGATACCATTGTTGGCGGGTAATCCTCATCAGAACTCTCCTAATTTACTTCCTTTTGATAGCCACTCTCGTCAGTATTAATTTTACGCTTTTCTTGATGGAAATATCCATGAATAGAAACCAAGACGTGTTTGATTTCTTCTGTGTTTGCTTGATGTTATTAAACTCATAGAGAGTATCCTTAGCTGACTTTAACCCATAAAATTTGCATTTCAGAAGACTATATTCAAGCATCAGACTATGCTTCTGTATTTCCCATCAGATATATATGTTAGTTGTTTATATTATGAAAGGAAACACAATCTTTTCTCTCTTATCTTCAATCATCTTATAGTTACATCCGTCAGGGTGAGATCCGCTTTCTTCTATTTTTGTCCTTTGAACTACTGAACACTGTAGAAGGCTCTATCTCTTTAACAGATTGTACAGAATCAAATAATCCACTAAACCCTATTTTTGATTTTGGATATATATAGGTCTAAATAGGTGCCGGAAAAGCTGTAGGCTTAGGTGGCTAAACTATCTCCGACCAAACATCAAGAGAGGGAGTTTTGAGAAGGAAGAAATCGATCTCATTATCAAGCTTCATAAGCTCTTGGGGAACAGGCAAGTTTAATCGGTGGTCCATCATTGCTTTAAAGTTACCTTATCCCTGAGTACTTCCGCTTAGAAAAGGGTTATGTTTTATATTCCTGAGATGGAAAGTTAACTCTGCCATGTTCAGCCATTTGATTCGTACCAAGCTTAATCATTATCAGACTCATATATATCCACATGCATATATGTAGGCAATAACAACCATAGATAGAAATCACCAGGCATTGACTTGTATTCTTGACTTTTTGTTTCTCTTCATCTTTTATTTTTTTCTTCTTTTGGGCAATGAGGAACCACCATATGGACCGAAAGGTCAAGTTAATTACATGTGACTGAACATGACGCTACTCAATATATTGTACATCCTTTTTTTGAAAATTAAAGAAAACTTGTCAATGACTTACTTCTCTAATTGCATGCATAAGATCATACTTAGACCAATGCTATAGTTTTCGTTATTGTTAGTCCCTTATGATATTCTAATATCTAGGTGGTCACTGATAGCTGGGAGACTCCCAGGAAGAACAGCTAATGATGTGAAGAACTATTGGAACTGTCACTTGAGTAAAAGATTAAGTGCTCAAGAAGCTGAAGAGAAGCAAATGAACAGAAACAACGTACAGGCTATAAGGTCAGAGCCTCTAAACTTTGCGACAAGCCCGACGAGGTTAAGCGTTCCAGAGGTACCAAGTTATCAGCTACCACAAGAAGAGAGCCCGACATCAACACCAGAAGTAGTGCAGCAAGTTGAAGATGCAAAAGAACACCAAGTAGTTCTGCAAAAGGAGGACTTCTGCTATTTAGGGCTAGATCAGGAACATGGTTATGCTGATGACTTGGGCATGGATTTTCAATTTGAAGAAGTGAAATTCGCAGTTGATGATGAGAGTAGCATCAGTAAATGGGACTGGGATGACCTGATCGTGGACATGGATCTCTGGAATGAATCGCTGTAGAAAGTATGTTTTCATTGCTTTGGTGAGTCAACAAATAAGAGGTAAGGAGCTTGGTGGAATTGAGAAGATAAATGCATGTTTATGTACCAGAAACTAAGTTGGTTAGAAAATAGTTACTAGTCATATTAATTATTTCCTTCCCAAGTTATGGTTTTGTTTCTCTCAAGCTAAAAAGGTCAACATATTCCTTGAAAATCAAGACCAATATATCAATGAATATCTTAAATATTTTATAGCAGATTAAATGCTGGTGACAATACAATTGATGTATAAATCTATACACACAAGGATAAGTCGATTAGTTAATCATTTTGCTTCAATAATAATCAAGGTAATCAAAGTAATATGTAGCTAAAGGATGGCAAGTTAAACAATTATCAACTTCTAAATGTTACTGTGAGCTGAATCTATTACAATCCTCAAGTTTTGGGATTATGGGAAACCGAATATGAGGCTGTCTTACTCTTTTTGTTTTTTGGACTAGCTCTCTCATACCTCGAGACTCTTCAGCAATATTAATTACGTGATAATTGGAGACTTTGCTAGTTGATTTTCTTCTTCACATCCCTAACTTCTTGTTTCATACGGCTTCCACAACTACAGATACTTATCCTACGGATTTTGTTTTACTAAACTCTCAAATTATATTAGAAACTAAAACTCATAACATTAGTTAAGTCATATGTGCGCCTGACAAGCCTGACATATATAACGAAGTCATACAAAGTTCAAACAAACATAGTTCACGATTTGTAAGTTTTCAGGAAGTGGTTGCCTTGGAATTTGAACACTTGAGGAAGTTAAAGACAGCTAGAGAGAAGCCAAGGAATGTTTTAGCAGAAAATTGAAGGGAAAAGATATGACCGACTAGTCAATCATACAATACATGCATGTGATGGTCACAGTCAAGAATCAGCTTCTTTAGTTTATCACAACCTCTTATGGTTCTAGATACCTAGTTCTGCTGAAGGCTGCAAGACGCAAGATACCGCTGGATCTTTTGCTGGATCGATCGTTGACTTATACCCAATTATTGAAACCCCTTAGACACCGTTACCACTGTATCTTGACATTCGCGCTCCAGAACAACACCTACGACTGCTGTTATTGTTGGATATCTTAAACATGGCTCATATATACATTAGGACTTATTATCTTTATAGTGATTAACTAAGTGATTTAATATTACTTAAATTAATCCATATCCTTGACATAGAATATGAGAATAAAGATATTAGGTAATCTAATATATGTGAATAAGCATGTATACCATTTTCAGGGGTAATTAAAAGTCAAAAGGAAGGGATGACGATAGGTCTTTAGCGGTGTGCTAGGGCATTGAAGCTTTAGTTTAGTTAATCAATTTTGTATTATTACATAAAATTATATTATTTTGGAATCAGTTTAAAATATTTTAAATCAATTTAAAGCTCATTAATTCAAATTTAATATATTAATTTTGGTCTAATTCAAACTAAAATTATAATAGACAAAGGTTAGAAGGCTTTTTTATAAAAATAAAAATAAAAATAAAAGGTTTTATATTTTCAATATTTTAACTTAACAAATAAACGAAAATACACAGTTTAATCTTTAAATTAAAATTATTTATTATTTTTCATGTATATTGTTTATAATCGATGACTTGTAATTGATTGACTAGCTAGCTTCTGAATAATTTGTGCTTATATATATGTCTTATGTATATTAATTAAATTAGAATTACGTCTTAAATTTTGATTTTGTGTCATTTAATATGTCGAAGGCTTAAACATCTGTAAAGAAATAGAGTTATTTATTATCATTTCGACTTTCTATTATATATTTATGGAAACTTGTTTTTACCCCTGAAAATTGCATGTTATTTGTTTTTGACTTTTCACTGAACATTCTGTGGCATGTTTCAATAATTTACATATCCCGAGTTGTTTTTCTCTAAATTAGTATTTTATTAAAAATCAATTAATTAAAGATTAACAATAAAATGGTATTCTTCACTATCCTCTATCACCGCCGCGAGTGATTGCCAATGTATATGGCCATTACAATCGCCCCATATGTCAAGGTCGCCCTTGCGGTGGTGATGCGCTGAAGATATAAATGGTGATGGTATTTTTATAGTTGCAACTCCGACAAGCTTAATCAGTGTTACAAGCAACAATGGCAGCTAGCTTTATGGAATAAAATGTAGCCGGCGGTGGTATTTTACTGTTAAGGAAGAAAATTCGACAGTAACAATCATAAATACTAGTGCGAGAGGTGTCCATGGTAGTTACTGACGGTGGCAACAGCAAACCATTGGCGAGGAAAGAGAGCAGCTAGAAGATACAACAAGGCATGTGAAATCCACACATAATATAAGGCAAAAGACGACTGGTAAATTTTGAATATTGCGTTCAAGGGTCAGATTATTATTTTACTTTAGAGTAGCTACAATATTTTTAATATTATAATAATCACATAAAGTTATTATATTTTTCAATGACATGTTGTTATAATTGTATTGTTAAATTGTCTTTGTTTACAATTTAACAATACAATTATAACTTTATCATTTTAATTAACTTTGATTTATATAGGTTCACACACCTTTGCCTACATGAAGATTTGATTTTATTATAAAATTAATTTTTATTTTTTTATGGTATTGATGAATGTGTTTTCTTTCTTGATTTATAAAGTCATTTCTACTTCTGTGCTTCCTCGAACTTCTTATTTTATAATATTATATGAAGATTTTCTTGACTGGAAAGAAAAGGTCATTTTGGGATTAGAGTATATGGACCTCCATTTGACTTTCATATAGAAGCAATACATCTTATAAAATCAAGTACGCCGATGAGAAAGTGTGATATGAAAGTTGGGAGCAATTTCATCACTTAAATTGGATACTTATCAAGTCTCGTATAAATAAAATTAATAGACGTTCCAGTTAAGATGTTGACAAGGCAATATATTTCTATGAAGGTAATTTAAGAACAATTTGGAAAAATCTCATGAGGCCCTAGGAAAAACCTTGATGAAAAGACCAATAAGTGTGAGGTCTGATCTGATTAAAGGTGTGCAAGACCATATAATAGAAATAAAGGATATTGCTACTCAATTAAAATTCCTAAAGATTCAGTGCATTTTATTTTAAATTATTTTCCTACATAATACAATGCATTTAAGATATCTTATGACACACATAAGGGAAATTAGTTAATGAATGAGTTATTGGTCATGCATGTTCAAGAGGAGGAGAAACAGAAACATGATAAGCTATAAATTACTTATGTAGGTTTTCATTATAAAGAAAAGAAAAGGGTAATATAGGAGCACTAAAATGGAAGAAAGATACAAATGTTACCAATAAAGAAATCGCATAAAGGATAAATGATTCTTGCATTAAAAAAAAAAGTCATATGAAGAACGAATGTTAGAAACATAAAGTTTGCTAAAAAAAAAAACTATTCATATTTCTCAAATGTGCCATAAATCTATTTTCATTAACGTTTCGAGCTATATATGATGGATTAATTCATGTATTACAATTTATGTTGCTAATATCATTTAAAACCAAGTGAACGAAGCATCTATTTAAGCAATAAGATACTTTCATATGTTGAAGTTATGAGGTCATATTTACTAGCTTTTAAATTCATTGTTTTAGAGCTAAAAAATGTTCATGTTCCAAAATTCTCTAGAAATTTATTTTCAGTTTTAAATTAGATTTTTTAGTTTTAAAACTTTATTTCAAAAACTCTATATTTGATCTTTTACTTAATAATAAAAATAGACAGTTCTGGTTATTCTGATAATGGTATATATAAAGTTAATTTTGATCCTACTCAAGAATGTAATATCCACGATAAAGTAGGTATTATGCAAGGGAACATTAATGAAGAATCTTTTAAATTGTGGTATATAAGATTAGGTCGTATCTAAAAAGGCTTACTAATAATAGTATATTGATTAGGCTTAATTTAAATAATTTTGGTACTTATTTTGATTGTATTCGGGGTAAGCAAACAAATACATATGCTACTAAAAGCGAGGAGATTCTTAAGATTATACACACTAATTAGAAATGACATTTGTGGTCCAGCTCATATTTGGCCTGGGTTGGCCGAGTTTAGGGCCAAGACCCGTTGACTTGCCCTCGGCCCGTGGCTCGCCTCTTTTGTTAAATTTTTTTTTTAGAAAGGGGTTGACAGGTCGAGCCGGGCCGGCCCGTCCTATGGCCCATCGACCCATGAGTGGGCCACGGGCCCGCCCCTTGTCATCTCTAACACTAATATACATATGCCATTTTTTCACTTTTTATTTAAATCGTCAAAGATGCTTTCTCTTATCAATAGATGATCATTTAATGTTCACGTGTCTCTATCTTTTATATAATAAGTTATAGGGCTGAGATAACTTAAAGATTTTCAAAGCATAAGTAGAGAAACAAAAGAACAAAAGAATTAAGATCATGAGATCCAATAAGGTAGAAGAATATTATGGTGGATACATAGAAATAGGATAAGATGAAGGTCCATTAGTTATATTCTTTAAGAGGAAGACATTATTGCATAGTATACAATGCCAAACATACCACAACAAAAAGGTGTGATGGAAAGAAAAAAATTATACCTTTTCGGACATGATGGGAAATAAGATTAATACATCCTCCCATTAAGTTTATAGAGTGAAACCCTAAAAATTATTATATATATATATCAAACAGAGTTTCATTAAGATCCTTGCTTAAGACTTCTTTTGAGATATGAAATAAAATGAGCCCAAATTTAAGACACACATATGAGGTTGTCCTACTAAAATAAGGGTTTATAATCAGGTACTAAAGAAATTAAACCTGAGTACAATCAATATTTATTTTATTGGCTATGTGGAGAAATTTAAGCGAGTAAGATTTTATTGTCCCTGAAATATGCCAAAGATAATTTAAGAAAGAAATGCAAGGTTTCTTGAGGATTTTGAGTTTAGATGAAAGTCTCCCTCATCTAATTAAATTAGAGGAAATATTGTGCTCTTATGAGAAGCCACTAAATTTAGATAGATTGGTTAGTTTTCAATATACTCAATAAAGTATAAAAGAACAATTAATTCAAGTTATAACACTACAAAGGAATACAATTAATTCAAGTTATAACACTACAAAAGTAACCAATTAATGATATTCCTTCACAGTAAGATGTGGGTGTTAGATGGTCCGCGGGGATGAAGAAATATGCAAGTTTTATGATTTGTAAAGAAATATGCAAGTTTTATGATTTGTAAAGTATTTACAAGAGTTAAATATAAGTCCACTTAAGGATTCAATCTCATTTTTAGAGGCAATGAATGATGCTAATTATAATATCCGTTAAGAAGTCATACAAGATGAGTTGAAATCCATAAATAGTAATCAAGTTTAGGATATTCAATTACTATAAGAGCAAAGCCATTGGTTTTAGATGGGTTTTTAAAACTACAAAGGACTCTTCAGGTAATATAGAGAGATGTAAAGTTAGACTTATAGTTAAGTTTTTTTAATTAAAAAAAATTAAAAACCATATTTTTAACAATTTTATATTTATTTTATTCTCGTTTTGTTTCATAACCTTTTTCATTAAATTTGATTGTATTTATCATTTTCATCTTTTATCAAAATTTCATTTTTATGAATATTAATTATATTTATTTATGTTCTAATTTATTTTAAGTAGTTTTAATTAATTCTAATTAGCAATAATTACTTCTAATTGGAAGTTGTTAGTCTTAATTATGACTAATTGTTTTTAATTTAAATTTGTCATATTAATATTTTCTTAATTTTGAATTAATAAATTGTTATGATTTTATAAGAAAAGAAAACGGAAAAAAATAAAAAATGACAGAAAATGAGCCCATAAGAGAGTGGGAGCATCATGCACACGGGAAACATAAAAGAGGTCATGTAAAACAAAAATGAAATAAAAGATAAATAACAAGACTAAAAACTAATAGGAGAATGGGCTGAGGAATGAACAAGGAGTGTAAGAGTAGAAGAAGAAAAGAGTGAAAATAACAAAAAGAATTGAAAACAAGGGGAAGAAGGAAAAACATAAAATTAGAGAAAGAGACATCACAGTTGAGAGAAGAAAAATGGTCATGATATAGGGCATAAGAGAATATAGAACACAAAATAACAAAAAAAATAGAGAGAAAGAAACAAAAAAAAGAGTGAGGGAGAGAGAATGAAGAGAACCCATCAAAAAATGAAATCCTTATACGAAGGAGACTTCTAGTTTAACAAAAGTTAGATAGAGAAAGAGAGATGAGGTTGTCGAGTTGCCTAGTTTAGATTTAAGAATCAGACTAAAGGTCATTATAAAAATGTTTTAGGATAATCATCTTAACGCATCCTTTATGCACATCAAGTTACACATATTTGATGAGGTTGTAGATGTTAAGAACTAATGCAAAACTTGACAAATTTTGAGTTAATAGTTTTCCCATTTTTTATCTAATATTTTGATTTAGTCAAAAGTTAGTTATGAAGAGTCCTAGTCTTATGATTTTGTATAGATATTAGTAGCACTCTCTAATCATGAGGATGGTCTCCTAATTTTTGAAGTAATGTTGCATTTTATTTTGTATTTAAGGAAATTCTCAATTGAATAAAAGGTATGCATATTCGTCATCTATATCGGCATATCAACTGCTTGCTTTAATTCATATGAGGTTTTCTTTTTACTTTGTTTTCTATCTTAGACACTGTCTTCTTTAACATCTAGTATTAGAGCTTCCTTTAAAGCTTATGAATGTTAATAATGGTAAATAATGCAATTGGAGTGAACATTGCACAACTTTAGTCTATAAGATCGACTACATCCTTTATAAGAAAAACATATTGTGAGCTAGTCTTTTTACGTTCTTTTAATCTTCAGTCTTAATAGAAAAATGAATAGGAATATTTTAGGTATGATAAATAAATGTAATATGAATTTCATAATTATAATCTCATTATAATTTCATTTGCATTGTATAATTATATCATGAACTTTATCATATATATCTAAATTTGTAAAATATTAGTAATGCTTTTAAATTATTTTGTCACTAAACTACACTTAACCGATTGGCTCTAAGGTACAAACTAAAAGGTTTTACATAAAATATATTAACTTGAGATTCCTATTCTATCAGGATGTGAATTTGTGGTTCTTGAACTTCTCTAAGTTCAATGTCACTCCCACAACTTTTATTAAGAATAAATTTTTTTCTAAGAATGTAGTATGTCTTAAGACAGGCACCTTTTGCTCAAGTGGATGGTAAAATTGATATTTGATACTCTTTTTTGGATACCTAACAAATTTTCATTTATTTGACTTAGTTTGAAGCTTATTAGACGTTACACTCTTTACATTGGCATGACATCCCTAAATCTTTAATTGCGACAACTTTGGTCTACTAGTCCATATTTCATACAGTGTCTGGTCAACATATTTGGATGAGACTCTATTCAAAATGTAAGCAGCAATTTCATGGGTATATCGCCAAAGGGAGATAAGACGGATTGTATAACTCATTATAAAATGTATAATATCTAATAGAGTATGATTTCTCCTTTTAGACACTGCATTGTATTGTGGAGTTTTATAAGGAGTCTATTGTAAAAGAATCTCATTCTCTTTTAAGTAACCAAGAAATTCCTAATCTAAGTACTCACCACCTTGATCATATCTAAGTGTTTTAATACTCTTACCAATTTATTTCTTAACCTTAAGTCTAAATTCTTTGAACTTTTCAAATAATTCAGGCTTTTGTTTCATTAAGTACACATAAACTTATCCAAAATTATCATCTGTGAAAGTAACGAAATGTGAGAATCCACCTTTAATGCGAGTAGAAACTCAGCCACTTATATCTAAATGTATAAGCTCTAGTAACTCATTGAGACATTTTTTCTTTCCACTAAAGGGTGGTTTGGTCATCTTTCCTAATAAATAAAATTCACAAGTTTCATATGATTCATAATCAAAAGGATAAAAATATCCTTGTTTCTATAACTTTGTGATTATAGTTTCGTTGACATGATCTAACTTACAATGGCATAAATAAGATGGAGTTTGGTTACTTAACTTTCTTTTCTTTCTATTTATGTTAAGGATTGGTCTTTCAAGATCAAATTCATATAAACTATTTGTAAATAATCTAAATCTATAATAAACATCATCTTTATACAATACAACAACTTTTGCTCTATTTACAACTCGTAGATCTACCTTGCCTTTTCTTAACGATCTACTATTTGTTAACATTTGCATATTATTTCAAATATTAGAACCACATCTAATAACTAACACCCTAAAAAGTGGAATAAAAGTAGAAAGATTGATCTTAATTATAAGCATATTGAAGATAGAGTTATCTTAAGCTTCTTATTTACCAAGCTATCAAGATAAGCTTTGTAATTCCTCTGTTAGTGTGCATTGACTCCACAATTAAAACATATGCCTTTGTCATTGCTCTTCTTCTTAAAATCACCTTTTAACTTTGCTACTTTAGCAAATGCCTTCTATTTCTTGTTCTTATTCTTCTTAGAGCTCTTTTTCTTGCTTTTAGAAGAATCCACAATACGAACATAATTGGGTTACTTATTAAGATATCCTTCTATAGTCTTGAGCATATTCAATAATTCAGGAAATGAAACATCCTTTTGGTTCATATGAAAGTTTATAATGAATTGCGAAAAGCTCGAACTAAGAGACTATAACACCATTTTAGTGCTTAACTCATAGTCTATAAAAAACCTAATTGGGCTAATTTTTCAATATAGTCAATCATCTTTAGCATATGTTACTCCATTGAAGATCCTTTTTCCATCTTGCATTGAAATAATGCTTTGGAGAACTGATATCTCTCCACCCTACTTTGTGTAATAAATAAGTCTTTGATATGTAAAATTATATTAGGAGCACCTATGTTCTCATGTTGCCTTTAAAGCTTAAGAGACATACTAGCCAACATCACACATGTAACTTATTCAATATTGTCAGTATAACATTGATATCTTTTCCAAACTTCATCAGTTGTAGTAGAACTAGAAGCTGGTGAAATACCGATGTGAAGAACATATAAATTTGTTTGTTACTAGAGAACAATTCTTAAGTTACAAAAGCAATCTAGGAAATTGGGTCTAGTAAGTTTGTTAGCATCCATGATGCTCCTTAGGGACAGATTGGTTAATTTAATCATTTAATCATCCAAAATGTCCTAATTAGATATGGAGCGTGGATTTAATATTTACTCATTTAAATCTAATCATGTTTATTCTTATTTATTAGTAATTAATTTATAATTCATATTTGAAAACATCTTTTTTAGTCTCAATTCACTTTGACTAGAGATTTTCTTATCATCATAATCATCATCAACACCTAGTTGAGTCTTTCGCTGAAGAGCAGGGTTTGGAAAGATTCGATAGTACACAGCTTTACCCCTACTTAGTAGAGAGGCTGTTTTCAATAGACCCACATGTAATGGGTCTAGAAAATTTCTTATGCACTGCTAATTAAATACATTAGGATATTCACTCTACTTACTTTAGAGTGACGAATCTTTTATTGACTTATTTAACTATCTCTAATATGGTTCATATTATATCTAAGTACTATCTACCGAACTATCCTAGATAGAATAGGTTATAAAGATGTGATACTTTAGTAATCTCAAGTCTAATGATCAATTATATAACCAACATAGTGAGGAAATCTATATACACATAAGTAACATTCTATTTATGATTATTATAATCGTGTCAGTTGAGTGAACTTACTGTTTAATAAGCACCAACATATTTGTTTAAGTATTCTTGTACCTTAATTTATAAGATCAATTATTTTTTTAATAAGAAAGAAACACATTGTGCTAGTTTTACTATTCCATTAATATTACACCTGATAAAACTATAACTAAGAATAATTTAGAAATAATATATAAATACAAATTGAATATCATAACTATGTTTTTATTATAATTTCAATCTTACAATAATTATTTTAGAGATTTTATCTTTAGCATTGAAATATCAAATGTGTATAATAAATATATAAAGATAAAAAGGTCCTTATTAATTAAAATAATAATATCATACATAAATTGCAACCAATTGATTAATCGTAAAGAGGTACACGTAAGTTTTGTATCCCGATCTTTTTAGAATCCTTTTCTGGCTTATACATAATCCATTGGTTTTTAATATGCTCGATGGATTAATGTTACCTTTAGCATGTTTTTCTTGATGTCATATTATCCTGCGTCTGCATGAATTATGGGGATAACATTTGTCATCTTAAGAAAGCCAGCTCTTCCAAATCTCTAGCGCTCGTGCAAAAAAACACAACAAGAGTTCTGTATGCCTTCATAGTCATTTCCAATGCTCCTTTTATCTATTTCAGTCTCATTTGCGCGTGATTTGCAGTCTAACCTTTTACTTTAATATCTGCAATTGTATTTGCATCGCCCACAATTACAATGCAATTCGCAATCTGAAAGGCTTGGTTTGGCGTATTATATGGAAACCGAGTTCTGGGGCAGAGGAACAAAATTGATTTTCACATTAGACTGGGGCAAAAAAAGAAAAATCATAGCGCATATGGCACAAAAAGGAAGTCCGATTTCTGTTTGATTTGTCTATTTTCTTACGCAGCTAATGCTAAGAGTAAATTTATATTCTTTCTAAATTTTGAGAAGGGCTAGTAATGAAGGCTAATTTGCAAAAGCATAATAGCTTTAGTCGTCTTGGTCTACCAATTGGAGTGAGAGCCAATTTTTGCTGAAAAATCACACGCACCAGTGCATTTGGCACTACATCTTGGGTAGGGAAAGTCTTCCAAGCTTCATGATTAATTTCTTGTATGATGTAAATTCTGGCCTTTTATGGGAAAATGATTATTTCTTGATTCTTACTCCAACAAAGCAGACTGGACATTTTATTAATCTACAAGCCATGTTTGAGATATTTGGGCTTCACATCAACTTATTTTTACTTCAAATTAATGAATTTCGAGCATTAATGGCACCATTTAAGACACTTGGATTAAAACTCGGTACAAGAAGACATGAGTTTCCCCCTCCAAAGCCGAAAGAGCCGACACAAATGAATATAGAACAGGCACGAAGAGCTGAAACACCTGACCCTTATTGGCTCGCAGCTTCCTACTTTCAGCAATGAAACCCAATCTCATGACCTCCAATTCCTTTCGCGCTTTCACTTCTTTGACTCCTAGAACCAACCCAGTTCCGTTTCCAGCCAGACCCATAAACCATAGTCGAAAACTACCCCCCTCTTTGATCCTCCAATCGCCGAGACCCACAAGTTTTTACCCAATTTGCTCTTCAACGCCCTCTAGAGAGTCCAATCATCTCAATGAAATGCCATCAAGTTCCAACCTTGAATCTTCGGGTGAACGGATTGGTGAAGCGGAACTGGGACGGAGTTTTAGTGTGCAAGTGGGGGGTTCAGTTGTTCCGTCTTATATTCAGTCGTGGAAAAGGCTCAGTATGATTGATCAAGCTCTACTTCTTTTGTCTTTTGCTGCGTGCACGGTAGATGCCCTATGCCTCTTTTCGAGTTTCCTTTTGCTTCAGGATTTTAGAAGCTTTATAGCTGTAGCTGGATTGGGGAGGGGTGGGGTTATCGGAATTCAAGTGGCCTAACAATTATGGTTTATGGCGATGAATCAGAGGAAGTTGTTTTGTGGCTTATGTGGTGACTCTATGGCTTTCAATTCTTTAATGGGTATAATCTGCTTTACATCAATTTATTACAAATATGCTAGATTGTGTATCAAGTATCTTTTTTTTAAATCTTTCTTTGGGCGACGAGTGCTTGAGATTTCTGTTAATTGATTATGGTTGTGTTTAGGAGCCTGTAACTTTTGTTGAATTGCGTACTATTGCTTGTTCGCAGTGTTTTGCTTTTGTCATACATAGGCCTTCTGGTTTGTGAGCACTTGGGTTCGTACTTGGAATGTTTTTGTTGGTTCTCTACTATGTTTGCAGATCGCATTTGAAAACGTTAGTTATTGTTATTAGTTAGTCTGAGTGCGTTGCACGTGTAGGAATTTATTTATGAATTATCAGTTGAATCAATACTAAGCAACCATAGTTACGATGGTTTTATTTACATGTTGGAAAATGTTTCATTTTTGTTCATTACTACCACTGTCTGCAGGCTTCTGTTACATTTACTAGCCTTGTTGTTGCTGCTGTCCCTACACTCTATGTAAGTTTTCTAACACAACAAATCTGTAAATTTTCTAACATTACATGACTTGAGTTTATCTTATTTGTCTGTAACTGCAAGTTATCTGCCTGTTTTAAGAGCAGCTTCTTTTGTCTTGTGTTTTCGTGGCTGAATTTCATATGATCGTTAAACGTGTCTTAAGTTTCTCTAAAATATGTATTGCACAAGTTATATGTTTACAATCAAAAAGGAGCTATCAATTTCATCTTTGAAATTCAATAATAAGAATTACTTTTCCTTTCACATGCCGGTTTCCTATGCGGTGCCACCTTTTTGGTAGGCAATGGGGAGAGCTGCAACATCTCTTTCAAAGCTTGCAGATACAGCTCGTGAGGAACTCCCAAGTACAATGGCTGCAATTAGGCTTTCAGGCATGGAAATCAGCGATCTTACACTGGAGTTGAGTGACTTGAGGTGAAATTTTTGTCTTTTTCACTACTGCATGAAAATTTTAATTCTTGTATGAGCTAGTTCTTACTGTTCTTCTTTCCATGTATGTCACGTGAATTGCAAGACTTGTTATCAGATTACTAACATGCCTGCATTTTTTGACATTTACCTACTTGGTAATAGAAAGCAATGAAGCACACTCAGCAATTCATCATGATTTATTTGCTTGTATCCTATTGATTGTAAAATTTTATCTGAACGGACACAGCCATGAGATAGCTGACGGAGTCAAAAAATCAACTCAAACTGTTCAAGCAGCAGAAGCAGGAATTCAGCAGATGGGTGCCCTTGCTCACCAGCGTACTATTTGTTAGTTACTCTATCCCGCTGTAATGGCACACATTGCTCATCTTCTATTGTTTACCAATCCTCAACTGACAAATACTTGTGTATTGCATTTAATCTAGCAATGATTGAAGAGAGAGCCAGCTTGCCTATTATCTCATGGCAACCTGTTGTTGCTGGGGCAGCGAAGAAGACTACTCGTGCCGTTGGCCAAGCGACCAAGACATTCATGAATATTATATCCCGAGGAGAGTTCAGCTCAGAAAGTGAGGATGATAATGCAATCGATAGGGTGGAAATATGAAAAGTTCAGTTTCTTGCAAGTTTTTTTTCTGTACATAAATACAGCAAAGTACATACATGGTGGATACGGAAATTGCCCATTTTCCTTAAATTAGTTTATATCTTCAAATATCCCTTCGTGGGCCTTTTTATTTCTCTTCTTCATGATCAATTTTTCCACTACAATTTTATTTTCAGTGAGCGTTAGATATTGTTCCCCTGCATCTTGTTCTTTTCGTTTTGGATAGCTTATGATGATGAAGTAAGCTTGCACATTACTTTTCTCTTATCAGTGAATTCCATATGGATGTGGCTACTGGGATCGTTTGTTCATCAGTGACCATAAATGCTGTAGTATGTCAATGGAAATTGAATTCGTCTTGCGCTGTCTATTGCTGGATACAGTTTCATGTGGCAAAGGGTTAGATGGACAACATTCCAGGCCGCTCCTTGAAGAATATAGACTAATAAGGATTTGAACCTAAAATTTCATAGTTGTATTTAGTTCAGTGTTTATTACTATTGGACAATTCCCTAACTTTTCTTCAAACAACTTAGAGTTGTACAGGGGGCTTATGGAACTGAAAATTGGGCAGAGACAGGAATAGGAGAGGACAAGTTAGTTCTTTGGCATGATCAAAGAATGCTTTTCTCCTTAGCTACATGTCCTTCACATTTTCATACGAGTTCATGTTAAAACACTGATTTATTATGGTTCTTGCCATCTGGCATAATAACATGCCAGACCATACAGTACGTGCATAATAACGACACTAAGAGAGTAACAACATCAGCAAACCAGGAGCTAGAAACTTGTGCTTACTGAGGTTGCTTTTACAGGCTCTCCTGTCCTCGTCCAATGACTGAACGAGCAATACTCTTCATCTATACTTGTTTATACTAAAAATACATTTATAGCGCTTGTGCTTGGATATATAGAGGGAATCGCCGCAATAGATGATCATTAGACGTTGTTCTCATTTGGTTTCGTATGTTTGCAGGTGCAGACATAGTGGTTCATCTCCATGTGTTGATTGTCATCAGCTTTTGTGTGTATCATTTCAACAGTGTCTCCCTTTCCATTTGGTGGTTTCTCTTGGTCATCCTTCTTGGCATTCTTGTATGCCAGGTACAAGACAATTTGAGCAAGTCCAAGCAAAAATCCAACCACATTTGGTACCTGAAGATGCGAAGAAAAGGGTGTTTAAGAGGTTATTATGCAGCAGAATTTGAAAGATCAGTGCACTTTGAAGTTGCAATTTGTCTCTTTAATTATTTAAAAATTAAATTAGAGACATGACGATTAGTTGCTGTGAATTACACTAATAATTGAACTTAGAGAATATGTCCACAAAAGTTTCTAAGATAGTAAAGGTTGGTTTTGTTTACTTACTGCAATAAAGCAATCCCTTGTGAAGAATCCATAGAAGAACCAAGTGGTTGCGCTGAGAGTGAGGAAAATGGACAAGGAGAAAGGCATGTATTCTACACTTTTTGTAGTCATCACCCGCTTCTGGAAAAAGGGTAAATAAGTAGGGAAAGGAAGTGTAAATTCATTATCATCACAATAGAAACACAGACAATATTCATGTCCGGTCAAGAATCATGAATTACCATAATGCTTAAAGGAGCAGCGAACACAGCCAGATTGAAAGCAGCACATATCCACCCAACAGCAGAAACTCGATCAGAGCGCTTTACTAGTAAGATGGTAATAAGCATCATCAAGCCATAAGACCCTAGGTTGATGAGTAGCAGCTTCAATGTCAATATCTGCATGCAGTGTTGTATACTGTCAGACGGTTGTGCTTGTGGACTTCTCATGATATAATGTAAATCTTGTTTAAAAACGTAATTATACAAAGTCTTTAGGAAAACATATAAGTCTTGCCTTCTGCTTCTTGGATCCGTAAAAGAGGTATATTGCAAGGTACGTAATTTCTATGACGGAACCAACGGAATTGATGGTAACGAGTAAAATGGCGTTAGTCTTGAGAAGACCATAAGTTAAGATCAATATTGCACTCGTAAGCGCCACCACATATGGTATGGACTGAAACCCTTCAGATGTTTTCTTTTTGCAGATCGTGTAGAAAGTTGGGCTGAGAAAAGCGAAAGTTGGAATAAAGAACTTATAGCCACAGCTTAACTGGAGCAGAAATGTCCAAGACAAAAGACTCTTACAGTGGTGCCAAGAACAGCAAGAATCCGATAATGTTACCTATGGATGGCAAGAACAAGTAAATGTTAATGTTAGGTGAAACAATTAAGCAGAAAGACGCTTTTTGTACGTGAACAGTATACCTATGACGCCAGATACGAAGGCCAATTCCGCATGCGTCACAAACGCCATATTATGCTGCTGACGTTTCAGCAACCCAGTTACTTCTACTGAAGAGTTCAAAAGAAACAAATTTGCTTCTATGTGTTCCCTGAAGCTCTCAATACAGCTATATCCTAAGCGTTCAATTTATACAAGCAGAATATGAGTTAGGCCACAGATTTTTGTCTGGCAGTTTAGTTAGGTTTGTCAAAGCTTGCGGGTTCGGGGAGATGACTCGTGCACGGGCAATAACTTAAATGCAGATTCTGAAAAAGGACACTGAAGAGTTTGTCCTTTGTTCCATGTTTAGCAGTCCCTCAGGGTCACTTCTTTTGTGACTGTCTCGTCTAATTTGTTTCACTTCATTAGAATCACAGAAGTCACAGGACGCCTGTGACTGATAAAATTATTGGCATCCATTTTGGTTGTGGAGTTAAAGTCTTAGGATGAACGCCTGCATGGCTTGTTTCCGCTCTTCTTTGTAACTTGGTTGCAAAGAATGCCTGCAACTTTTGCCACCACGAATTCTTATCAGAATCTGAAATTTATGCATTTTCAAATCCATTGTTAAATCCTGGTACGTGGCAATAAGTAGCAATGTATTGCTGGAAAACCTATAGAGTAGCTACACTTTCATTTGGCACTAGAGAAGGCCTGTCTTCTAATGCCATAAAGATGGAAGTGGACCTGACAAACATGCTCTTCCAATTTGATATTGAGAGATCCTGAGTACACGTTTCAATTCACTACAAAATGCATTTCATTGCGTTTAAAAAAGAAAAATGGTATTGCTATCTTTTCATTCTCATGACAAGGAAAGCAACTTCCTACTGATTGTTCAAAGAAAATACGTGTAATCCCAGTTGAACGCAATCTTCTTGACACTTTTGCTTAATATATGACCTTAAAGAAGTTAAATTTGATTATCAACTGCTTTGTCCAAATACACTTGGGAACTCCTTCCATACTTCCTCCGTTTTTCCATGGATAAAATATTAAAACATGATCCAGTATGATCAAATTAGTACTACACGCTGGTTCTCTAGATAGAGAGTAGAGAACAGGATTTATGAAGAGTTGAAGCAGGTCTAAATTTGCATCCAACAATTGTCAAGTGTATGTTCTATCGACCTTCATTTCCATAGGCAAAAGTCATCATCAATGCTTAAAGTTCAATCGAACACAGTGAACTAGAGCAACTTATCTATAGCTGAATTTTCTATGCTTTGCATGGTTCTCTTTTTTCTTAATTAAATATTAATTATTAAATCCATCAAGCATGATTTACTGCTGTATAAATGAATCTCTAATCGTACTTATACTGTATAAGCGAAAAAAATGGTATTTTAAAGACGCTTAAAATCTAATGGGAACACCGAAACCTCTTTGCTACACATACTCGGCAGAGGAAGAAGAGTTTTACTTCAAAGAACTGAAAAGTGTATATTATAGTCATTATGGACAAGATCATGCATAAAGAAATCCGTGACTTCTCTAAGATCTTTTACAGTATATCCAAGTTTGCTCCTTCACACCTGTCGTAAAATAGTACTTACGATCCTTACATAGGACTCATTTTTTTAGACTTGTATCATTATATTTTCAGATTGATTTCTTAAATTCCTGACTGTGGGAATAATTAATTTAGACTTTAGATAACGATAATATGGAATGAAATCTTACACAAATGGTCTTTCTCTTTTCAAGTAAAGGACCACTGTACAAACCAAGATCTACCAAGAAAACTTCTTGGCTTAAATGAACTAAAATCATGACTTATAATAATCTAGAAGATGAACTCTCTCCGGTTCTCATGGCTAACAACAGTTATCTTTCTTGTCAAATGCCGGAACTTCATGTCCTCTGATGCCAATTTTGTTTCATTCAGCAGTTCTTCTAATTGAAAAGACTGATTTAAAACTTCTGTTTAATTTCCTTACATGCAATGAAACAGTAACAAATTAGCCTTAACTGTGAGAAAACATCACTTTTTAACCAATTTGGATCAACCCTATCGATTCACGTTGCAATTCCAAAGATCTGGACAATGACGTTGGTGATGATGAGCCTAATCCATACCTCCTTTTCTGCATTCAGTGAACAATCTAAGTTACCTTGAGATGTCATATAATAGCTGGTGAGTAACATACGATAACATAATATGTAATCAACCATGTCAGCAACTGTGTTTGCCCACGCCTTCTCTATCTCTTCATAGACAACATCAATAGTCGGTCGGCCTTTGCTTGATTTGGCAACACAGAGGACAGCAATTTGTAAGATGGCTTCGAAATCTGCCCTGTTCAGCCTCCCCTCGAGCCTTGGATCTTCAATATCAGATAATGGACGTTTTCCACAAGAAACATCTTTTGCCTGCATAGACAACACGCCATCTGTTTTCTTTTGTGCTATATTATATTGTGTTAAGTTCATGACTTGTAGGCACTAGAAATATTATAATACCTTTCTGGTGAGCTGGTCTCTGGCATCCAGATCCAGATCAATGACTTTTTGCCCTGATAATAGTTGAAGTATAACGATACCGAAACTATAAACATCACTAGCACAGGTTAACTTGGCATTGCTCATGTATTCTGGGTCCATATAACCTATGGTTCCTCTAACATCTGTAAACACTTTGCTCTCTTCCAAACCCAGCATCCTTGCCAAACCAAAGTCTGAGAGCTTTGCTTCCATGTTGTCAGTCAAGAGGATGTTTGTAAGCTATAAAGAAGAATGAAACATCACAAAACCTCTAGAAATTAGTTATTCATATATGTGCTTAGATCTTATGCAGCACAATAAACTTGAAGAAACTAAGAATGTAACTCATATCATTCCTATGGTTATGCAAAGCATGGGTTTTATTAGTCTGGAAGTCAGTCTGTTTATCTGAACTTTGCAAAACTTGGTTTTACTAATTTTCAATGTCAATCTGCATGTTTGTGCTTTTAGGAATATAGGACTATTTTCAAATGCCTCTGTTGAAACATGCGCAATCCGTATTGAACCAAAAAATTCTATATGCTTCTTCTTAATCTATGAAACATTTCATGTTTTTTACCTTGACATCTCTATGAACTATGCAACCATCCGTATAGTGGTGGAGGTATCGGAGCCCAAGCGCACAACCCCTCAGGATATTAACTCTTGTATCCCATGTCAAGACACAGTCTTTTCCTGCATAGACAGATACACAACCACTAAGCAAGTTGAAGATAATGTAAAGCGGATGAATAATATATTTAGGCCTCAGAAAACAGTCTGATCTCTATCCTGTTAATGTGAGAAGCAAAAAACAACATACATAGAATACTAACAGAATAATCCTGAAGAAGATATTACTTAGGAGATGGTGAGCCAAATTGCCAGCGGAACAATATTCATAGACGAGATACCGGTCGCCTCCCTCGATGCAGCAGCCAAAGAGACAAACGAGGTTCGGATGTCTAACTCTTGAAAGTCCTGCAACTTCCCTTTGGAAAGAATCGCTGGAGTTATGCTGATATATGTGTTTGACGGCCACAACTTGGCCACTGGGCAAAACACCTTTGTAAACCTCCCCTGCACTCCCCTGTCCTAAGCTTATCTTATTGTTGCCGTAACTTATGGCATTCTCGATCTCCGCTATGGAGAACCTATAGAGGCTAGACCATGAAGTATTCTCTTTAGGTCGAGTTACAGGTTTTGGGAACCTCTTCTTCTTCTTGCTCTTAGCCACGTATTGTATCAGAAGAAGCACCAGCATCAGTACAATGCTTGCTATAAGGATGGCAAGTACCATTTTCACCGCAGAAACTGAGAGACAGCTTTGTCATTTGTTAGTCATAAACTTAATAATAGTGCTAAAATATGTAATCCATGTCAGGGCACAAAAAGTATGATAGACAGGAGATATATACAAATGAACTTGTACTCTTTTAACCACCAAAAGTAGCAGTTCAACTTACGTCTTAGCTTGATGTATCCGGGGTCTGTTCAGAAACATAATAAGAAATGTCAAGAACTCAAATTCTGAGACAAATCTAGCAGTATCAGTGACGAAATTATAAAGACAGAGAACAAGTCCAATTGCCCGAACAGCTTAATTGTACAAGACAGAACAAGAGGATAGGAAATGGATATAGCTATTACCGAATACACGTAAGTTGGACAAACACCTGTAGAAATCATCGATTGAAGTTCGATCATCTATTCTTGAAGCTACAATAGCAATAACAACTGCTATTGTACACAAAGGTTCTCCGGCGCCATCAATCTCCCCATTCAAATGTGATAACATACGATTCCTCGCATCCATAATTGCCTGTGTGCAATTACTACATGCATCGTTGAAAGAAGAGCCAAAACCGAAGCACAAATTCAGTGCCTTTTGGAACACCAAGTCCTGCTGGATTGATGACAAAGGAAAACTCGTGCATGCATGACTTCCTTCATAAAGGTTATCAAAGCCACAAGAATGGGCAGACACATCCTCCTCTTGAAGAACGTTGCGGCTGCATGATTCCCATTGTTCTTGTGGCATGAAAATGTTATCACCTATCGTCTTGTTAGCGTGCTCGGCGAGGTTTCTGGTTAGAACATCGAGAACATCTCGACAACAAAGCGACGTGCCAATGCTTCCCAAGTACTTGATCTTCTCCTGATGGCCCATGCAGTCTCCCGTCGGCTGATATGGAAACTCATTGAAGTTCAGTTGACACTGACCTGCGAAAACATTACTAGTGCTCTCAATTACACAATACTTTAGATTCCTGGGTTCGTCCAATACTATAGAAGTTGTAAACATGCACATATATGGCACATACATAGCAGGATAGATTAATGAGAAAGAAATAAGCAGAACCTGAGAGGCCAACTGCGGCAGGAGATCCATCCGAGAAGACGCGGAAGAAGAAGATTGCAAAGCAGAAGAAGCCAAAATTCGACAACGTGTATGCTGTCTTGATCATGTGTACGACGTTATTGTCTATAATTAAACTTCGCATAGACAGTTCAGGCCATGAGACAAGGAAAGGTAAGTTCTGAAAGTCTTCTCTTAAAAGAGTGTAACCATGCACTTATAGTTGTTGGCTTTCTTGCAAATGTCGCTCATCAAAGTGAGCATATTGTTGTTAGCCATCTTTGCTAATGACAGCTTGCATTTTAGACCTCGAAATCACCGAGTGCGGATATGTATACTTCAAAATTCAAATCTTCTTTATATTGTAGATTAAAAGTAAGAAAATCACGACAAAGAAAGTTTTCATATAGGATGAAGAACATACCGCTGTAGCTTGACAACGATGTTCATGTTAATTCGAAACCCGATAAGCACAAGAAATTGAAAATGATAATGCAGCAAACGACGTAGGAATGCACGCAACCGATTTCTTTGAGCATCTTCTGTTCTTTTTGTTGTACTAAATCTTGAATAAGCTGAAAATAAAATTTGAATTCATATTTAAATAACGAATGGCTTTAAAAGCTCTAATTGTCTAGTGGGATAATTCAATCGGTAAAGTAAAACCCAAACCCTTGTTTATTTACCAATCTAAAAGACACGCGTTCAAGTTGGGAGAAAGAGAAGTAAACTTCTTGTGTAATTACGAATTTATAAGACACAAATTCAAGTTGGGATAAAGAAGAATTCTATTTAAAAGATAGTTAAAAATGGAAATATATTAAAATTTACGAATATTAGTTTAATTGAATATGTAAATATTTCATAATTTATTTAGTACATATTTAAAAAATAACGAATATAAATTATATTGTTATAAAAATTTAATAATAATAATAACTCTAATTCCATATTTTTATTTTATATATTTCTCAATTTATTATAACTATATATTACCGAGTTTTCGGCTAAAACAATATGTTTATATAAATAGTCAAACTTTATTCAAATGATTCACACGAGTTTAATTGATATCAAATGTTATAATTTTTCACCTCGGAAAAAAGTATCTTTGAAGCACTATGACAAAGTTATGTCCGATGGAGTTGTTTGTCCTCCTATGAAGTTATTACAAATGGGAGCGAAGGTATGGTCCTCTACATTTATTGGCTTTTTTGGAATAAACGACCAGCGTTTTCCGTCATAAATGTTTGGGCCAAATCACGATGGGGCTCTAAGGGTTTAGAGAAAGTTCTGTTGAGAAAAGATGGCTCTATCTTGTTCAAATTTACAGATGAAAATCAGTTACCAGCTATATTGGAACAAGGTCCCTGGCATATAGGAGATTAGCCTCTCTTTGTTAAGAAACGGATGCCTGGTATGGCTATGGATAGAAGCACGGTGGATACAATCCCCATTTGGGTACAATTCCATAATCTTCCCTTAGAACTATGGACAATAGAAGGTTTGAGCTTTCTTGCAAGCTCACTGGGGAAGCCTTTAGGCATAGACACCTAAACAGCTCAAATGGAGAGAATCAGGTATGCTAAAATTTGTATTAAGGTTCTGAAAACTTCTTCTTTACCGGACAGTGTGTCTGTTAGGTGTTTGGGAGATGATGGAGAATTCGTGAAAAAAGACATTTCGATTACCTATCCATGGAAGCCCAACACAACAACCAAGATATGGAAACCTACGGGGAATCTCTTTCTCACTGGTGGGCAATAAAAACTCATGGGTAAAGAAAATATAGATAATGCTAAGGCAGGCTGTGGCTTACTAGAGGAAAATCTGGATATTGTAACCATTATGCTTGACAAAGGTGGTACGGAGGCATTGATCCATATTCCTACTGAGGAGCAGTGCAAATCCACATCGATAGAGGATAAATCTCCCAACTTGAGCAAGGGGCCAGAGCCTTCTCAACTGAAGAACTCACATACTGCTAATGAT
>JAOQMM010000002.1:6264128-6274862 GCA_027563515.1 Erythroxylum platyclados
GCAAATCAGTTAATGAAATTGATAAAGAACAAGTGAGAGCGAGAGTTGAGTGTGTAGCGCCTTGGTATCCTCCCAAGAGGGTATTAGGGCGTTACAATTTGAGTTAATATAATGTTTTATTTTGTAGATTCTGATTAGATTATTAAAATTTAGAAAAATAGTTTGGCATGATCTTAGGCAGTAAACATTACAAGTTCTAGACTTCACATTTACGAGAGAAAAACATGTTTAAAGTTGTTGAACTACTTATCCTGGCCAAATTTAAGTGAAAAATAATGAATTTATGATCTGAGAGATCCAAAGAATCACAATAATAAGATTTTCATATAGATTCAAGTGGCTATAAATGGAGCTAAGGAGTGAAGAAGCAAATCATCCCATCTTCTAGCTACATTTTATAGCTTCTCAATGTCCTTTTGTTTTCTCCTATCTTTATTAGATATTAGAATAGTTTTTCTTTGGTTTCAAGTGGTAGAAATGGCCATTATTGGCTAAGTCTTTTATTTTTGGTTGAAGGAAGTGGAAATACTTTTAGAATCTTAAAGATTAGTAGGTAACTGGGTCCTTTTGTGGAAGTATTTCATTTGTTTATATACTGAATTGCCTTTTTTGTTTTTTTACAATTATTTTTCATTAATTTCTAAGGTACACAATTAGATTATTAATTAAAATGATCATTTGCTAGATTAAATATTGAATACGTAGAAGTTCAATTTATTTAATCATTTATAGTAATTGGGAGTTTTAATTTATTGCTTCAAAAATTATTACTCTTAGGAAAAGTGTTCAATTAGATTAAATACATCCACAAATATTGTGTTATATTGCTTTAATGGGCTTTCTTTTCTTTAATTAAATTTTAGATGGTATCTAAGGTTATTAAGCAATAAGGGTTAATTGAATTATATATCTTCGATTAACTACTCTTAAGGAAAAAAGGATATTTAGTGTCACATTGAATATATAATTAGCGAAATAATTATTTTTATGCCAATGATCAATTGTAGGTCCAAAGGGTAGAAGCAATCGTAAATCAATATCCATTTTATTTAATACCGTCACTTTATTATTGCCTTTATTTTTCTTAATACAAAAATTCACAAACCCCCTTTTAATTAATTATGTTCTTCCATAACGATTAATGAATCAAAATTCCTCATGGGACTGACTCCTATTTCCCTATATTACATTTATTGATTGCATGAATTCAGGAATTAATTTGTTTATAGATGACAATTCCATCAAAAATTGGCATCGTTGTTAGGGAATTCTAAGTTTGTATGTTCGTTATGAGATCTTTAAATGAAGTTAATTTATAATATAATCCAAAGATCAAATGGACTGTGAAAAAAACTAAGTAAAGAAACAATGATTCAGAAATATTGTAGTGCTACAATTGATGAAACGACATAAACTATAGGGAACAACTGAACTCTATAAGAACTCATTGACCAAATTTGAACCAAAAACCTTGTTTCATAACTTTTCCTAATTTTAATGAAAATGCTACTGCTGAATTAAAATCTGGTTTAATTCATTTGTTGCCAACTTTTTATGGTACTGCAGATGAGGCTCCATACAAGCATTATAATGTGGAACGAAATGAAGAAGCAATTTCTGGAAAAAAAAACAAGGACCACTGAAATTAGAAAGGAAATTTATGGCATTCAGCAACACAACATCAAATCAATAAATGAGTATTGAAAGTGTTTTAAAAAGCTATGTTTCAGTTATCTGCATTTCCAAATTGGTAAGTAGCTCTCGATTTAGTATTTTAACGAAGGACTTCTACCAACTGATAGAAGTATTATTAACACTACAAGTGGAGGAGCACTTATTGATAAAACACCAGATATAGCTTAAACATTGATTGCTAATATGTAATCCAATTCCCAGCAACTTAACACTAAGATGAATTACTCAACTTAACGAGTTAATGAGGTACACATTTCTTCTCTAAAAAAATGTATGGATGATCTTTAATACATTTATCCATCAATTGGACATAGGAAAAATAAAAGTAGCAAAAGCATGCAAAATATGCCCGGTAGGAAGACACCTAATCGATACTATCCCACATTGCAAGAAGATTTGATGAAAGAAGCAAATGTAGCAGGAAGCTTTCCAGGATAACCTCAATGTTAATACAATAGATTAGAAAATGTATAATCTTTATTAGAGAGATTATACGAATTTTTTATATGATAATACACCAGTAAATTAACATACGACCAATTTTTAACAATATTGATTATCACATTCTCTAAAATAACTATAACAAGCCCAATCTTCTGATTCATGCATATCTCTTAAAGACATTATTAAAGCATTGGCTACTAATATTATTAAATTCCAATAGGAAATGAAAACTAGTATTTAGCATTTAGAAAATCAGATGGGTTAATTAGCCACTGCAGTCAATCGTTTAAAATCACCACAAACTATAGTGAATCTTAAGGAAAGTTATAATGTTAATACATTGCAAAGTGAGAGGTAAGTAGAGCAGCCCGTGAAAGCCCCACCTTCAATGAATCCCTATATAAAGGACATGGAACATATTAACATAGAGAAAATCATGCCCACATCTAAGGATGAGTCACATACTCCTCCTTTAGCTAAACTAAAGATGGAAGTGTGATGTTGATTTATATGAGACATTCCAAAAATATGAGGTAAATATTCCTCTTTTCGATGTAGTTAAAAAAGACTTAGATATGCTAAATTCTTAAAACAAATTTGTATAATGAAAAGAAGACAAAAGATACAAAGGATTAAAAACGTAAGCTTAGAAAGGAATGTATCTACTGTCATTCGGAAAATCCTCCTAGAAAAAAATGTTAAAAACCAAGTATGTTTTCCATACCATATAGTTCTAAGGTGTAAAAGGTAATGTTAGATCTAGGTTCATCCATAAACGACGTGCCCTATTCTATTTATTCAACTCTTAACTTAAGACTATAAGAAAAGACAAGAATGGTAATTCAATTAGCAAATAGGTCCAATGCATATAACAAAGTGTTAGTAAAGGATGCTTTTGTGTATATTAAAGACTAATTAATTTTTTTCCGTTGACTTATATATCTTGGATATGGAAAATGATACCAATTAGCACCCATTTTGTTAGGGAGACTGCTTTTAAAGTTAGGTAAAAACAAAAATTGATGTCCACAATGGTACTTTGACTATGGAATTCATTAAGTATACTGTGTGATTTGATATATACAATTCAATGGAATATCATGATGATAATTTTCTTGTCTTTGCATTTGATGTATTGGATTCATTAGCACAAAATTGGTTTGAAATTAATGGGAAGGATAAGCTAGAGACAACTATAAAGGCAAGTTTTTTTAATGATGAAGATACTGACATTTCACTTAATTTTTGTTTGCAGGAGTGTATGATAACCTTGAACTATTTTGTAGAAGTAAAACAGATGCCTACAGTACATTATCTAGAGTTAGGCTTGCCTACACCTAGTGACCAACTTATCCCTTTAATAGTACAAGCACCAAAATATGTGTTCCTGGGAGAAGGAGACACCCTTCCAGTAATAATCTCAAGTAAGCTGAATTTCATGCAAGAGGAAAGATTAGTAGAGGTTTTTAAAAAATTTAAAACCACTATCAAGTGGACGATAACAGACATTAAAGGTATCGACCCTTCTACTTATATGCATATAATCCTCTTAGAAGATGGAGCTAAACCCATAATATTAGCTCAAAGAAGATTAAAAACCCTGATGATGGAGGTACCGAAGAAAGAGGTTTGAAGCTCCTTCAGGCTATTATAATTTACCTAATTTCATATAGTAAGTGAGTTAGCCTTGTATAAGTAGATCCAAAAAGATAGAAATTATAGTTGTTACCATTAAGAAGGGACACTTAGTTCCTACTAGGGCCCAAAACTAATGGCAAATTTGTATTGACTATAACAAATTAAATTTAGTGACTTAAAAAGACCATTTCTCTGTCCCATTTATTAATAAGATGTTTGAAAGATTAGTCGGTAAAGTATTTTGTAGTTTTAATGATGGATTTCTAGGATACTTTCAGATTGCAATTAAGATTAAGGGGAAAACAACTTTCACTTATCCTTTTGAAAATTTTGCATATAAACAAATTTCTTTCGGCACTTACAATGCACTAGCTAATTTCCAAAGATGTATGGTAAACATATTCTCAAATTATGTAAAGTAGATCACTGAAGTTTTTATGGATGATTTTTTTGTTCATAAAGACTCTTTTAATGTGTTCTTGCATAATTTGACTTTGATTTTATAAAGATGTAGGGAAACTAACATGATTTTTAATTTTGAAAAATGTCATTTTATAGTAGAACAAGGTATTGTCTTAAGGCTTGTTGTCTCTTCTAGAGGGATTAAATTAGATAAGGGCATTAATTATTTTCCTTATCTCACTAGTATGCGGGAAGTTCATTTGTTTCTTAGTCATAGATGTTTTTATCAAAGGTTCATCAAATATTTTTTTGGAAATAACATCCCCATTGTGTAAGTGACTCTAGAAAGATTTTATTTTTAAACTTAATGATGATAGTAAAGAAGCCTTTGATAATTTGAACAAGTTACCAATTTGAGCTCCAATTATTAAACCATATAAGTGGGAGTTGTCGTTTGAAGTCATATATGACGTAAGTGACAAAGCTATAAGAGTTATCTTGGGACAACGAGTGGAGAAAGTGCCTCACGTTATTTACAATGCATTTATGACCTTAATAATGCCCAAAGATATTATTTAACAACTGAAAAAGAGTTGTTAGTTGTAGGTTTTGCTTTGAAAAAAATTTGATTTTCCTTATTAGGTACTAAAGTTGTTGTTTTTCTTTGATCATGTAGCTCTTAAATACGTGTTATCAAAGAAGGAGGCAAATCCTACATTGATGAGATAGATCTTATTGCTAAGAGTGTTTGATTTAGAAATCAAAGATAAGTAAGGTGCAAAAAATGAGCGGTAGATCCTTTAAGCTACTTGTCTCATGTTCATACAAACTTTAATTTGCAAGAAGAATTCCCAAATGAGAGACTATTCTTTATGAGTGTTTAATTTCCATGGTATGCAAATATAGTTAATTATTTGGTTACAAATATGTTACCTACTTATTTATCAAAAGCTCGAAAGGATAAAATCAAAAGTGATGCTAAGCATTATGTATAGGACGATCTGTATTTATGGAAGTATTGCTCTAATCAGGTAATACGAAGATGTGTATATGAAAATGAAATCTCATATATTCTCACATTTTTCCATTTATATGCTTGCAGAGGACATTTTGGTGCTAAACGAAAAGAAAGAAAGATTTTAGAATGTGTTTTTTTTGTCTTTGTTGTTTCTAGACCCGTACCTATTTTGTAAATCTTAAAGCCATGTCAAAGAATAGGTTATATCACATAAAGGAATGAGATGCCATAAACATCGATTTTAGTTTATGAAATTTTTTACATTTGGGGCATCGATTTCATAAGACCTTTTCCTTCTTCCTTTAATTTTTCCACATTTTGTTAACTATCGATTAATATCTTGAAGTAGGTGGAAGTAACTACCGCCCAAACTAATAATTCAAAAGTGGTTGCATGTTTCCTTAAATCTAATATTTTATATAGGTTTGATATTCCATAAATCCTTAATGAATCATCAAAGGAAACATTTCTACAATCGAATAGTGGAGGCATCTTTAAATAGTGGAGGCATCTTTAAAGAAATATGGAATGACTTATAAGATCTATACATCATAACACAACAAATAAGTAGGCAAATCGAAGTTTCAAATAGAGAAATTAAATCAATCATCAAAAAAATGGTTGGACTAATGAGAAAAGTCTGGAGCTTGAGACCTAAAGACGCACACTGGGCTTATCGAATAGCTTGCGAGACACCAATTAATATGTCACCCTACAAGTTAATATATGGGCTTTTCATACCCCTGTTGAATTAGAATACAAAGCATTTTAGGTTATTAAGCATTGTATTATGAGCTTTTATGAAAGTGGGGATCATAGAACATTGCAGCTATAAGAACTTGAGGAGATATGTAAGGAGTCCTATGAAAATGTAGGAATATATAAAGAGAAAACAAAAGCTTTACACGATAAACTCATTACTTGGAAATAATTTTTCATTAGGTAAAAATTCCTCCTTTATCTTTCTAAGATTCGACTCGTTTTAGGAAAGTTACGATCTTGATGGATTAGACCCTTCATCATAACTAATTTATTTCCATATAGTGCAACGGAAATCCAAAGCATGTCTACCTCCAAAGTTTTTAAGGTTAATGTTCATCGGCTCTATGAGAATGTAAACATTATAATAGTTAAGGAAATGGATTTAACTAAGTTGATTTATGATGAAGAATGAATGATAGCACCATCGAGCTATCAACATTAAACAAAAGCACTCTTAGGAGGCACCCTATGCTTATCTTTTATATTTTTTAATTCATATTTTGGATTTTATTTTAGTTTTTAGGTTTCACTTGCCTTCAAGACCAAAAAGGGGTAGAATTCAGATGAAATCATGAAAGAAAATCAAAGGATTCAAGATGTTTAGAAGGACATGGTCGTGTGAAAATGGGCATACCCGTATAAACCCAAACATGATCATGTGGAAGGGACCGTGTAGCTCTAGGTAAATGTGTAGAAAATTACATGATGCTTTGTAATTTGACATGATTGTGTGGAATTATACAACCATGTAGGTACTAGACACGCCAGTGTCCCCTGGAGTGTGTAACTGTCTGTAAACGTGTAAAGATAGAGGAGTTGATTTCCAAAAGGACAGGATTGTCTGAACAATTGATAAGCCCATATAAAGTTGTACATTCCTCTGTCCTTGAGACCGTGTAGTTCTCTAAAATCATATGTCTACGTGAATATTAAGGAAAATTAAGCGACACAATCTAAGACACCGCCTCATATATGACCATTTTCAACATATAAAACCCTAAAATCTTATTGCTTCATTGTATCTCACAAACAATAAATAACAGCCATACCACAACCCAAAAGTCACTACAACTGAAGCACCATTTTCTAGTTGAAGAACCAGCTACTTATAACGCTAGCATAAGAGATCATCTTCCACAAACAGCCATAACCAAATCAACAGTAGTAATAAAAATTCTTTCCTTGATCCTATAAATTCTAGAATCTTTAATTTAAAGCAGAACAATCATGTGAAGAACCAAATCACAGGCTAAGGGAGCAATTTCAGTAATGCATATAGAACCACCATAGGAATCCACCTCCTCAAAAATGTAAGTGCCACTAAAACAAACCACTGGCTAAAACCACTCAAAGCCATAAGTAGAACTAGCCAGCAGGTTAAATCTCAAATTAGGAGGTTTCAATACTTTCCAAGGTGAATAAAATGAAAAAAGGTATGAAGAACTTTGTGAATGAAAAAATTATGCTTGTAAGTATATTTATATCCATACCTTGGAAGAATTAAATATCAAAGACGAATTTTAAAACTTTGGTAAATCAAATGGGCTAGCATACTTATGCCAATGTGCAATTACCTACTTTTGTTGAACTGACATGAGATTTCTATACAACCTTTTAGTTGAATGATGAGCTTGACCTTAATTTTTTTATCAAATATTGGATGATAGGAAGGGGATTCACTTTTTAAATTGTAAAATTCAATATTGCAATGGGCTTTTTAAAAAGTAAGGTGTCAAGAAAGATTTGTTTATAAATTCAAAGTGTGATTACTCTACTGACTTTCAACGTGTTAAGTTATAGAGTGAATGTTTTGATGAAAATCATATAATCCAAGTTCCTCAACAAGTTTTTATCTAAAAAAATATGTTTTGAAATATTTGCAACATTTCTTAGCCTATAACTTTTTTACATGACGAGATAGTGCATAAGCCACCATATCAGTGTATCTCAAAGATTGCCTAATTTGACGCCTTTCACGATTCCTAGCAATACTATATGGTTCCTCTCTCTGATTCATTTGATCATTATCAGAAACTTCATGCTCATTTATAGTTTCATCATCCTATTGTTCTTCCCTTATATTCTCAAACAGCTCCACCTGTTTCTTAGCACGATGATCTGTATCTGCACAACCAGTTTCAGATTTTTTCCTCTGATTTAGCAAAGCAGTCTCGTCAAATGTGACATCTTTGCTTATAATAATTTTTGGTGAACTTGGACCTTCTATGGACCATAGTTTGTATCCCTTCACCCCATGTGCGTAGCCTAGGAAAACACACTTCTTTGCCTGGCTCTAGCTTATCATCACTTGCATGAGCATATGCAGGACAACCAAATACCTTCAAATTAGAGTAATCAATAGGTCAACCGGACCATAACTCTTGTGGATTTTGTTAACTTATTGGAGCTGATGGAGATCGATTTACAAGATAGATTGTTGTGTTGATAGCTTTAACCCAAAATTGTTTGGGAAGAACAGGTTGTATACGCATGCATCTTGCACACTCTAACAGAGTTTTGTTTATTCATTCTGCAACCCCATTTTGTTATGGTGCTCTTGGCACAGTATGATGCCTTACTATGCCCTCATTTTTGTAGAACTCATCAAATTCCTTATTACAGTATTCGTCACCATTATCCGTCCTCAGTGTTTTCACTATGTGTCCAGCCTACTTCTCAACCATGGCTTTCCACCACCTAAATTTGACAAACACTTCATTTTTTTGCTTTAGAAAATACACCTATACATTCGTTGAATAATCATCAATTAAGATAAGGAAATATAAACTACCACCCTGAGATGGGATTGATGCTAGTCCACATACATATGAGTGCACATACTTTAGAATGCCCTTAATTATGTGATTTGCAATGTTAATGCTTACTCGCTTTTGCTATCCGTACACACACTCTTCACAGAAGTCAAGTTTGCAATTCTTCATGCCACTCAGAAGGCCACGATTCACCAGTATTGACATCCCCTTCTCACTCATGTGACCAAGCCTCATATGCCACAACCTTGTAGTATCTATTTCTGTCATCTTTGATGAAGATGTAGTAACAACATTGATTACTGCAGTCTCAGTCATTCGAGCAATTCCATAATACACCTTAGCTTTCATCACCATGTTATTTCCTTTTCTTACATAGACATACTCATCATCATCCCAAAAATATCTATATCCTTGTGATTGTAAGGTATATAGAGAAATGAGGCTTTTACCTAGTGTTGGCACACGCCAACTTGTTAACTCTATAACGGTACCTTCTTTCTTCCTAAGCCGTATGGTCCTAATACCAGCAGCTTCCAATAACCAATTTTCTCCCACTTTGACCTTTCCATATTTCTTTTGATTAGTAGAAAAATAGTGTCGTTGCAGTGTATGTGGAATGAAGCTCCTGTGTCTAAGATCCAATATTCTTTGGAGCATCCCAAGGATACTGTATAAACATCAGCTTTTGCATCATCCAAACTATTCACTTCATTAACATCAATTGAAGCTTTTTGACACTATGTTTACAACCTGCATTCCCTGCCGCTCTGGACAATTTTTTCGGATGTTTCCAGCTTGGTGGAAATGAAAACATTTCAGGTTCTTGTGATTTTTATTCCCCTTTGACTTTGACCTGCCTTTACTGCCAGACCCCTTTTCCATTGTCCTTCCTCTTACAACGTAACCAAGCTTTGTCCTTGGTTTTCAGGACTCACTCCCACATTCATCTTTTCAAGGTCTTTTTGCTAAACGGATTCTTCATAGTAGTTAAGGAGATCGTGTCTCTACCATATAACATGGTATTAGTAAAATGCTCCCATGATGGAGGTAATGATAAAATCAAAATCAAGGCTTTATCTTCGTCACTGATAGTTATTCTCGTTGCCTGTGCATCAAGAATCATCTTATCGAATGCTTCTAAATGATCCTTCATTGGTGTACCTTCTTTCAACTTGAACTGATACATACGACATTTTTGAAACATCTTTCCTGTCAAGTTTTGATGTGTATACTTGTTCTCCAATTCTTCCCAAAGAGACCTTGCTGTCTTCTTTCCTATTACTTCTCGCAGAATATTGTCTGCCAAGGACAAAAATATTGTGCTGTGTGCTTTTGTGACATGGACGACTTTAAAGTGGAACACATCGAATAGTCCCAGCCTTATGTGTTTCGAATTATTTGTTACTTCTAAGGGGTTTTTTGTCTTTATTTGTTACTTCTAGGGTTTTTTTGTCTTTATCTTTTGAGATTATAAATAGTCTTTTAGGTCTTTGTTTAGGGGCTTTTTTGATTCCAACATTTTTGAAACCTTAATATTGGAGAACTTTTCTCTCCGAGAGATTTACTGCTCTTACGAGTCTTGTTTGAACACTTTGGGCTGCGTCAGGTTGGTATCAGAACGAGGATGGCTACTGACGGCAATAGCAGTGCTCTCCGTTACGGTGTTCAGGGGAGTAGAGCCCTTCAAGGGGACGAGACGTTGCAACGATTGGAGCGACGTCCAGAACAACGAATGGGTCACATGTTCTAGCATTTCGAGGAACGTTTCAAGGAGATTGTGGAACGTCTGGATGCTTGTGGAATCGATATAAACTAGAGACAGAACGACAATAGAAGACCAGGGGACGATGTAGCTTGTGGGGAACCTATTGACAAACCAAATCCTAATTGTAGACAACTTGTTGGTGAGGAAGATTCAGTGGAGAGCGATGTAGAACCAACTCCGTAACTACCAACATATAGTAGTTGACTTGTTACGATTAAGTGATGCAGAACCAGCTT
>JAOQMM010000002.1:6274962-6285601 GCA_027563515.1 Erythroxylum platyclados
CAAATTCCCTTTGGTTTGGTCTCCTTTGCCTTCTTTTTGGCTACACCTCCCGTTGGCTTGTTGGTCTTCTTCTTCTTTTGGTTCTTCTTGCGATGGTCATGATGATAGGGATGGTGGGGACTTCTGATTGAAGGTTGACCTCCCTTACTTTAATGGGAATCTGGGAATCGAAGAATTTTTGGATTGGATTGCAGATGTTGAGCGATTTTTTGACTACGCAAAAACCCCTCTCGAAAGAAAGGTTAGATTAGTGGCATATCGTTTGAAGGGGATGGCTTCTGCATGGTGGGAACAAATTCAACATAGAAGAGAGCATGAAGGGAAAGGTTCGGTTCGTACTTGGTACCGGATGAAATATCTGATGAAGATGGAATTCCTACCACCGGATTATGAGTAGATACTATTCCAACAGTATCAGAGATGCCAACAAGGGGGTAGATCTGTTCATGAATTTACTGCTGAATTTATGAGATTAGCAGAAAGGAACAATCTTTTAGAGTCCGAAGGCCAGCAGGTGGCCCGATATTTGGAGGTGTTGAAACTAGCCTTGCGAGACAGGATTGGGGTACAAGTTATTCGCACTTTGAGTGAAGCGAAAAATCTAGCATTGAAAGCTGAATTGATGCGGCAAGAACGTGGAAACAGAAATTTTAGGGGATATTGATCCATTGCCTGGTCAACGGAGAAGAACAAAGATGAGGAGGAGCATTCGAGTCGTGGTTATCGCACTAAGAGTAGGGCTATAGAGGAAAAGTCTATAGAAAAACGTCCTATGACTAAAGGACGAGATAATGAGAGCAAGAAAGTGGATAACCCTTATTCCAACCCGATTGTCGGCAAGTGCTTCCGATGTGGTCAACCGTGGCATCAGTCTAATGAATGTCCTAAGAGGAAGACCGTTAATATTATGGAAAGGGAAGGAGATGATGAGGGTGTTTGTTGTGAATCCAATGGAGATGAGGAGGAAGAAGATGAAGGGGTATATGTTGTTCGAAGGTTGATGTTAACACCTAAAACTGAAGATCATACCCAACGCCACCAATTGTTCAAAACTAGATGTACCATTGATGGTAAGGTGTTTGGTGTCATCATTGATAGCGGTAGCTATAAAAATATAATAGGGAGAAAGATAGTGCAAAAATTGAAATTACCAGTGGAGAGACACCCAAATCCTTATACTTTTGGGTGGATTAAATCGACTACTAGAAGGATTAAAGTGACAGAACGTTGTAAGGTTCCATTCTCCATAGGTAAATACCATGATGTTGTGTATTGCGATGTTGTTGATATGGATGTATGCCACCTACTATTTGGTAGGCCATGGCAATTTGATGTAGATGCACAGCATTCGGGCAAGAGCAATATGTATAAGTTAGAAAAAGAAGGAGTGAAATATACTTTTTTACAATTGAAGGATAAGACTACTTTACCAAATAAGAGTATGTTTTTGTCTGTGGTGAAGGATTTCGGAGTTGAGATTAAAGAAACTAGGCAAGTACATGCCTTGATTGTAAAGCAGATTCTAATGAATGATGCTGGGTTGCAAGTGGAGGAGCATCTAGAATTAGTTCGTCCTTTGTTGCAGGAATTCAAGGAGTTGATGCCAGATGATATTCCAGTCGGGTTACCACCATTGAGGGACATTCAACATCAAATAAACCTTGTTCCTGGGTCTAGTTTGCCTAATCTAACTCATTATAGGATGAACCCAAAGGAAAGTGAAATTCTTAAGGAGAAGGTTGAGGAGCTATTGAAGAAGGGCCTGATTCAGGAGAGTATGAGCCCATGTGTAGTGCCGACTTTGCTAATGCCTAAGAAAGATGGAAGCTGGAGAATGTGCGTAGACAGAAGGGCAATAAACCAGATCACTGTGGGTTACAAATTTCCAATACCATAATTGGATGATATGCTCGATAAGATATACGGGGCTAGGTGATTTTCAAAAATTAATTTGAAGAACGGGTATCATCAAATCTGTATCAGACCTAGCAATGAGTGGAAGACTGCTTTCAAAACGAAGGAAGGATTGTACGAGTGGTTGGTCATGCCATTCAGGCTATCCAATGCCCCTAGTACGTTCATACGATTGATGCACCAGGTATTAAAATCTTTTATGGGTAAATCTGTAATGGTGTATTTTGACGATATTTTGATCTATAGTACCTGCGAAGAGGAGCACTTGATGCATTTGAGAAGTGTGCTAAAGGTATTGCAGGAGAACAAGTTGTACATTAACCTTAAAAAGTGTAGTTTCTTGACAAACAAATTACTCTTTTTAGGTTATGTTGTTTCGGCTGATGGTATTCGGGTAGATGAGTCAAAGGTTCAGGCAATTAGAGAGTGGCCAACACCTAAGAATGTCTCAAAGTTGCAAAGATTTCATGGCTTAGCGACTTTCTATCGTAGATTCATCAAGAATTTTAGCACTATTGCTGCTCCCATGACAGAGTGTTTGAAGAAGGGAAAGTTCCTATGAACTGGAGAAGCAGCCACTAGTTTTGCAGTCTTGAAGGAGAAATTGAGTGCAACACCAGTCCTTGCACTCCCAAACTTTGAGAAATTATTTGAAGTGGATTGTGACGCCAGTGGAGTGGGCATAGGGGCTGTTCTTTCACAAGAAAAGAGACCAGTTGCGTTCTTTAGTGAGAAGCTTAGTGATGCGAGGCGTAAATGGAGCACTTATGACAAGGAATTCTATTCAGTAGTGCGTGCTCTTAAAACTTGGGAGCACTACCTGATTGGAAAGGAATTTGTGCTGTATTCGGATCATGAGGCATTAAAGTATCTTAATAGTCAGAAAAGGATCAGCAGTGACATGCATGTGAGATGGTGTCAGTTTTTACAAAAGTTTCCTTTCAGGTTGAGGCATAAATCAGGAGCGCGGAATAGAGTTACAGATGCTTTGAGTAGGCGCGCTTCCTTGTTGTTAACTTTAAGTCAAGAGATCTTGGGTTTTGAGCATCTTAAGGATGAGTATGAGCATGATGAGGATTTTTCTAACATATGGCACCAGGTATCACACAATCAACTTGTTTCTGGTTTTTATTTATATGATGGGCATTTGATGCTTAAGAACCAGCTGTGGCTTACAAGGGCATCATTGCGGGAGAAAGTTATTAGTGATCTTCATGGGGGTGGATTGTCTGGTCATTTGGGGCATGATAAAACATTAGCAGCAGTGAAGGAGCAGTTTTATTGGCCATAACTCAGGCGCGATGCAAGCAGATTTGTAGAAAAGTGTTTTGTCTGTCAGAGGTCTAAGGGTCAATATAAGAATATTGGACTTTATATGCCTTTACTGATTCCTGAAAATATTTGGGAAGATTTATCTATAGAATTTATGCTGGGATTGTCATAAACACAAAGGGGAGTTGATTCTATTTTTGTGGTTGTTGACAGGTTTTCCAAAATGTCACATTTTATTCCTTGCAGGAAAACTACTGATGCATTTGGTGTAGCTAGGTTGTTTTTCAAGGAAGTCGTCTGTTTACATGGAGTTCCCAAAAGCATTACTTCTGACCGAGATAGCAAGTTCCTAAGTTACTTTTGGAGGACATTGTGGAAGCTATTTGGCTTTTCTTTGTAGTTCAGTAGCACAGCTCATCCACAAACTGATGGTCAGATGGAAGTGGTTAACAGGACTTTGGGAAATCTCATTCGTAGTCTCTGTGGGGATAGACCAAAGCAGTGGGACATCATCCTTCCCCAAGCTGAGTTCGCTTATAATAGTGCTGTACATAGCTCTACTGGATGATCTCCTTTCTCAATTGTCTACACTAAGATGCCTCATCATACTCTTGATTTACTCAGGTTTCCTAAGGGAGACAATGTTAATATTCCAAACAAGCATCTAGCCGAACAAGTAGTTGATGTGCAAAAGGAGGTGAAGCAGAAATTAGAAGAAGCCAATCAACGCTACAAACAGGCTGCTGACAAGCGTAGGAGGCATGAGACGTTTCAAATTGGAGATCAGGTTATGGTTTTCTTACGCAAGGAGATATTTCCAGTCGGTACCTACAACAAGATTCAACCGAAGAAATATGGCCCTTATAAGGTGTTACGACATATTAACGACAATGCATACATAGTGGATTTGCCTGATAGCTTGGGAATTTCCAAAACTTTTAATGTGACGGATCTATCCAAGTTTTACGATTCCAATGAAGCTCTTTATCTAGACTATTCCAACAACTCGAGGACGAGTTTCTCTCAAGTGGAGGAGAATGACGTGAACAGCTTTGAAGTGGAACACATCTAATAGTCCCAACCTTATGTGTTTTGAATTATTTGTTACTTCTAGGGATTTTTTGTCTTTATTTGTTACTTCTAGGGTTTTTTGTCTTTATCTTTTGAGATTATAAATAGTCTTTTAAGTCTTTGTTTAGGGACTTTTTTTATTCCAGCAATTTTGAAACCTTAATATTAGAGAACTTTTCTCTCCGAGAGATTTGTTGCTCTTGCGAGTCTTGTTTGAACGCTTTGGGCTGCATCATTTTGTCTCTGCATTGACACGCTTAATAGTATCCCATTCTGTTGGCACACCTTCTGCAGTAATGGTTGATTGACAATCTTACTGCTCAAGCAATGCCTCCACCTTAACCTTCCAAAGGTTAAAGTCGTTTGCCCTATCAAATTTTTCTATCTCAAACTTTGGAATTGCCATTAAAAGGTTTAAGATATATCAAAACAAAGGCTCTCATACCACTTGTTATAATCTTTTGCAAGCAGAAACAAAAATTAGACAGCTGACAAACTATACTATGCAAATAGAGACACACACAAATTGCCAAGATTATCCTAGGTTTTATTATTGGAGAATATAATGAAATACAAACTCTCACACTATGCCAAAGTCCCAATACACCCCATCTGTTCCTAGAATATTTCCTATGGATTTTATGGTATAAACAACTCACTCTAATGCCCAGTTTTCTCTCAATTTTGCTACCTTTTTCTGCTTGAGTGATGTGACTATTTATAGCAATTTAGGGAGGAAAAGTTCAAGCTTTGCTGCCCGCGTATTTGACACGAGAAAATATGGTCAGCATCATTTAATGCAATAGCTGTCCAATAGCTCACAACATAGCCGTCCACTTGAGTTCCACCTGAGTTGATCCTTATGCTTTGCTATTCTATAGCTGAGCTTCCTAGGTATCAGAAAAATATTGGCATCACTTGTTGACAATTTTGAGTCACACGTTAACAATTTTGTCGCTCTCGCTCGGGTCAAGAAATCCACAACGCGGGCCTAGTCAACGTGGCTTGTACAGCTTGATCATTATAAATATCCAATTTATCGTAATGAAGTCGTGAACCCATCTCGAATTTTACAACTTATGTTACGGTGTTAGAGTGTCCCACATTGATTAAGAATAAAAATGTTAAAGGATTTATAAGTGGTAAGGGACAACTATCCAAATGACTAGTTCTAGTCATTTTGGCAATGATTAACCTAAGCCCAATTCTTGTTAATGGGCTCTACACTCTATCCATATTAAAAATTTTAATATGGTATCAGAGTAGGTTTAGTCCGGATTATTAATTTCCCGGTTGTCCGTCTGGATGTCCAATCCCAGCGGCCCGGTCCGATTATCGCTGCATTCGTTTCAAGTGACAACTGGATGTCCAGTCCCAATTGCACTTGAGGGTGAGTATCAGAGTGTCTCATATTGATTAAGAATAAAAATGTTAAAGAATTTATAAGTGGTAAGGGTCAACTATCAAAATGACTTTGACTCAAGTCCAATTATTGTTAATAGGCCAATCTACCCATATTGAAAATTCTAATATAGGGTTCAATTAAGCTAATTTGAGAAGTTGAAAAACGAACAAGAGTGGGCATATACTTTCACCTTATAAATTATAAACCATTTCACATGCAACAAAATGTTCAATTTATCCCAGCAGAATTTGTTGTGTACGATTCTCACCTGACACACTGGTTACGTAAAATGCTAAAAGGGGATTTAGATTGCTACACTTTACTTGCATGAACAAATAAAGTCCCAAAACAAGGACTGAATGAATTAATAATAATAGAAACACAAACAGAAAAGCAGAAGGAATAACAGGGCATTAAATCCTCCATCAGACCCCTCATTCAAGAGTGACTGAAACTGGTAGCAATAGGTATAACAATCACAAGAATGATCAAAAGCAGAAGAATTATCCCAATACACATGCATTTCCTGCTGCTTCTTTGATACTCTTTCGCACTCTTGAGCTCTTTGGTACCGTCTTTGACATAGTGATTGGCATTCAACACATGGTGTTCAATATCATCCAGCTGCTCTCCTTGCGCCTCCACCATAACAGCCATGTCCAGAAACACCTGATGCAACTCCAACAAGCTCTTCTCGATCTCTTTTGCAGCATCATGCCTATCCTGAATCTCCACCACCGTCTCCAACACCTTTCCTTTCCCGTGTTCCTGAATTGCTCGTTTCAAGAACTCCTCACCACCACTGCCATCGGAGATTATCTTATCAATTATTTCTTCATCCGGGTACTCACCAGTCACTGTGAAGTATCTCCTCCCAACAGTTTCTTTGTACTCAGTCATCATTTTCTGCCTCAGACCTTGGAAATCCATCATAAGCTCCTTCAACTTCTTGCGCAGACCATTGGTGACTGCAACCCTTGTTCGGTATATCGGGGTTCCTTCTTTGAACCCTGAGAGGCGCCTGTTAGCAGCGTTGGCACGATCCATTTCTTCAAGCTGAGATCTGATAGCTCTTACCTTTTTGAGGACAGTAACAATGTCTGCGTTGATTTTGATGCGCAGTGCTTTCAATGCCTCAGGTTTGTGCAGGGATTTGCTCTCCTCATTGGATTCTTGGAGCCTCTCAAGGATTTCCCGGATGGATCCCATTTCTTTCTTGACTTGCTCGGCTTCTTCAAGGAACATGCCAAGGTTCTGGTCGATTGTATTTGATGAATTTGCCATCTCTAGATCGGGGTCTGGACCAGCTTCAAGATCTCTCATGGCCTCTTTCTTTAGATCCACATAGCTCATGAACGATTTGGTCATCAAGTCATTCATCTTTGCAATCTGTGTGATGAAACCTGAGTTAAAGAAACATGGCCAATCAGTCCCAATATTGATGCAAACAAGACACAACATATTTGTGCGCAGAATCAAAAGTTTTTCAGAATAAAAATCTCAGCTTTGTTTATGAGTTTGGATTGCAGAACTTAAATAGTCAATGGATCGAAGATAACTGAAAATCTGTCAACTACTGAAATTTGCAAAATGTTGCTTTAATATCAACTTTTCCACCTTCACAAAAAATGCTCTTTGAGCAGCAAACGGAACCGAAAATGAAATTGATGAATATGTTCACTTCATCTCTGCTATTTACACAAGTTATTTTTATTAATTTCGCTTACAAATAAAACCAAATTGAAAATCAAGAATAATAATTATTAAGAAAAAATAAAAAGAGAGAGAATCCATCTTCAAATCACAAGCATAACACAATGTAAAAAGAAATGGTAACTAAAAGAGAAGGAAGAGGGGACCTCTGTGGCAGCTGTATAAGATTTCTTCAGTAGAGATGACAACACAACAAAAGCAGAAACAGGTCGGAAGAGGTAAGATATGGAAACAAGGAGATGAAGTGACCAAATGGGGTTTCGTAATGGGAATGTATTTGAAGATGGAAAGTAGAAGATGATCTTGTGTTTTTGATATGGAAATCCGAAGCTGCTGTTTGAGTTTGTGTCCTTATCAAGTTGGAATTGAAGAACGATTTAAAGGCAACACTTTATTAAAAAGGATGCTAAAATTGCCCTGTTAGAGACCTAAAGTAGCCGTTAAAGGCTCCCAACGGCTATATTTTCTCCACCCCCCCTGCCGTTAGCTTAATCTGAATTCAATACTTTGTTAGGGCCCATTAGTTCCATATCTCCGGCCCGATCTATTTGTTCTTTCGTCCTTGATTTGTGCGATATTCAAAATTTCCATCTTATTTTCGGTTGTAATTGATTTGAAAAGTTATACAATATGAGAACAGTTTTCTTTTTAGTTTGTTATTGATATAAGACAATATATACCTTAGAATAATTCTTTAAAATAATAGATAGTCTTTTAATTTTGATATAATTAGAAATTAATTTTATATTAAAATTAAAATTATTTTAATTTATTCAATAATTCAATTATTAAAATTAATATAAAAAGTATTTTATTTTCTAAACATAATAAGTACTAATTAAAAATATTTAAACATAAAAATAAAATTACAATAACCTTGGGAAAATGGATTAGATACACACATGTATTTATAAGTCATAATATTAAAAATGATATATATTCAATATTTTATACGTATTTTGATCGAAATAATTTAGATGATATATATTGAGTTCAATGGCAACATTCATAAATTAAAATTTTAAAACATTTAATTATCCTATACTTTAAAGATAATATTTTGAAACTGTTTCTAGTTAATTGAAATCGAGAATTATCTAATTCGGTAATTACTAATTGGTGATTTCTCTCTAAAGAGTTCTTTCGCCAAGCGTACTTATATTCCTTGATAAAACTGAAAACTCATCACACTTCATACAGTCAATTTCTTTTCCTTCTTTTGTTTTTAATTCTTCAAAGTCAAATGAGATGATCTTAGAGACAAAGGAAGAAGAAGGACACAGATGGGATGTTTGTTTTGGGTAGCTGCATGGAACATCTGGACAGGGCGGAATAGGCAAATCTTCCAGCAAGCAGACCCGATACAACCTATCCAAATCCAGGGTATAATGACTAGAGCTTCTGAAATTGTTGTAGCCCATCGGGAAGGGGCCCCTACTCAGGCGGATATGCCGTCATCACAGTCAAGGCCATGGCAGCCTCCACAGCGAGGGTGTTTGAAATTAAACGTTTACGAAGCAATAAACCCATCTAATGGATTATCTCCGTGGGAGCTGCTGAGAGATCACAACGGAGCTTGAATTAACAGATTTGTTATCAATCTTAGAAGGAGACCAGTCCTTAATACGGAACTTCTTAGTATATTTTACAATTTGCAATTTACTTAAAGACAAGAATTTATAAAAGTTTGAATAGAATTGTAAAGTGACTATCAACTTCATTTTAAACTGTGACAATGGCTCTGAAAATGAGGCTCTCTTATACCGTATTCAGGAATTTATGCAATGTAACTGGATGTACATCTACAGTTCGTAGTTAGGGAGGCGAATAGATGTGCGGATTTTCTTTCAAAAACATGCTGGTTGTTTTCTCTATGGATGTTAGCTTCTCCTACGTCCGTTTGGGTTGGGTGAATTGTTACTGCAGGATAGTATTTTCCTGTCCGAGATAGAATAGCTTCTAAGCCATCATGTTTATATAAAATAATAATAATAATCACACAGAGCATTCCAAGCAAAGTCATAATGAGGCTACGTCAAACAAAAATGAAAAATTGAACAAATAAAGAAAATATATAATAAATTAGACTGTGATGGAAAATCTAAAACGGATGGTGAGAGAGAAGAGTAGAGTCCAACTTCCAAGTGGAATAAAACCCACGACACACCAACAAACATACAAACACATGAACAAACTACAAAAGCAACAAGTTTGGTCAATGTTTGGTGGCAAGTGGCAACCAGTTAAACAAAAATTATTCCCCAACTCTTCTTCACTTCTACCACCGCCGCAGCAACTAACTCGCTCCTTAGTTTAGGCAAATAACTCCATTCTCTGTGTCTGTGTATATCCAATCCCAAAGTTACAGTCTTTGGCACCCAATTCCAGTAAAAATCTTACGTTCAAGCACTGCACACAAAATACACCATCTCTCTCGGAAACCCAGTAGCTTGCTGCCTTGATTTTTCGGGTTATTGTATAATAGCATAATTGGCTATTACAGAAGGGTTCTCGCAGAAAAGTGGTGGGTATTTCGTATGATCAGGAATGGGAGCGCTAAAGGCGGCGATTGGTGATACACTGATGACTTTTATATGGGTGTTTATCACTTCCATGTTTGGGCTGTTCACTCACCTGATAGTCACTGCTCTTGGGATTCAGAAACTGGTTTGGGCTCCTTTGGTTGTGACTACCCTTCTTATTTTTGTGTCTGTTTTCTTGTTTAATCTGATCGCCGAGGCCCTGGGTGGGGCAAGTTTCAATCCCACCGGTAATGCTGCCTTCTATGCTGCTGGAATTGGTGGAGATAGTCTCTTCTCCATGGCACTTAGATTTCCTGCTCAGGTATACACATATATATATATGCACGTCCCTTTATATACCTGTACTTGGATGCTTGTGCTTTGCTCTCTTTTGGTGTTTGTAAATGCGTTGATATCCTAATCGAATCGGCTAAAGTTGTGAAGATCAATGACGTGCTTTTTGATTGATTGGTCATCGGATGGGGATTTTCCTCCTTTTGACAGGATTACCTTGACTGATTTGGAATATTTTGGTTTGTTATAAAAGAGGGTTAAAGGATTTGACTGGACTTTACTTACTTTTACTCCCCATCTCCATAGCCATCTCCATCTCTTTTGAATTCAACATTTAATTCGACAAGACTTTGAGAAGAAATACCAATCCCCTTTTAAGGGGATGAATAAATTCTGTGCTTTAAACTTTGTGAAATAAAAACTTTATTAGAGCAAAAGATGTTAGAAT
>JAOQMM010000002.1:6294409-6306000 GCA_027563515.1 Erythroxylum platyclados
GTGATACGTGGCATAGGTCCGTCGGAGGCCGTGTTAGAGAAGTATGAGATCAATAATCGTAAGATGTCGCCGACTTTGAGAGGTTCTAAAAATTACGCTGTAATTTTCGATGCGGGAAGTTCGGGGAGTAGAGTGCATGTGTTTTGCTTCGATCATAATATGGATCTCGTCCACATCGGCACTGGTCTCGAGCTTTTCGTCGAGGTTGTTTTTTATTATTGTTATAATTATCTTGTGATTTGGAATTGGGCTTTTGAATTTGTGTGATCGCATATTTTTTTCTTCTGGTTGAATGTGCGATTGCATTTTGTTGATCTGGAAAGTGGAATTTAGATGAATATATGGGATTTGGTTCGTTTTGTATTTTCGTGAAGTGAACAATGCAAGTAGGAAAAGGCCTGAAGGATTAGATCCATTTACAAATACTGACAAATTAGTAATTGAAGGAAGGAAATCTTCTTTTTTCTTTTTTCTTTCTTTTACCAAGTGCTTAGATAACTGTATCAGGTTCGGTGTTTTCTTGTCCAAATCGTTCGGATTGTGAATTTGCTCTGGTATTGTTTGGTAAAAGATTAAACCAGGTCTTAGTGCGTATGCAAAGGATCCACGGGCTGCAGCAGGCTCGCTTGTTTCCCTTCTTGATAAGGCTGAAAGCGTGGTGCCCAAAGAACTGCGACCAAGGACACCTGTCAGAGTGGGGGTGGGTGCATTCAGATGAATTTTTAGTTACACATCTACTGCAAATTTATTGTGTGTGGGCATTTGCTTAATCGCTAAATTTATTTATGTTTTTTCTTTTAATGTTTGTTTAGGCTACTGCTGGCCTGAGGGCATTGGAAGGTGATGCATCTGATAGAATTTTGCAAGCAGTAAGTCTGTCCTCCATACCCCCCACATCTGTATTTTAACAATCTACTCTAATAGCAATTTGATTTTCTTCCTGTAAGGTTAGGGATCTTCTGAGAGATAGAAGCACCCTGAAATCTGATGCGAATGGGGTTACTGTTCTGGATGGCTCTCAAGAAGGTTCTTATCAGTGGGTATGTTTTGTTTACGTTGTAGTTTGAGCCCTAAATTTGTAGTGTGACCTGTTAAAGTTTCTGTCCTGTGAATAATTTCCAATTTCTTTTATTAACACAATTGCATCTGTTCATAAGCAAGGGTAATTAATGTGATAGCTATTGAAATATCAATAAATATACATGGCTTGAGTTTGAGATAATTGGTTCTAACAGCACGTATGTTGTGGAAGAATAAGTTGGGCACCTGTCTCAAAATAGATGTTTATGGATTATTAATTAGTTGTTATAATGCATTTTGGGAATGTTTAAAGATGACCACCAGGTTAGCACAATCTTGTTAATCTCTTGTAATATTTTTATGAACCTGGATTAGAATTGTAAACAGATTGTATTTTTGGGTCCAAATTGTAGGCGTTATATTAGTGGCATTGGCTTCTATAGCTTTGTAAATATTGTTACAAAAGGTCGCATACTTTTGCTAGTTATTTTGTCCCCAATGATTCTTATTCAAGGTTATCCACGAATACAACTTACGCTTACACCTCATTATTTGATTTGGGCACACCTGGTTGCTAAAGCCATCCATTCCAGGAAAATATCAACCATTAATTTATATGAAGCAACATTCCTTTCCCAGATGATGCTTCACGTGCTGAAGATGGAAGGAGACTTCTCTATGAATCTAATTTAACAATGCATCCCTTTGTTGAAAGTTATACAAATAGAAACAGAAAACATTAGAAGAACAAGAATAGAGATGTTTAACTTTTGAGTGGAAGGTAGGTACTTTTAGCTATTTTAGTTATTGTGCTCAAGTCTTAGTTATTATGCTCAAGTCCTTTCTAAAGCATGGCAACAACTACAGAGTGGAGAGTAGAAGTTCACCAAATTTGTAGGGAATCAAACTATGTTACATTGTACTAGCAAACTTACCTTTTAATTCTCAATAGGGCTAATTCCTTTCTCCAAGAGGCACAAAGGAACGCTTATGATTTGATGTTATTGGCAATGGATTGCCTAATAGTTATCAAATAACAGAAGGGCTTAACAAGCCCCATTTCAAGACCAAAAATTGCTATGCTTAAGCCTTTCTTTAACTGCATTTTAATTTGCAGGTGACTATAAACTATCTATTGGGTAATCTGGGGAAGGACTATTCAGGTACTGTTGGAGTAGTTGATCTTGGTGGAGGATCTGTTCAGATGGCATATGCTATTTCCGAGAAAGATGCAGCAAGTGCTCCTAGGGTAACAGATGGGGAGGATAGCTATGTTAATAAAATGCATCTGAAGGGAACTGATTATTACCTTTACGTTCACAGGTTCTTTAACATCCTTTGCTTTGTTTTGATTTTAGGATAAGCCAACTGAAGGGGAGCCAAGCATCTTATGACTTTGATTGATATGTTTTTAAATTTTGCATGTCAGTTATCTGCACTATGGCTTGCTAGCAGCTCGAGCAGAAATGTTGAAAGTGTCTGAAGATTCTGGCAATCCATGCATCTTGGATGGTTATGGTGGTAAGTTATGTAGTAATCCATCAACTCAGGGTGCTTTATCTTTAATGTTGACTGCATATTGCTCTTCATCTAGTTGTCTTCTTATCTTGATCTTTTGTGATCACACAAACTGGTTGATTTGTTGGGATTTGGTTCTGTACGATATATAAAAATGTTATTGCTGTCAATTGTAGATATTTGAATTTTCTTGAATGCTCCACTTGGTCAAGGACAATGCATAATGACATCCTTGAGGTGTGGGACAATCTATGTACATTGCCCTTCCTTTCGTGGCATCTTTCCTCAACAGTATCCAATCTGTCTTGTGAATATGATGGAGCAATAGTCATGTCTAAGAGGAAGGGCATTTGCAGAGATTGAACTATGGTAGCATTTTATACTTAGAATTGTGATTAATTATTTATGTTATCATTGATTCTATCAGGTTTCAGATGCCTATTTTGTAGTTTGCAAGTGATTTAACATGTCTCTATCACATATAATTGATTGCCAAATGTGATTGTTGACACTTGATGCTTTACAGCTCCCAACTACTCTTCAAGTTATGAATCTGTCACGTTCTTCTTAAAAAATTGAGCTTTATATTTTGATATCTAATTCATTGCTCTCCTATGTTGGGAGGGAGGAGGGACAATGTAGACTTTACCAGATTTTGATTGTAGAAGCACTTTGAGGGAAGCTGACAACATAACATCATATGGCTCATTGGGTTTGGAATGATTTGGATCCATGTTTTATTGCCAGCAGAGCTATTACATATGCATTAAACGACTAAAATTATGTTTATTGTAAATTATGGAAAAGGATTTTACAAATATGGAGGACAGGAATATCCGGCATCAGCTTCTTCTTCAGGTTCAAGCCTAGAAGGATGCCGGAGGGTGGCTTTGAAGGCTCTCAAAGTTAATGAATCAACTTGTACACACATGACATGTACATTTGGTGGAGTCTGGAATGGGGGAGGTGGTGATGGACAAAAGAATTTGTTTGTTGCCTCCTTCTTCTTCGACAGGGCTGCTGAGGTACTAGCAGCATTGAAATTCATCTCTCAGGAAATTATTGAACTTTTGACATGCTAATTGGATATATTCATTATCTATAGGCTGGTTTTATTGATTCCAATTTGGCTGTTGCCAAAGTTAGTCCTTCGGACTTTGAGGATGCAGCAAAGCGTGCTTGTGAGACTAAACTAAAAGATGCAAAGTACAAATATCGAAATGTGGAAGAAAGTAACCTGCCATACTTGTGCATGGATCTTGTATACCAGTATACCTTGCTAGTAGATGGATTTGGTGTGTGGCATACTCTTTTGAGTTATTTGTCAATTTCTGCTTCTCATTGTTCTAACTTCTAACTTGACATTTATATTCTTGTGGATAGCTCTTGGTCGCCGGCAACAGATTACATTAGTGAAGAAGGTGAAGTACCATGATGCTCTTGTTGAGGCAGCATGGCCATTAGGCAGTGCCATCGAGGCTGTTTCTTCATTATAATGGAAATTTTCATTGAGTAGGCACGGCACGGCAGTCTCTCTCTAGGATTGAAGATTCTCCACTCCACGCAGAAGTTGGAAAGAGAATAGGATTTTGGCATTGTATCATTGTAATAACGCAAGGGGAAAAGGGGAAGAGAGGTCCATTTTTCTTCATTTGTAACTAAACATTGTAACCATGCTCTGATTTATACGATTTTTGAGAGAATGAAATGATTCAATTCAACTGGTTCACTTGTTCGGTCTGCCACGTATCAATCAATGCACTTTTGGTACAAAATTAAGACAACAGTGAAGACTTTGAGCGAGAGTTCAGCTCAATGAAAGGTTTGTTTTTGTTTAAAATGCATTTTCAAAGGTTAATTGGTGGTTTCACATAATTGTTACAACAATATCAATTCGGTAAAAGTTCCCCAAAAGCAGAGTTTGGGGAGGTTTAGAATTATGAAGCTGTATCACTCTTCCATGTAAGCCCTTTTCGTCTTAATTTAATTCTCTGGACAGACTGTGTGAAGGCACGAGCAGCTACGTGAACACAATCAACGATAGAACCTTGTCAACTCTCACCGATATCGCTCCAAAGCAGGTAGAAGTCTTTCTTTTATTTTCATTTGATCATCTTCACAAACATTTAGCGGTTCATGCTTTGTAGTAATGTGAGGCAACAGAATTTGTGAGATCAGACATATGTTTTATTCAAGTTGAATTTCGAACCAACCATTGGTGCCACTCCTTAACTTTTTGTTGCGTTTTCTTTTACCTTCTGGAATGTCGATAACCTTTGTGTCTCTGAGGACACCATAATGCCTGAAGGTTGTCCAGATGACTTTGGTGACAGTATTGATGATAAATGTGATGGGGTCGATGATAGTAATGTGAAGAAGTTGAGTTCAAAAGATGATCGGTTTGTCCCAGAGGTAAAGACCAAGAGTATATTGGGTGGTTTGGATGACAATCCTCTGGAAGTGAAAAACAAGATTGAGCAATGTGGGGTTAAAGTCACTCAGGAACTGGTCCTTGACGTGCTTTCACGGGTGCGAAACAATTGGGAGCTGGATTTACTTTCTTTTGCAGGCTGGAAGACAGCCAGGTTGTGCTTACTCTGTACATGAATATGACAGCAGGATTTCTAATCCGGCAAAAATGAGAAAGTTCTTCAGCGCATGAGATCTAAAGTTTGTCAGTGCTTGACATCGGCAGGACGATCAAAACATATTTATGCTTATAAACGGTTTAAATTGGAAGGTGGACTTCAGAGTTTCAGGGCCTTTTATCTTCTCTTTGCAGTTACAAGAATATGCAAGATGATGAGTACTTCAAGTTGTCAATAAAAATGTGTACCCATTTATCGCAAAGAGCTTTAATATGGTGCTCAATGGGTGGTCTAAGGTGACCGATAGTCCAATTGAAACAGAGAGTATGGAGGGAGATGAGGAGGGGTATAACCTATGATGTTGAGGCTTTGACAGGTAATCTTTCCAATATGCTTAAGCTATTTGACTGAATGCATTCAGTGACGATTGAACCAGATAAGAAAAGCTCTCATTCATGCTTTTGCAAAGAGTAGGCATGTAAAGGAAGTCATCAATCTCATGAAAACAATGGAGGAGAACAGTATTACTCCCAACTTTATTACCTGTAATTCACTGATCAAATCTTTAGGTAGGGCTCAAAAAGTTGACGAGGTTGGAGAGGTCTTCGATGACATACTACAGCGGGAGTAAGTGTTCTCATTCTTGGAGAAAATGAGAAAAATGAACTACTTGCCAACTTATGTAACCTAAATCATGTTGATTAGAAAATTTTGTTTATTGGATCAGCTTGATAATGTCGTTAGGTCGTAGAATGAGATGAATGAACATGGGATATTTCCTTGATTGCAGTTCATATCAAGTGCTAATACATGGTTTGTTCTTGAATGGGATAGGAGGCACACAATTTTAACAAAGAAATGAAGGAAAAACAATTCTTACCATGCAGAGAAGATTCTTCAGGCTTGGTTTTCTAATAAGCGAATGGTGGACTATCAAACAAAAGAAGAAAGGTAAATGAGTTAGGTTGCGTTTAGAATGGAAACCTGAAAAAAAAACCATTTCTAAGAAACTAATCACAAGAAGGATTTCCTCTGACAAGCTGAAACTGGGAGTCTTAAAATTTTTTTCCTTTTGGGATCAGTAGGTTCTTATTTAACATTCATTTGTAAAAGCAGGTGGTTGTGTATCTAACAACATAGAGGTCCATGATATCAGACAGGTGTATATAATTCACTGTTCTTCAGAATTTCTTGAGGTGACTGGTTACAGTTACTCAATTTGCTTATCATAAACTTTAATCAAAAACTGGAACAACTCAGACCTTCCAAAAGTGAGTTTAAACTTTTGATTTGCTCTTTCACGTATAATGTCTTCTGAAATAACTTCTTGTAATACATGATATATAAAATAACACTTTGTAACAGTTAGTTAAGCTTTCGTAGTAATGCCCTTATATTTATACCCTCTTCTTAAATATGCAGAATTGTTCAAATAATATTTGTTCTTTACTTATTTTATAAAGATTTGATTAAGTTGGCGTCTGTTAAAAACATTTGGAGTTTGGAAAGGGCTTGAACATGTTGCAAGAAGGTCATAAAACCATGCCTGTAATGTAGATGTGGACAATGAAATAAAGTAGTTGGCAATAATGGAATTTATGGTACAATGTGTGAAAATGATGATGCAAATAGCCAAATACAGATTTGCACTGACAAGGTGACTATGCAGTCTAAGGGAGCGCGTACCCAATTGCTTCAAAGGCATGTTTCACAAGGCTTACTAATGTTAGGTTCATTCATTTATCTCTATCATAAAAGAATTTCTGCTAGTTCTTCACCTCTACACAAGTTCCTGATCTTAATGATGTTAGTTTACTTCAGGTTCTTTTCTACCAATCTCACTGTTGAGGTATCTTGCACGCCCCTTCATAAAGACTAGCATATCTGTGCTGAATTAGTTGCATCACCCTGGATTGAGAGTTTTCTAGTGAGGAACTACAGCAAAGTTGTCATGGAAAATTTTGACGAACTTCTTGTTAAGCTCTCAGGTGTATTTCATTGTATGGACAAATTTTCCCAAGCAGTTGGAGTGCTTGATCTTCTTTCGCTGTTTTCTTCTCATTTCCAAAGGCAAAATTTTGATGCTGTGAAAGTAATTACTGATTTTAACTTCCAAGTAGCTGCATAGCATGACAAGAAGCAAAGAGATCTTACATTCTAGATAACAGTCACGGCATCCAGTAATGATGTTAATACGTTAAATTTTATGCATTTGCAAATTCTTGAGCATGTTGACTAGGCTTTCTATGTGCTTAAACCTTAATTTTCTGAAATTAATTGAGAAAAATTATGAAACTTAAAACGATGATATGTCAGATTTCTTCGCTGTAGTCAGTTGAACTTGAAACATATTGTATTCTTTTGATCCTTTTCCCTTTCTGCTTGTTTAGGTAAGCTTCCAATTGAGAATTTTGCACCCAAACTTTATTCTGAGCATTTTTTATATATTGCAGTCAGCCACCATTTTCTTGACATTGAGGCTTTGTTATCCTGAATCTGGAAATGGGTTCGCTGGTCATGTTTCTTCTGGTTTACCTACAAGTGAAAACTAATCTAGCATTTTGATATGGATCTAATACTGATACAATCACTTAAATGAGGTAATATTAATGTCTCAGTGGTCTCATTAGTGAAATCATATGCTTCCTTGCTTAATGAGACATGTGGTGCCTTGCTGTATGGGTGAGAAGTGATATTGTAGAACTCTTTTACCCAGTTTACACATTTTCGGCAACTCTCTAACGCAACGCCTCATACTAAATATTTTTGCTTATTAATTGAAAAAGTGTTTTGGCTCTCTCATAATATCTCTATAGACTCCGATCTCTCAGCAAGATCAACTGTTTAGATGGAAGAAAATAGAATGGTGAACATTGAAGAGATAAAAATTTGCATGAATTAATATTCGTATCTTTTTTTTTAAGATAAAAGAATTCATTCATTAAGCGGTAAAAGGTATCATTAAGTCTTTACAAAGCTGAATTAAGTAAGAATAAAAACAAGACTTTTCCTACGTTTCTAGGAAAAGACTTGAATTCAGAGATTCTATTGTTTTCTATAGAAAGAGCTCAGTTGTTCTTGCATGTGACAAGTTACCAATGTTTCTCGTATCTAACAATGTAACTTGTGAGTTAAGACATGTCTATCTGTGCTGATTTTGTTGAAAAATCTTTGGTTTCTTTCTCTCCAAATGGAGTACTGTTGAAGCTAAGATTTAAGCAGACTCTACCTTTCTCCTTTAATTTGAATTTATCATCAACCCATTCTAATATTTTGCTCCAATCTAATTCATGATAGTAGAGGCTAAGAGTGTGTTGGATACTAGCTCAAGGCTGAATAACTACACCTAAAATAAAGGTGGTCAGTACTTTCAAGCTCACTGCAACATAGTTCATATAATTTGTCTTCAGATCCTATAATTCTAGCTTTAGTTTTCAACCTCTTTATAGCTGCAAGCCAAGTAGTGAAAGAAGCTTTTCGTTTGAGGGAATCTTTCCAAACAATATTATACCAAGGAATAAGAAAGTGAGAGGACTTTAGGGCTTTAATACATGCAGAGTTTGAAAAGTCTCCATTCCGACTTAGTGACCATCAAGATATGTTTGGAGTAGCTGAGTTGGGCATGTCTCTAGGAAAATAGTTTTGTAGTCTCTCCGCACTCCTGCCTTTAAAATGCCAAGAGTTATTTGTAATTACTTTGCTGCTTGACTCTTGCCTGAGAATAAGGTCGTTTTTAACATTTTTTTGGCCTTGGGTTAAGGTAAAAAAAAGTCATATTTTGCCTCTTTTTGTTTTTTTATGAAAATCAAGAATGAACCCTCATAAAGAATAAAAAGAGACAAAATAGGACTTTTTGTATTTCTCTTTATGGAGGGTTTTTTTTCTTGAAAAATAAAATAAAATAAGGTTCATTTTTGTTGCTTATTATGTTATTCATAAGAGTGGACTCTAGGCAAGTGTCCTTCTTACCCTTTCTCAAAACTGGGTTTGCTAAAAAGAGATTCTAGTGTAAAGAGAATAAATATCCTCTCTTCTAAATTATAGAAGGTTAAGAAAAGTCTAATTACCACACCAACATGATGTTCCTTCCCCATTTTCTATGTTGATAAGACACTGAACCTGTTCCTCAGAATCTGGGCTAGGAGAATTCATTCCTCTCAGCTATTTGTATCTTGTTCCTACGTTGTTTATCTACTCAGAAACTCTAGCTTTTTTTTTTTCTCCAAAAATTGAAGATGTGCTCTCCATTTCTCATGATCTCATCCCGAAATTTTTGTGGCCAAGGGAATGGAGAATGGTTCACAATCTCTACGGTTGAGAGAGGTCTTTGTCAGGCCTAACTCATTATGCGTTGTCTCAAGTGTGAAGTCTGGTGTATTGCCATTTGACATGGGATTTCTACTAGCCTTTAGATTAGGTGAACTACACGTGGAAAACTACAGGGGTCAAAATCAAGATATCTTCATGGTTGAAAATTAGCCACCTAGTACATGCTCATACATGCTTCTTGACTAGTCAAGCACACATGTTTTCGTTCTCATATGAACTTGTTTTCGGTCAAATCCCCTATGGAGCTTGATGTAACACGGACAGCCAATCACATGTTGATATAGTTTTTCTGTTCAAGCCGCAACCCACCAAGTTTGGATGAGTAGTAGAATCAAACAGTATAGGATATTTGTTTATAGATGTAATGATCTGATGTCTAAGATAAGCTGCAAGACAAGAAAATAAAATGACTTGGGGAAGCTGTTCTTATTTGTAACTTTCAGTTGCTCATGCTGCCCGTAAAATAAATGTCAACTCTCGTGCAATTAAGTGGAGTTGCTTTTGACCATTGAGGTAATGACTTTACTTCCTAACATTGGCTTTAAAAAGGTTTTGTTTCCTCTTCCATCTATAAACTGATAAACAATGAGACTTGGACAAAAAATGTGTGCTAGTTTGTCAAGGCAGCTTATAAAATACATTTAATTACAGTCCGCAAATTTGGCATGTGGGTTTTAGAAGTTTAGCTGCACAAGTTATCCGGTATGTGGAAAAAGAAAGGGTAAGTTTGAAGGTCCCATGCACTTTTGTTTTGCATCAGACATGACGTAAGATTCAAAGTATATAAATCCTAGTCTTGCATGATAACAACAAACATTACGTGAAGCCCATCAGCCAAACAAAAGCATCTTTGAAGGATAAATATCAAGTCTAAAGACTTGTGGATAAACATTAACTTTTTTATACTCAATTCTTTGGCATATGCTCTCTCAAGAACCTAACTCAATACACCAATTTGTCTGCTACCCCTTCTCCAGTCCAATTTCGGCACCTCATTTCTGCTCAACCACCTCATTTGGCTTCATTATACTGGGGGAGTCTCCCAATACTTGGGAACTTCCGTTTTCTCCCCTTTTATTGTCCTTCTCCTACGCATGCCGTGCTTGTCTGGATTGTTTAACTGGATAGAGGACAAGTTAAACGGGACAATCATATTTTTAAAAGAAATTCTCTTTTATCCGTTTTGTCAATCAGATAAAGCATCTTTAATTATCGAATACAGCTGTTTTCCAAGGCTGCAAAATTATATGCCTTTTTAAACTATTTACAGTCCAACTTTACGGGCTTCATTTTGTAAGCAAACTCCACTGGCTGTACCTTGATTAGAGGCAGGTTTTTAAGCTTCAAACATGGCGCAAATAACGTGTGTGGATTATTCAGAATACGTAATCAGACGTTTATGCATGTTATTTATTTGATTTGAAACTTAGAAAATGTGCTTAGCAGTTAGCACCATGTTTTACGTAGTCATAAAAGTTGTTATGACAAAAGCTATTTTAGTGGTTGAAGCTTTGAAATTTTCAAGCGATAATGGATATTCTTAGTTGGTCTATGTAATTGTGACTACTGCAAAAAATGCAGGTAATCGTTGCCGTTTGCAACTTCGCATCACACGTGTGCTTGAAATCTGTTCAAGGTTGACTATTTTTGGGGTTTATCCAAATGCTAATTTATGCAACAACCCTTGACAAATATGAAAATACTGATGTTTGAAGAAAACATATTTCCTGATGAAAACTGATAAAGAAAATTGAAATTCAGGACTACCATGTTCCTTGCTCGAGATTCCAAGGTGACAAGATGGGCGTGGGCGTTTTACTACACTGTGAAGATACATTTTTGTTTAAGTCGAAGCATTTAGCATTAAGGACTGACGTCATTGTTTGCATAACCAATTCCTAATCAAATCACTAGGCTAATCCACGAGCGTTTAAGCCTAACTCGTGGGATTAGCTTACTAATTTGATTATTAATAATAATTATGAATAATTTAATATTATATTTAATTAATTAAAATTAATTATTAATAAAAATTATGAATAATTTAATTTTACTTAGTAATTTCGTTTAATTTTTGTAATTAAATTAAATTAAGTAAATTTAATAATTATTAATATATAATTAAATTTAAAATAT
>JAOQMM010000002.1:6311851-6327121 GCA_027563515.1 Erythroxylum platyclados
TATAAATAAATTTTAAATTTTATGTACTTTAAGATATTTTAAATTTAAAATATATTTATTAAATAATTACAATTTTAAAATATTTAATTTTATAAAATTTAATTAATTATAAATTAAAATAATTAAATATATTATTCATTTAATTATTTAATAACTAATAATAATAATTAAATAATACATATTTTAGTTTGCGGTAAATTACGTTATGCTAAAAATTTAAAAATAAAATAATTAAATTTTATAATTTTCATAAGTTATGAAAATTAGAAAAATAAAACAAAAAATTCAGCCAAATAATAATTTTTTTACTAAATTTAAAAATAAAAAGAAAAAACTTATATTAGAATCAAAAAGCCCTTAATTGTCAATATGGTGCACCATTTCTATTGCCCTTAAGCTTTATGATTAATGAAATATTGGTTGCACTGCGCATTTTAAAGATGCATTGATTTGTTGTTATAGATATAGTTTGAAAAAAAGAAAAACAAAGTCTATTGATGAAATTAAACACAAAGTCAATTATTCGTGTTGGTGTATTTCCGTTAGTTGATTTGTTATTGATTTGGTAACATAATTAATTAAAAGACATTATTTATCTTTATGTATTTTTGTTAATTATATTTGATATGTTAGAGTAGGAAAGAGATACAAAAACATGTTTTTCACCTTCTTTAACATTCTCTTTTTGTTTCTTTTGAGCTTTCTTTCAATCTTTCATCTTTCTTCTAGTTTTAGTGTTAGAACAAAAGTCATATGTTGCTAAACTCACATATTCTAATTCAAGGAAATTCAAAACTCTAATTGTAAGGTTTTATTCTAAACTTATATTTATGTTTTAATTCAAGTATTTCTTATTTTATGTTCTTGTACTTCATGAATAATTAATATTGGTTTATCTAACAAATTAATTTGAAGTTGATTATTTTATAGTTATCTATGAATTTAATGATCCGTAATTATCATGAAGGAATGATACAAGTAGCAAATATGTTATTTATGAATTTGTACATTTAACTTATGATAAATAAGAAAACTAAGTTGAATAGTTGTAGTTATATCAATTATTTAATTTAAGGTATAGTCTTTTTCACTAACCTTATTGCTATCATTTAATTGATATGGAATGCTACCATACTCAATTAATTGATGATAAGTTTTGGTTAGAATGTTGGGTTCGAACCAATTAAATTAGAAAAATTTGAGATTTATTATGACTAACCTAATATGTTTTAGACTAATTGTTTGAATTGTAAAAATTATTCTTTTTAGACTAATGATCAATGTTATAATTAAATGAAATCTTTTCCTTGAATTGGAGTTAATTACTCCTGAATTTCTCATTTTTTTCTTCGATTGATTTATTTTGATTCCTTGTTAATTTTAGTAAATTAGTTAATTATTCATAAACTCTCACTTTGTTTTGTTAATTAAAATTAAGAAACTAATTTTTAATTCTCTTGGGATTCGATCTGATTTCACAAATACTACAAGAAGTTAGAAAATCAGAATTAATTTTGAGGGCTTCAACAATCTGACCAAAATTTGACTTTCGATATTCTAACTTCTTGTAGTAGCGTAAAACCAGGTCGAATCCTAAGAAAACTAGTTTCTTAATTTCAATTAACAAAATAAAGTGGGAGTTTATAATTAATTAACTAATTTACTAAAATTAACAAGGAACCAAAATAAATCAACTAAATATGAAAGTGAAAAATTCAAGAGTACTTAACTTCGATTCATGGGAGAGATCTCATTTAACTGTAATATTGATCATTGGTTTTAAAAGAATAATTTTTACAATTCAAGCAGTTAGTCTGAAGCATATTAGGATAGCCTTAATAAGTTTCAAATTTTTCGTAAATTAATTGATTCAAACTAATTTACGAATCAATTGATTAGTTATAATAGCATTCAAACTAAAACTTATGATCAATTGATTGGGTATAATAGCATTCCATATCAATTTAATGATAGCAATAAGCTTAGTGAAAAAGTCTAGAATAAATTAAATAATTGAGATAGCTACAACTATTCAACTTACTTTTTTTATTTCTTATAAGTTAAATATGCAAATTCATAAATAACATATTTGCTACTTGTACCATCTTTCATGACAATTATGGATCACTAAATTCATAGATAGCGATAGAATAGTCAACATTAAATTAATTTGTCATATCAATCAATATTAATTATTCATGAAATATGAGAATACAAAACAAGAAATACTTGAATTAAAACATGAATATAAGTTTAGAACAAAACCTCACAAGATTATAATTAGAGTTTTGAATCCCCTTGAATCAGAATATTTGGGTTTAGCCATACATGGCTTTAGTTCCAACACCAAAAATAGAAGAAAAGATAAAAGATTGAGAGAAAACCAAAAAGAAACGAAAAGAAAATGTTGAAGAAGGTGAAAGATGTGTTTTTTTTATTTCTTTCCTCCTGTAAAACTAGTCTCCTTCTATCTTGCAAAGATTCCTATCTAAAACTAAACCAAATCCCTACACAATAGGGATGGAAAGATGTTTCTTAATTGAATTCCAATTCTTTAAGTGAATCTAGCATTAGACGTGAATCATCCTTATAACAACCTCTCATCTTCTTTCACGTTATCTAGAAATATCCAAAAGTTAATTCACATTAAAGGTTTAGGATAAAATAACAATCGAGAGAATAAGCACTCATAGGACACATTGTTAGAGTTAGAACATGGCATCTCATCAATTCCATCAAAATCAAATGAACCAAGGTTTGACACCCTCTCATGGATTTTACTCTACACACACAAAGTGTTTAGGGTTCATTAAGTTCTAAAATCAAAGCATAGCAAGTTATTTTCATAAGCTTGCTCAAAAATCATATCTCCATCACTTAACAAAAAAGAACTTAATACATAAATCAAAGGGACTTGATAAGGGTTGTAACGTAGCTTAGGTGAGGTATGACAAAAAGAAATCTTTAGGTTAAATAAATTGAAGAAAATCATTCAAACTTATCCACACAAGTTTCAACTTAAATGTAGCACTCCCTACACGAAACCTACAATCACACACACACACATGACACCCAAATTCATGTACATATATTCATGACAATCAATTCTAATCATTTATAGGGATTTTCATCACTCATTTGTCTATTCAATGTTGTACATATACATATTATAAAATTTTATCTCTCTTAACATTATCATTTTATAAGAAATTTCTTTTAATCCAAAAGAAATATTACACATATCTTATATTCTTGGTTACAAACTGTTAAGAAATTACAATTTTCTTTATTACACATATACCATCATCTTTAACCAAAAGATACATTTATTCCTAACGGTTGTCCTTGGTCCCTGTAGATGATCTATATACTTCACTCCTATTACTTGGACCTACACAGATTAACACCCGTGCTAAGCTTAAAAGTTTAGTGGGAAAAACACTTAGTTTTGATGACCACTCATAGCAGTCATCCACCAAGTACACACACATTCATGAATATCATAAACTCATGTAAACAATGATGGCATAATTAAGCAAAGTACATAATGCAAAATGCTTCAATATATTATTCATATGCCATAAATTCACATTTATAAGCCAAATATTGATTTCCAAAGCTCATCAATATAAATTATTCATCTTGTCATGTTGTATCTCTTACTTATAACTGTTTAAGTTTTTTTCTATGTTAGTCCTGCACATTCCTGTAAGTTTGGTGGATAACGGAAGCTATGGATATCCGAAGATATCAAACTATGGATACCTGAAGGCATCGAACTATAGATACCTGAAGGTATCAAACTATTGATACCCAAAGGTATCGAACTGTAGAGACACTATGGTCTCAAAATGAAGATACCAGTGGTGTCAAACTGTAGCAGTTGCGCTGTAACTTTATAGGCATGCCTATCTATCCATCACAAAGACAACAAAGCAGACACTATAACATTTTCCTTTAATCATTTACCAATTTCACGATTAATATATTGACAAGTCATATAATATTCATTTGAAATCATAAAATCTGTATGTAAACTTATATGGTCATACTAAGCAATAAATATGCATATAAATCATCTATATATATGTAAATTTCCTTTAGAATGCAATATGTTCAATCTTAAATTTCAATATTTAATCACCCCCATTCAAATATGGTAAGCCATATTTCATTTATTTTTAGAGGTTTACAAATTTTCATAAACATTAGAAAAGTTTCCGATATGATTCGTTGGAAAAAAACAGAAGCAAAGCACTAAAAATAATGTAAAATGGGCTAAGCACGCAGTGGGTCTAAAAATAGGCAAACAAATCAGTCCAGAAGCAAATCGCACAACAGTCTCCACTTGTTTTCCACATAGCAAACATTCAAATTAGTCTTTGAGGTCTTTAAAAATTTGTTCCACTATTTCTTTAATTTCCATATCATAAAAAATCATGTCATTTGGACTTCTAAGTTATGATATAAGTACCAATCATCACAAGCTGCTCCAATACAAGGGTAGCATTAGGTTAGCATTTTAGATCTCAATTTACAATATCATAAAACCATAATTAGATTTGGTTATCTTCTAGAGAATTTTAGCCATATGTCTTAAGTTCCATTTCCAATTGGAATCACCTAGTTTAGAGGTCTGTATGCCGAGTTATAGCCAAAAAAATAGGACTGGTTCGAGTGAATCGAGAACATAAGACAGAATTTCACTAAATGTGACTCTCTCTTGTCATATTCAACCAATTCATGAAAAGTAACACCAAATCACCATTCTAACAACCATTCCATGTCCAAATCAATGTTTGTACAGATTCAAATATACACAAATACAGAAATTAACTAAGTAGAGTTACAAACCTTGAAATTTGCCAATTAGCTCTTCTTTTAGTACTCTTCCTTCTCTTCCCCTTTGGATTTGCTTGATTCACTAACTAGAACACCAAAAATACATATCTCAATCCCATATCCAATCATATAATTTTAGCTCTTCATAAGAAAAGCAATAAAAATGAAGATGAGAAGAAAAACCACAAACTTTTACCTTGATTTTCACCTAGGATTAGCTTGATTCTTTATGCAAAATGATGTGATTAAGGAGATGGAATGGATAGGAGGTGAGAAGAGAAAATTATGAAGTTAAAACACTCCATACACGTCCCTCTCCCTACTTTTCTACTCCCCATTTCAAGAAGTTTCTAGTCTTACACACATGTTTCAATCCCATTGGTCCATATTTTGATTTTTGGCAAAATTGCACATTTGATCCTTCTTCTTCCTTTAATTCCCACATTAGCATATAAGGTCATCAATTGGTTACATTCTAGTCCATAACTCACCTATAATTATTCATGTCCATGCCTAAATGAAGAAATTACCAATTTACTCATGTCTTTTAAATTCATTACCATTATGTCCATTACTATGTTTAGATAGACTTAATTCTTTATGTTAATTTATTAATACACCCTAGACATACTATAATGCTTCTAGGGTATATACTGGGGCCTTATATTAAACCAATCCAAAACTCACTTAATTCAAACATCCTTTTTACTCATTGCTTTTCTTTTCTTTTTTATTTTTTCTCTCTTTTTTTAAGCAAGAACATCAAATGGGAGATCTTTTTTTTTCATAATTCTCCCCCAATCTATTAAAAATGAAAAATAAAAATAATGCAACTTGAATCAACTAAATTACTTTTCACGGAAATAGTCAAAATCCTATACAAATAATTTTTAAACAATTTCTTCAATTTAGGGGCTCAAAATCATTAATCACATCAATAAAAGAAGGGTAAAAGTAGCTTGTAACGAAGTTATTATACAAGAAAAGAAAGGTAAGGCTCAAATTGGTATTTAGGGATAAAAAAGCAAGGTAGGATTATTTAGGTCAAAAATGGTTATCTTAAGTGCCCTAATCATCTTTATACAAAATTTCATAAAAAATGTGGTCTCAACATGTATTCAAAAGTAAGTTCTAGTATAAACAATCTATATCTGATATCACAACAAAAAGATATGTATGAGCACAAATGTGATGAATGTTCTTAGGCTCAAAGCTCAAATAAGCGTCAAAATGTATCAAGTCTTGCACACTTTCATTTAACAAAATCAATGAGATACTTAAAATAATTTAATGAAAAATACTAATCATTTTTGTCTCTCTGATGCATTATTTCTTAAACCAAAAATGTATCCTAACTTAAGGATTATTTATAAACAACAATTAGAAAATTATGAAGTTATCATAAGGAATAATCACTATATGAATCATAGTATTTATGAGTTCAAACATAAATTACAAAGTTCATCATAATATATACACTCGCTCCCTCATACCTAAATCATATGTGTCCCTAATGTATGCGCAAGATGCTCACATGCCACAAAACAATCAACAAAAATAAAGTACAGATTAGAATACTCCCCTGAATTGTGAGCATCTAAAAGGAGAAGTACTATAGAATCAGTGGACATGGAGGTACCACACCCATGAATTGGAGTAGAGTATCCAAATTCTTCTAAATTTTAGATAATCTACGTTCCAATCTTTCCAGCCAAAAATGATAATCATGTCAGATTGGTGGAGCTAAAAGATGCAAAGGTGGTGAAACTTCATGATCCTCTTGTTGCGTTGATGATGAGCCTCTCTAGGGGCAATCATGTGGCATAAAAAATTTACTCCTTTATTGCTCCAGTACCTGCATCCTGCTTAAACAAGCCTTATACAATGGTTCTATCTCACAGGTGATATGCATATCAGTGTCAGTCATATCAAAAAAATTCAAATTAATAGCCAAATGAGTGATAAGGGAACCAAACATAAATTCTTGTTAGAAGAGATAACAATGTTAAATTGCAATGCCAATCAAACACCCAAATTGATGCATTCTTTGTTTACCATAAACCAAATAAAGAACAACTTAGTTTTAGTGCAAGCACACATTGTAGCCTTTCATCCTAAATAATTAAAAGCCAAGAAATGTTGCATATTTAAGTCCATTCAATCTCATTAAGATAACTACCCTTAGATTTACTTGGATGATAAACCAACTGGTCAGAAGACATTGCCACGCTTTAAAAGAATCAAAATCACCATAGTACACAACAGATTCTTTGTATATTCCTCATAGATCAAGCCTAAGGCCAAATTAAAATCAATGATGCTCTATTTAAAATCAACACCCATTAATTTGTACTGTACCATATTAGGACTATGTAAAGTAAAATTGTCTAATTTATCAATTTTGAAGGTAGTATAAAACTCTCTAGTTATTTCAGTAAATACCGAACAAAGAATTAGCGCAAAATATTTCCAACTTATATTAATAAGAAAATCATCTAATTTTTCTTTAATTTGCAATTCCTCTAAAGACGAGTAATGTTCATACTTATCCGTATTAATATGTCAGGTTTTGAGAACAACGTACCATTGTTTTCATTCTTTAGTGTTAAAAGTAAGATAACCGCATAAATTTGATTTAGCTGGAAGCAAGATAGAGGTGTTTTTCACTATCTGAGCACGCTTCTTTTTAGTATTAGTTTCAGGTCCTATAACATATTGGTTCTATGCAGTTGGATTCATCGTAGATTTTCCTTTTGCTGTGGTCCGAGCAGTATCTTTGGAAAGTCCCATAATGATGACAAGTATAAACATAAAACTAATCTGAAAAATAATGAAAATAACTTTATAATGGTTAAAATTAAAATGAAAGTAAAGCAACTAAAAGTAATTAATAAAAATGAAGTAAAAATAAATAGAAAATTAAAACAATACTAGTGTGGTTGGTGTGGTGAATGTGGGACGTTTTTGAGTGGCTGACTGGTTGGAACAAGATGGGGCTAGATTGGTGCATCCAGATCTTTGGTGGCTTGGGTTGTTATAAGGCACTATTGGTGCAACTCGGGTGTGTGTTTGCTGTGGGGCTGCATGGTCAGGTTGTGATGTGGCTACCTTATGGTGTAGCCTGTTAAAAAAGAAACAAACATATTAGAGTTTTTATTGTTATTGTTTTTTCAAAATAAATAATTAAAAATATTATTAAAAATTGAAATTTTTTTAATGTTTTTATTTTACTGTATTTTTAATTTTTATTATTATTTAAATAAAGTGAGAAAATGACAAGTTTCTTTGAAATCCAAACAAACTACTAATATGAATAAGGTGTGATCACATCTTATGAATGTTAGTATTATGGAATTTTAAGTATTTCATTCCAACAAGCTAAATCGTATAAGGCATGATCTCACCTTATGAGATTTAGTATTCTAGATTTTTAAGGGTTCCATTCCAAAAAGCTAAATTGTATGAAGTATTCTAATGGGTCTCTAATCTTGACACTGAATTACATAAGGTGTGATAAATTTAGTATTTTGGAGTTTTGAGACCCATTTCCCCCTTAAGCCCATAAACTAATTTCTTAAAAACAAGTAAATGAAAACTATATATAAATAAAACAAAATTAATAAAAACTATTGTATTTTGGGTTGCCTCCTGAAAAACACAATTATTTAATGTCGTTATGCTCGATGGGGCTTTTACTTCTCAAACTTCTACGTAATTGTAGTTTTGTACTTCTTAAGTAGTGCTACTAGCCCTTCCTCTTGCCCTAAGTTAACCTTTTTGAGATGATCGTAGGTAATAACTCTTCTTCATCTAAATAGAAACACTTTAGGTAATCAAGTAAAGTCTTCAATTCTATCTTTAGAGAATGCCAAAACAAAAGGTAACATTTCTTATGCGTTATAGTAAGTTCAGCATTCAAAGTTTTTGAATCTATTAGCATCATTGATAATGATTCTATAACTTCACAAGTTTCATCAACTTGTTCATTCACTTCTGATATAGCCTTAAACTCCAACTCATCATCAACACTTTCTTCTTTAAAAATATCCTGCATAAATGAATCCAAAATATTCATATGATAGACGGATTAAAAATCAATAAGGTACTTCATTGCTTTAAAATTTTTAAACTTTATTATCTCTTCATCAAACTCAACAAAAAGAGTACCCTCATCTACATCGATTTTGTCTTGGTCATCTTCAGAACAAAATCGAAGCTGAATGTTCAACACTATCTCTATCAATCTTCAAGATGTAAAAATCCACTGGGAATACCAAATCGTTAACTTGGACTAAAACATCCTCAATAATACCAATAGGAAATACATAAGAACGATCAGCTAACTGAATAATCGCATTAGTTCCTTACAAAGAAATCAAATTTAAAGCTCGATAAATTGAATATGTTATGAAATTAATAGATGCACCTAAGTCTAGTGTGACATGCTCAATTTCTTATCACTAATAACACATTGAAGTGTAAACATACCTGGATCTTTGCATTTTTTGATTATTTTCAATTTATCAAAATTGATACATTCTTACCCAAAATTATTCTATCCCTGTCCTTCAACTTCCTTTTATTTTTGCATAGTCCTTTCAAGAACTTTGCATATTTTGGAATTTGCTTGATAGCTTATAAAAATGGTATATAGATTTCCACCTTTTTGAAGGTTTTTAGGATCTCTCTTTCATGTTTGTCTTCTTCTGATCTAGCTAACCTACTAAGGAAAGGAGGTACACGTGCATTATTTGATATCAATGAAAATAAATCATCTTTTACCTTTATTGATTCTTAAGTTGGAGGTTCATCTTTCTTTTCTCCTTCATCGTGCTTTTTAACCTCCATTAGTAAGGAAGATCTAGATTGAATTTCCTTACCACTTCTCAAAGTCATAGCACTCACATTCTCCTTATGATTCACCACCATTTGGGAAGGTAATTTTCTTGATGTTTGCGCTTCCAATTTACTAACAGAGGTGGCTAATTGGGTTATCTGATTTTCTAAGTTTTGAAGGATTGCTCTTATTTCCTATTGAAATTATTAAGTATTAGTAGCAAGTGTCTTAATAATTTCATCAAAAAACATACCTAAATTTGAAGATTGAGATTGAGCATATGTAGGGGCCTAAGGTTATCTATTGAAATTGTGAGATTGGTATCTTTGTTGCCCTCCTTTATTTCCATAACTAAAGTTTGGATGATCCCTCCATCCTGGATTATAATGATTGGAATAAAGGTCATATTTTTGTTGAGGTTTACCACAAAATCCCCCTATTGTGTTAGCTTCTTGAAGGGAGGCTTGTTGCAATATAGGGCACATATCTGTAGGATGTCCAGAGAATGATCATATTCCGCACATTCGTGTCGATTGACCTACAACCATTTGATGAACTAAAGCAGTTAAATCTAAAATTTTATCCTCAAGGTTCGTGTTACTTACCTCATTCACGTGTTTAATATCTCTATCCATCCTTATTCCAAACTGGTGAGAATTTTTGGCCATATTTGATATCAATTGTCTGACCGCTTCAGGTGTTTTATTTACCAAAGGTCCTCCACTAGCTACATCAACCATACTCCAATATATTGTCAATAATCCTTCATAAAAGTATTGAATCAAAAGTTAGTTAGGAATTTGATGGTGTGATCAACTAGCTCATAACTCCTTAAACCTCTCCTAATATTCATACAATGTTTGTTCGGTGAATTATCTTATCACACATATCTCCTTTCTGATATTGGTTGCTCGTGATGCAAGAAAGAACTTCTCCAGAAACAATCTTTTCATCTCATTCCATGTTGTAACTGAGCCAGGGGAAAGATAATATAGTCAATCATTTGTCTTATCTTTCAATAAGAATGGAAAGGCTTTGAGATTAATTTGTTCTTCTGTCATCCCTTGTGGCTTTATTCTAGAGCAGATAACATGAAATTCCTTCAGTTGTTTATGTGGATCTTCACCTACAAAACACAAAAAATTGGGAGTAAATGAATCAAACCATATTTCAATTTGAAATCTACCTCAACATTTGGAAATTGTCTGCATAATGGTTGTGCCACTAACTTCCTCAATGTTCTAGTGTTAGGATTTTCCATCTTTTCTTCAACTTCTTGAAAATTAAAGTCTTCACTAATTGTTAGATCTATCTCAACTTTCACTTCTAGAGGTTAATGACCACTTCTTTGCTTAATCTCTTTCTTTAAAAAATGCGTTGTCTTATCAATTTCTAGATTATATTGCAATTCACCTATCTAAGAAGAACGAGTCATACAAGATAAGAGATTATCAGTAAACTGTAAAATAACGCAAAAAGTCTAAGAAACTAAAATAGTTCCTCGGTAACGACACCAAATTTTGATCAGTTTATTGAAGCCCTCAAAATTCATTCCGATTCTCTAACTTCTTATAATGGTCGTGGAACTAGGCCAAATCCCAATAGAGCCAAACACTAGTTTCTTAATTTCAATTAATAAAATAAAGTGAGGTTTATGATTAATTAACTGATTTACTAAAATTAACAAGGAATCAAAATAAATTAATTGAATATAAAAGTGATAAATTCAAAGTTACTTAACTCTGATTCAAGGGAAATATCTCATCTAATTGTAACGTTGATTATTGGTCCAAAAGAATAAATTTCACAATTCAAGCAATTAGTCCAAAACATATTAAGATGCCTATAATAAGTCTCAAATATTTCTAAATTAATTAATTCAAACGTAGCATTCAAATCAAAACTTACCATCAATTGACTGAGTATGATAGCATTCTATAGCAATTAAATGCAAGCAATAAACTTAGTGAAAAAGACTAAACCCTAAATTAAATAATTAAGATAGCTATAACTATTCAACTTAGTTTTCTTGTTTATCATAAGTTAAATATGCAAATTCATAAATAACCTATTTGTAACTTGTACCAATTCTTCATGACAATTACTGATCAGTAAATTCATGGATAATTATAGAGTAATCAACATCAAATTAATTTTCAGATTAATCAAATAGGGGTTAATTATAAAAAAAAACCTAAACTTTTGTCAAATTTTCAATTATAGCCTAAACTTTAGAAAGTAGCAATAAAATGCTCGAACTTTCAATTTTTCAATTCTAGCCTGACGTTAGTGCCACCGCTATCTTTGCTGATATGGCAGTACCACGTGTTCAGAGACTCTCATTAATAAGATAAGTCAGTAGTGATTAAGATTTAAAACCCTGATTAGTTATATGACATCGTTTAATCAGTTTAGAAGAAGACGTGTTATGTTTAAACGATATAACTTCTTTTCTTCTTCAGTTTGCAGAACCCACCGAATCCAAAACTTCATTCAGTTGTCATTCTTTGTCTCACATCATTTGATTCACAGATTGTCATCAAAACAACAACACTGAAAGCCTCCATTAACGAGCTTGAAAACAATTCCCAGATTACACAGAGAGTAACCCTACTATTCCCGTGGTTTATGCACATAGACTACACTAAACCCACACACGTGGCTAACTACAATTTCCCACAATGAACAAGAATACTATTTCCATAGAAACCATGGAGTCTACCCTAAAAAACATCACAAAAGAAAGGATGTAGTAGTACTAGTAAAAGAAGATGATGATGATTATGAGAACACAAGTCATCCAACAATTATGTCGTTGACCTTTTATGATCCATCGACCAATTCTCGTAGTTTTTGCCATTGCAAATTGCTTTAATCTAACCAAAAGCCACAGATTTTTTTCTCATAAACAATTCAGTTACATTTCCAATAGATAGCTAACATCCTTGTTCTTTTTTATTTCTATCAAAATGGAGCCCTACCTCTATAATTCCCAGCCCACCCATCCATCGGCAATTACTTGTTGGGAGGCAAATTGAAGAACATATGACCTCCTGAACCAACTTTAGGGAAACGGTTATTTCCAACACCAGCACCTTATTGTGCCTAAAAAGTTCTAAAAAGACCTAGGCTATCCCATTCACAAGTATATGAGGTCATTGTAGGGATTACCTAGGGTCGTCTCCCATGGAGGTGAAATTGGTTGACTAAAATTAACTTTGAATTAAAAATAAAAACCAATTCAATCCTAAAAACTCTATCCCAATTTGTTGAGTGGAAGCTTTAAGGAAAATTACGAAAATAAAATTGAAAAGCCAACAGATTCATCTGAAAACAAAAATGAGTAGATTAATCGAAATGGAAGACTCTTAAGAATTAGTTTCACTAATTTAATCTCCTATACATGATTAAGGGAAAATGATTGGAAGGTCGTCTTATTAAAATTAATAGATGGGTTCCAAATCAACTCGACTAATGAACTAATCTAACTTTTGTATTCAACAAGTTATCATCCGAATTAATAATGAAAACCCGACTACTAATTATCACTTAGGTTAATATATTTCTAATTCATAACCTAAGCGTCTATAGTTTCTAGTTCTATATTAAACTTCTCCTCTCGGTCTTTCGTTTAACACTAAAATGATGCAAGGTTTGGTCATGCCATTACATCCATTCAGCTCAAAAACCATAGTAATAAATGAGACAACAAAATTATAACTCAATCATGCATAGTCGACTAAAATAGCTATATTAATTCTCAAGAAAAAAGAAATTAGCCCATCACGGATGTCACAAGATTCATCATCATTAAACACTCCAATCCCATCTTCGTCAGTATAAGTGAAGTAATTAAGCAACAAACCAAGTAAATAACTAGATGAACTATGAAAAGAAAACAAGTAATAGTGGGCTAAGCTAGGAAAGTAACAAGTTCAGTGAACAACAAGAGCCAATGCAATAGATGAATTACAGAGCAAGCAAACAGGGGTCGAGTGAGTGAGATGTGGTGGTCTCTTACGCCTCTCAAGCTTCCCACATTAGCTCTTGCCTTTTGCTTCAGCTTCAGCTTGTGCTCACCAGATGGTCGAAGGCTTGCTCTGATTCCAGCTCTTTGCTATATTGCTCTCTTCTTCACCAACTCTCTCTGTTTCTCTTCTCATCTTCCCTTCTTTCTCTCTATCTGTTCTCTATCTCCTAATATGAATCTGTCTTCCATCACCCTGCAGTGAATAATGAAAGATGGAATGAATGATGTCCACCGCCACCTCATATTCTTTCTATTCTCATCTAGGTTTTTGTTTTTTTGCTATCCCTCTTGCTGACACGTAATAACAATCTGATTAATCAAATAAAAAAATAGTCATAAGGTGGTCATAGGGGTGACCACCTTACGCACGAGCGTGAATTACATGGTCTGGGTGGCTATGTAATTCATGCCCGTGACTCATGTGGTCACAGGTGTGACCAAAGGTTGCACACCCGTGACTTATATTTTCGTGCAAAGCATTCGTGCAAAAATTCACTATATGATCCAGATAACATCAATGCAATATTCACATCATTCTCACTCAATTCACCACAAATTTAGATTAAAAACTAACCAAGATCGAGGTATAAATGCAAGCAAAATTCAACAGAAATTAGATACAACAAATTCCCCCACACTTAAACTATGCTTGTCCCCAAGCAAAATAAAGAACATTAGACTATACAAGAAGAAACAATGGAAACAACAATTTTCTCAAGGAATAGTCAAAGATATCATAGATCATTTTAGTAAACACAACCTAAGACTTTTAAACTCATAATATTCTGTGAATAAACTATTCTCCGCATATTTAGCCAAAATCAACAAGCACTTCAATTCAAAGAGCCATTAAAAAATGATAGACACTCACTCCATTCTTCAACCTCTCAAGCATTCAAAGGTAGGATATGTATTCACTAATTGTTCATTTCATGTAAGGCATCTACCATAAGCTTGCTTACTAATCCAATCTCCACCACTCATATCAAACACAAACATCAATCCAAAGGTCTTTATTTTGGTTGTAATGGGGCTGGGTTAAAGGTAGGAAAAGGGAATATCATAGTTTAAAAACCACAGAGCAAATTGAGCATTTAAAATAGTACAGAAAAATAAAGCATAAAACATTTAATTCTTTCCTATTAATCCCAATCCCCCCTCTCTTTTTGCTTCTATCCTTTCTTTTCATTTTTTGCTTATCTACTCTTCCTTCCTTCGTTTCTTTCCTATTTCTTTTTCTTTTCTTTTCTTTCTCCCTTTTTTTCTTTTTTTCTAATTTTGTTTTTTTATACTTAAAATAAGATAAGTTTAGAAGAGCAGAAATGTAAAGGAGAGGTACAAATTACTACAACTCTACCCCATCTGACAGACCCCCATCCTAAATGACTAGGCGGCCTGTCCGGCACCCCACGGTGACCCCGCAGTTGATTTCTGATCCAACTGGAAAGTTCCCGTGGAACTAAGCCTATTGCCTTCTTTAATCTAAAAGCCTTAACTTTACAATAAAAGATATAAGTAGTGGAGTTTTTTTTTGTTTTAAAAAAATTTCGGCAGCATAACG
>JAOQMM010000002.1:6330573-6349713 GCA_027563515.1 Erythroxylum platyclados
GCATGTTGTAGTAGATGCTCTTCAGTTCATAGTTTCTGGCTGCCTCTCCTAGATGAATGCACGAAGTAGCAGTACCAATTACCGGTCTGACATACTCCTTCATTACTAGCCGCCTTTCACCCATCTCCTGATCTTTTGGTTTAGGTCCCTTAAGATTGTCTTCAAAGTCCCTTGGAAGTTCTCTTATCCGATGTACGTTGTCAATAAATGGAGCAAGTTCGCCTTCCCGAGACCTCTTTCCTTGCATAAACCAAATAAAAACAATAGTGAATTAATAAGAAAATTACTGAAACAACTAAATGAAGTAACCCGACAAAAATGTATGCATGAACAAATAAAACAATCAAAATCACTTTAGCAAACAAAAACAATCAAAATTAATTCAAGTTCAAAATACTAAACACCTCCCTGGAAATGGCGTCAAAAACTTGTTGTGCCCAAAAAGTTCCAAAAAGACCTAGGTTATCCTACTCGCAAGTATACTAGGTAATTGTAGAGATTACCGAGGATCATCTCCCACGAAGGTGAAATTGGTTGACTAAAATTAACTTTGAATTAAAAATAAAAACAATGCAATCCTAAACACTCTATCCCAATTTGTTGAGTGAAAGCTTTAAGGAAAATTACGAAATTAAAATTGAAAAGCAAAATGATTTACTGGAAGCAAAAATGAGTAAATTAATCGAAATGGAAGACTCTTAAAAATTAATTTCACTAATTTAATCTCCTATACATGATTAAGGGAAAATGATTGGAAGGTCGTCTTATGAAAATTAATAGATGGGTTATAAATCAACTCGACTAATGAACTAATCTAACTTTCGTATTCAACAAGTTATCATCGGAATTAATAATGAAAACCCAACTACTAATTATCACTTAGGTTAATATATTTCTAATTCATAACTTAAGCGTCTATAGTTTCTAGTTCCATATTAAACTTCTCCTCTCGGTCTTTCATCTAACACTAAAATGATGCAAGGTTTGGTTATGCCGTTACATCCATTCAGCTCAGAAACCACATCATTAAATGAGACAACAAAATTATAACTTAATCATACGTAGTCAACTAAAATAATTACATTAATTCTCAAGAAAAAAGAAATTAGTCCATCACGGATGTCACAAGATTCATCATCATTAAACACTCCAATCCCATCTTTGTCAGTATAAGTGAAGTAATTAAGCAACAAACCAACCATATAACTAGATGAACTATGAAAAGAAAACAAGTAGCAGTCGACTAAGCTAGGAAAGTAACAAGTTCAGTGATCAACAAGAGACAATGAAATAGATGAATCACAGAACATGCAAATAGGGATTGAGTGAGTGACACGTGGTGGTCTCCTGCGCCTCTCAAGCTTCCCATGTTAGCTCTCGCCTTTTGCTTTAGCTTCAGCTTGTGCTCACCAGATGGTCGAAGGCTTGCTCTGCTTCCAGCTCTCTGCTATGTTGCTCTCTTCTTCCCCAACTCTCTCTGCTTCTCTTCTCGCCTTCCCTTCTTTCTCTCTATTTGTTCTCTATCTCCCAATATGAATCTATCTTCCGTCACCCTGCAATGAATAATGAAAGATGGAATGAATGATGTTCACCGCCACCTCCTATTCTTTCTATTCTCATCTAGGTTTTTGTTTTCTTTGCTATCCCTCTTGCTGACACGTAATAACAATCTGATTAATCAAATTAAAAAAATAGGCATGAGGTGGTCATGGGGGTGACCACTTTTGTCACCCCTGTGCAGCCATGGGTCACCGGTGTGAATTACATGGTCTGGGTGGCCATGTAATTCACGCCCATGACTAATGTGGTCATAGGTGTGACCAAAGGTTGTACGCCTGTGACTCATATGGTCATGGGTGTGACCAAGGCATTCGTGCAAAATTTTCATGCAAAAATTCACTATACAATCCAAATAACATCAATGCAATATTCACACCATTCTTACTCAATTCACCACAAATTTAGATTAAAAATTAACCAAGATCAAGTTATGAATGCAAGCAAAATTCAACAAAAATTAGACACAACACATTTCCACCTCCTCCGTCGCCGCCACTCTGCATCTGCAACTGCTCATCCTCACCCAAAGGAATTCGCTCATATGCAACGTTGGTAAACAACGATACAATCACTATCACAGGTCCTACTGTCGTCAACTCTCTGACAACGCTTCCACCAACCACCGGACCCTGTCCTCTGGCGAGCAAAATAGTCATACTTGTCACTCTTGGTGGGGTTGAAGGCGGCAAGAAAGATCCAGACAACAACAAGATCTCAAATATATTAAACCGATTAAACGACGTCATTTAACTAAGTAGGGTTTTGAATCTTAACCGCTGCTAATGTGTCTTATTAATGAGGGCCCCTATACATGTGACACTGCCATGTCAGTAAAGATAACAGTAGCACTAACCTCGGGTTAGAATTGAAAAAATTGAAAGTTCGAGCATTTTATTGCTACTTTTTAAAGTTCGGGTTACAATTAAAAAATTGACGAAAGTTTGAGATTTTGTTTGTTTAACCCTATTAATTATCCATGAAGTATAACAGTTCCTTTATGGAGAGGGTATTAACTTAGTATACGATTTTCGTGAAGATTATCAACAAAAAGATTTATAAAAATAGCCATACATACATATTTGTCCAAAGACTATAAAATTAATGATTAAACAAATCAACCTTGTGCACATTTAATTTCCTTTTAAATTTATTTTTATACGTAAATTAACATTTTATTCATTATATTTTAAAAGATTATCAAAATTTTTATATTACCATATTTTGTTTAAGAACTTAATTTTATATATTTATTCAACTCTTAGCAATTGTATTAACTTATTGAATAAAATTTAAAAATTATTTATATAAAAATGTATGTAAAAATGAAATTATTAAATTTGACTTATTATATCAAATAAGATGAATCATTAATTTTTCATATCTACAAAATATGTGTAAATAAAAAAATGTTCCCTATTCATTCCAAGCAAACATGAAATAAATTTTTTTATCAAAATAATTATGCAAATATTATTCAATTTATAAAATGAAACTAAATTTTTTATACGTGTAGATTGATGAGTTATTGGAATTGGTTCAGCATTTAAACTTAAAACATAAACCGAATTATTTTATAAAGTGTAAAACCTATAGAATTTGAGCTTTTCGTGAGCTGTGGTGGGCATATTACACCCACTTCTAGCCAGTGGCTATCAATTTAAAATGCATCAAATCTTGGCATAAATTACACCCAATCTCCATGATACATCTATAACTTAAAACCTCCATAATTAAGAATAATAATAGTATAGCAAGACGTCATAATTAGTTACATGTCAATGCTGTAATCTTACCATATTTTTGTATGTTCTATTAATTAATAATGTTATTTCTTAATGATGAAGGTATGTGCAACTGCCAACTGCAACCCCCAGTAGATACCAAAAAGCGGCATTTTCCTTTCTTGTATGTCCACGTTCTTACTACATAGTCCCGAGTCAAATAACTGACTCATCTATCGAAACAACACTGTACAGTCCTTTCTTTACAGCCATGGAGTTCCCTCACAACCGCCACACCCACCACCATCACCACCACAGAGGAGACGACGATTACGAGGAGGAACGGAAAAGGGAGTACTACCCACCTCCAGGCACCTTCCATCCTGATCAACCACCACCCTATCGCCCCCAAACTGAGTTTGTTCCTCCCCCATCTGGATACTATCAAGATGAGAACTTTGCGCCACCGCCACCACCACCACCAATACCGACGCCGTATGTCGAAGAGGTTGAGTATGGTGCCCCACCTCCGCCAAGGGCTGGTGTGATCCATGTTTCTCATGAGCAGCACGAGACCCTCCATTCTTTCCGGCCTCATCTGCCATCTTTTGGACACCATCAATATGGCTCTGAGTCTGGGACTGGTCTGTCTAATAAACCCACCGTCAGGATTTATTCTAAGGCTGAGCCCAATTTTAGCCTAACTATCAGAGATGGGAAAGTGCTTCTCGCCCCCTCCAATCCGTCTGATGACTTCCAAGTGAGTTTATGTCAGACCTTCTGGTTAAGTTATTGAATAAATTTGATGACTTCTTGTTCAAAAATCTTTACCCACTTGTAAAGATTTTGATTACCTGATTGATCTGTCTGCTTTGTACGGGTTAATTTTCTGGGTCGATTGCCTCTGGAGATTGATTGGTGATTGTCCTCTGGAGAGTGATTTGTGATTGTTCTTGTAGAAATGGTACAAAGATGAGAAGTACAGCACAAGAGTGAAGGACGAAGAAGGATGCCCTTGTTTTTCCTTGGTTAATAAAGTCACTGGAGAGGCCATAAAACATTCCATTGGAGACACTCACCCGGTAAGAATTCCGTCATATTATTAATATCTGTTCGTTTTATATCCATAAAACATCCGATTTCAAATTTAAATGTCAAGCTGATAGAACCAAGTAACAAGAATTCAAGTCATATAATCGATTAACGGTCTCCTTTTATCCTAATTGAAGTGAATTATGCACCTGACTACTAGACGTTGATAAAGACTGAATGGTTATGTTGAAACGTGAGACATCTTAGCTTACCATACGAGGATAAACCGTTAATTGTTTGAAGTTGCTTCTGTATCTCATACAAGTGATTGAAACTTTGATTTTGGAGATGTGCAACAATGACATTTATAACATTCTCCTATTTCCTTACCCAATCAACATCAAATACTGGCTTTAGCAAACCCAGAATTAACATCACCAGGTTTGATGTGTGTCAAGACAGAGATGTTCTTAGCAGTAAATGTATAAAATTTGGGCCCAAGATTGTCAAAACAGTCATGGACTTGGATTGAACTTTACGTCTCCAATTCAACAGACAAATTGTCCCTCAGATTAAATGAACTGATTACATACATGAGGCAAATGAATGATAGGTCTTTTCGATTTTGCATCCAGGATGAAGTTCTGTAGACATTGTGTGTGCATACATAATCTAGCTGGTCGTTGCTGTTACAAGTTAAAAAAAAAAAAATGAAGAGCTTTTAATAATTGCATGTACTGTAGACTTTACGATAGCTCTCTCCTTTTCTGTGAATCAACCATAAGCTTCGGGTGCATATAGAATTTTTAAGAAATGTTTTCTGCAGGTGCGACTTGTTCGCTATAATCCAGATTATCTGGACGAATCTGTATTATGGACTGAGAGCAAGGACTTGGGTGATGGTTACAGGGCTATAAGAATGGTTAATAACATTCACCTGAATGTTGATGCTTTTCATGGTGATAAGCATTCTGGTGGTGTCCATGAAGGCACCATAATTGTGCTTTGGAAATGGAACAAAGGAGATAACCAGCGATGGAAAATCGTTCCAAATTGTAAGTCTTTAATAATCCAGATAAAGGAGTTGAACTTCCAATGCACATTATATTATTCTTAAATTGACTCTTGATGTTTTCTTCCTTGGAACTCCATGAGTAACCAGATAAAACGTGATTCTTTGTGCTTTGGAGCTATCAATTTTTGAAATTTGCTCACGACTGATACTCATCTGGTAACAAATGCAGGAAGTACAGAGAATCATGCTTCCTTTGCTTGAAGCCATATCCACTTATCTAATTAAAACTTGGGAGTTTTTGTTGTTTCCTTATGTTTGGCTTGTGCGTTTTTGTGCACCGGACTTGGACTCATGCTGCGTGGCTGAGACTTTACCTTGGCTCCTATCTATTTATGTACTTAGGCAAAAGCTATATAATGTATACGTGTGTGTGTGTGTGTGTCTCCCTCCCTCCCTCTCTCTTTCTCTCTCTATGCATCTGTGATAAGTATTCTGTAATCTTATGTTAATTGTTAGCTTTCTCAAACCTATGCGGTGAACTCAGAAGAACTTATATGTATATATATATATATATGTATTTTGTGATAGTATTGTTGGGATTTTTAGTGAACCCCTCGCAGAAAACATGAAATTGTCTACATAATCATGAATCATCTAGCTCCTTTATCTAATATCCATTACCTACCCTGATTTAACATACACAGTGATTTCATGAACCACCAAACTAGGTCCCATTGTACTTTTTGCCTTGCGGATACACTATCTGGTCCTACCCTTGTGTTCTTCTGCTGTTGATGATAGGTGGAAGTGGAAGGAATAATCCCCTAGGGTCCATCCAATCAGGTCGGTCTGCCACACTTGTCAGCATCTTTTTAAAAGGTGTGGAATCAATAATCATGCAGTTTTCGGAATTTATCTCTCCTTGTCGTATGTGACTGATTTATCTCAGTTTTGCTTATAGAATGCACACTTAGTAGAGCAACTTGTTCATAAAGGCTTGTGAATTCTTTACGAACATTCAGACAGATTGATGTATGTATCTAGTTATACTTGACAAACCAGTAGGAAGTTTCCATAAAGGAGGGCTTCAACTCCTAAAGAATGCACCGTTGCTCCCTGGAGTTTTCTCGAGCTGGATGTTGATCCCACCATCTAGGGATGACAAAAAAATCGTAACTCAAGTCAACAATTTAAAATCGGGAAAAAAAATCAGGCTCTTCGGATCGAACTTTGGGACAGGGGTACTCCGTTGTTCTTTTATGGACTAAATAAAAGTTAGTCTGGTCGTTCACGCGTTGCTTTTATTGCAAGCTTCGTAGACATTTCTTCAGCTCCAGCCCACCAACGTCCTCTTTCGGGCTTAGGTCTGAGTAGAACTTTGGGTATTTGCATATTATCTCATTTTTTTAATTTTATGAAATTCTGATTTAAAGTAAAAATGAACATTATAATCTACATTTTATAATGGATTCTGACAAGCAAGATTAAATTTTTCGGAATATAGTCAAAATTTAAATAAATTTAGAATTAAAATTTATTTATCTAAATTCGATTAATTAGGTTTAAATTTGTAAGTTTTAAATTTTAAAAAACTCAAATCCAACGATTTTCATTTCTAATTATTTCATCGGTTCGTGATAGTTAATATCTATCAAGTTTCCTCTTCTGACCGTTCATTATTCGTGGCAGGGAGCCTGGTTTCTTCATTGAATATAATTTGTCCAAGAACTTGGCAGCATATTCTAAGGTTATCTGCAAATAGTTTTCTCCTGTGATGGCACCGTTTTGTTTTGTAGTATTATGGAGGTTGCGTGACTGGTTAAACCACCAAAAAGATCAGTGTCACTATCGCTGTTACACCTATTCTAAATGTTTCTTAATAGAATGATTGGCATCTAGCCCAAAACTAATGGAACTTACCTTGTATTATTTCTCCATGGCTATGGTACATTAAGACATAAAGCCAAAGAAACCTCTTCGTTGAATATGAGGATGTCTAGAAGTGAATTTGGTGGAAATCCTAAATTTTCTCTTGATACCATCTTTGAAAGTCTTGTAATAAAATTGTCAAATACAAAAAATTAAATGATTGTTTCTTTATTTATTTATTTATTATCGTCTCAAATGTTATAAAGTCGACTCAATTGGTTACAAGAAACAATTATTAGAGCCTTCTTATAAAGCCAGAGACTAAACTACTTTCTCGAATGTCAAATAAAAGAGCCGTTTACATATAGATAATGATCTTTTCATTAAAACTATATATATAATTAAGAAGTTTCACAATAAACCTAATAGATTACTATAATTTCAACTATTAGCTGCGGTGGTAACCATCAAAACAATGTAGCTTCCCTTTCTTGTTGCCTTGACGAAAACCAGACAGAGACATACCTGTCACATAATACCGATTCTTATGTATGCTACTCCTTCTTCGTGGCAGTCCTTTAATTAATCTGTATCATATTTGTTGTTACGTGCAATACCTTCTAATGATTATAAAATCATAATTCATCTATCCAAATTATTGGTATAAATCTTTAATGGGCATATTCTAGTATAAGGACGGAGTTCTGGAGGAATTAGCAAGAACATGGGGTCCATGTGCCATGCTTTGGTTATCTAGTTATAATATTCGTCTGTCTCAAAAGTGACCAACGGTCGCTACCTATGAAACAATAGGCTCTTTAGTTTTTAGCATTAGAGGTGGAAGGGGTCAAGTAGAATCATATAGATTACTGAGATAATTAACCTTAATCCTATACTTGACTATCCAAGTCTACAAACTAAATCAAACAATTACTTTAGAAGATTAAAGTTCAAGATAGCTAGTGATGTCAAAATACAAGTTGTATAGATAAGGGTACTTTGCTTTTACTTCTTTTGTTTTTTTTCCCTCCCTTCCCTTCTCTTTAATTTAGTGTTGGTATATACAAGCTGTGACTTGTGAGCAAGGTTAGATGACATCAGTTTCACCATTTCTAGTGGCTCAGATTAAGGTGAAATGTATACTAAATTTTGGGACCACTTTTGTTTCCCTATATACTATTCGTTGATTAAACTTAAAGTTAGGTTTCTGTACACTATGCTCATTAGAGTAGGTTAGAAAAGAAGTAGATGAATATGAATGTAAAGAAAAATGCTAGTAAAGGGAAGTTTTCGTTAGCATTAAGTAGACGACCTTAATCCATTTTTCATAATATTGTTTTAAACTTCATTAATTTTATATCAGATATGAATGTTGTATGGCTTTGATTTTGTATGAACTGACGTTTTTTATTAAAAGAAAGTTAAATTACTTTTCATGGGAAATAAATAATGTTATATAATAAAAGATAACCTTTCCTTTTGTTAAACTTGACTTTATATTTGAGTAAAATATATCTTGATTCTAGAAACAAAGTGTCAAGGATTAGACTACTCAACCACATAAAGTATTTACTTATCATACCAAGCAAATACAATCGAACCTATATAATTACACGTTACATAGAGAAAGGAAATCAGTTAAATTTCATTTTCCAGTATAGTGATAGAATTACAAAACAAATGGGATAGATGTTAATTCTTCCTTTCAATTTGCTATGCTTCGTGTTTGAAATGAGATTGTCATGAAAACGATACTGCATGACTCAAATATTTACCAAATTGCATGCATAACATACAATATTTAGAAGCTTATTTACATACTCAAAATGATCTACCATATCAACAAGAAAGGGAAATATCTTCTAAACCCATCTTTTTTTATTGGAATGAGTACCTATAATACATTTAACTCGATAAAAATCCACAAACCAATTTCCTATTGGTGACAATTAAAAATATAGCACCTACATGCTCCTAGAGTAAACCTAGAGATCCAATCAACAAATTAAGATTTGAATTCGGTATAGATATAAGGGAATTTAATCCTTGGCACATAAATTATATATTACCTATTCTTTTTCTTTTTTGTTTCTTGAACACATACGAAATTCTCACCTAATAAAGGGGAAGGCCAGCCTCTAATTAAGAGCTAGGTGGATCAATTACAACCCCACCAGCCCCAAATTTGACGGGGATGATCCTATGCAATGCATAAACCTGATGATGCAACGAGTGGACCAACCAAATCTCGCCATGAAAGAGATTGATCTGAGGTGTACTGCACCGTCACCAATCGTCACCCGAAATTGATGTGTGCCTTCTTTGCTTCGCAGTTTCGTTTTTAGTCGCAAAAGTCAACAGTTCGAAGATACATGAAATTGGACTTTTTTTTTTTTTCAATTTGTCTGTGTCATATGGAGTTTAGAGTTAATACTCTCTAAAGCCTTCTTACTCATGTTGAAGTGTCCACACGTTACACTTTGTATTAAAATCTTATCTCTTTCTGAATAATTGTTTTTATTTCCGGGTTCCATTCCATATCTTGCGTTACAATACCATAATAATCAAAATAAGTGAGGTATCAATCCATACATTGTAACGCCTGAAATGGATTGATTTGTTCTTGAGTATATATGTGACAAGCTATACGTACGTATACGCTATGCAATTATTGTTTAGTTTGGTTTATACACAAAAGATTGATCTATGATTATGATTATACATAGTTATACACAAAAACACACACGTATTGTATAACTATTTATTGATGAAATATTAATCAAATCGCAAATAGTGATTAGATGGAAACTTATACTTCTAAGTATGAACACTTTAGCAAAAATGATGTAATTTGGGAAGTAAGATCCAAGTCAGCAAAGATTAGAATGAGAATGTCAATATATGGAACAGGATTTGGTTGGTCCCTAACACCTACTCTCAATTCTTCATAATAATAAAAAATATCAGAAGGAACTCTGTGCATATACGATATACCAAATAAACTATTTTATTATATTATTATAGTTGTAAGGTTGAAATGAGTTAGTTAATTGTGATTTGTTAGGAAGAAGAAGTGCACAAGTTCGATGCAAAATCTAAGACAGTTGATGTTGGAGGGTTACAAGGTCATTGGTGCTTCAACAATAATTTTCTACTAGTCGGCGCCGATATGCTTACTTGCCTTTGGCTTGGAGTCACATGTGCAATTTCACCACATGTCTAATTATCGCCGAACTTTGAGAGATTCGGATTCGGTAAAATTTTAATAGTAACTCACACCTAAAAAAAAAAAAATTGTTAACTTGTAATTGATTGTATCTTAGTGAAGCAAAGCATCGTACAAATTGATTAGTTTACATGATTGTTGGCTTTATTGTTCAATTATGTAATTAAATTAGATTTGATTATCTAAAATTTTGATCATTAGAAATCAAACCGATTGATAAAATTGATAATGGAGACATTTTAAATTATATGTTAAATAAAAAATGTATAACATTTTCAATTGTAAAAATTATTCAATTCAGATAATTATATTTTTAATCTTTAATTTAATAATTTTTATTTTAATTCATTAACTATTATATTTTTAGCTATTATTATGTCAAAGAGTTTTTGTTCAAATTTAAGTATGACTAATAAAGATACCACATAAAATTTCTGTTAAAAATATTAGCGACAATTTTAATATAAATTAATTAGAAAAATTAAAGGACATAATTAAAAGCTTAAGCAATCAAAACAAAATAAAAAACACTAGGAATATATTAATCTCTTATCCCATTAAGCTTTGACTCTTGAAAATGGAACCAGTCCAAGGTGATCCATTAGTTGTAAATGAAGAGGCCTACAATGTATAGATGTAGCAAATTGCAATTTTTTTAGAACTAAAATTTCTTGAATGCTCATAAATGTTTTATTGATTTATTCGTGGCAACAAATTAATGAAGTTGACTCCTTTATTTCTAAGTTAAATAATTCAAAGCAACGAAGAGAGGTACACCTTCTAAATGCACTTAGTCAGATGCCTATTGAGGACTTCATCATCATCTTGGTTAGCATTCAAGCTAACTTACGAATGTCTCTAGGGTCAAAAAGAAGAAAAAATACAAAGTAGCTGAGCAAGTTGTATATATGTGAGGTAGTTTCACCTAAAAAATATTCCAAGTATCAAAGATGTTGTCATAGAATAATCCTTTAACATTCTTGTGAATTGCAAGATCAAATAAAACTAGCAGCTTCTACAATGACTGTCACATTCTTAAATTGGATAATTTTGAATTAGGAAGAAAAATTGAAAATCGACTTTTTCTATTAGTTGACCAAAATCACACAACTTGGATGAATTTTTATAATATAACCTTATGCATATATAATTAAATTTTTTGTCTTCAGTCATAGCATTAATTTGTAAATCGGTTTCTTCCAATGAACTTTCTAACTCATGAAAAACTTGTTTTCATTTTCTATTATGCTTCCATGCCTTGAAGTTTATTAGAATGTTCATGAAGTCCACAAATATACTTTTCTCTTCCTTTAGTTCTTTTTTTTTAATTATCTAAAACTAATAGTCTTGCTTGTAGTTAGGAGGGATTGAAATAAAAATGAAAGGGACTATGGATTGACTTAGAAAAGTTAATGTAAAAATACATATCGTAGTGATCAAGGACTTCATGTGTTGGTATGATTTCAGACCAATTGAAAGCTCATAATTTCAATTTACAAGCATTATATTAAAAAGGGGTGTTTTAAGTTAACTTATCATTTACATTTAAATTGTTTTCTGTTAGTCAATAATACAAAAAATACAAAGTCTTGGGTCATAGTCTTGCTATAAAACAATGGAATGGCGTGTCTCTCATGGGGGGAAAAAAGAAAAGACTCAGAGAGAAGTCTAGCAAGCCAGTTGATAAAAAAAAAAAAAACAATTAGACAAGTCCTACGAAATTTCTACAGTATTCCCCTTATCTTTATCAGTGACTTGGAAAATTTAATAGTAATTATATTCCCTCCATATTAACCCTCTGCTTCAATTAGAAGATGCATGTATATACCCGGTCATTCCATGACAACAGGTGCGAGATATGGCCTTGGACAAGGTGTTGAGTGGGTAAAGCTAACAAAGTCGAAGCTAAGCCTAGACGAAGGAATCCCAATACATAAGACAAAATGGATGACTAGTAACTATTTTAACAGAGGGGAAAAGAAGAGAAACTCAAGATGGACGACTATGGTTACCAACAGAGAATTTAACTGATAAAACTCCAAAGAAGATTGCGCTAAAATTCTCAGAAGGTTAGGTACTTCAATCAGATAACACGACTTATCTTGATATTTTTTTTAATGTGAAAGCTACACTTGCAGCCTTGGGACCGCCTCTAAAAGCCTAAAACCAGCCGATGACGTGTATACACGAGAACTCTTTCTTTTACCAGTTCTTGTTTCATATTCATTTTCAAACAGGTAGATATAGTCTAGGAAAACAACACCCTACACAATTATAAAACTATTTTAATTAAGAATATATTGCAAATGTTCATAAATATAATAATATATATAGAAGAGATAAAAGAAACCAAACTAAAAGCTCCCATTCAGAGGCTTCCTCTATACTTCAACAATAGTTGCTTGCTGTCCACGGATCTTACTCATCCTGTTCTCTCCTCAACATCCTCTATTTAAGCTTCCCTTTTTGCTTTTGCTCTACTTTCGTAACAGTTCTATCTTCAAATTCTCCTGCAAGCAGTTAATCATCAATCCTCTTCTTTCCCATTTTTCCTTCCCTTTTTTGCTTTGCTTGTTGTTTGTACATATACGGCTCCCTGTGGCTGTGTTCTCTTTGTGGTTGAGATTATTTGGTTTGCTTTGTTTTCTTTGAATCTTACATATACAGCTTCAGAATTTCAGATATTGGCTTGAATTTCTCTGGCTTGTATAATTCACCATGCAAGAGGCAACTTTGGTCAACAAAGGAGATGATCTCATCGATTTGCCCCCTGGCTTCCGGTTTCATCCCACAGATGAAGAGATCATAACTCATTATCTGACAGACAAGGTAATGAACAGCAGTTTCAGCGCAATTCCTATTGGTGAAGTTGATCTCAACAAGTGTGAACCTTGGGATATGCCCAGTAAGCTTTCTAATTTGTTATTTATCTCTTTTCTTTGGGGTTAAGAAAATATGAGCCCAACCCTTTCCTTTGTCTACTTTACCATATCTTTTCTCTATGAACTCTCAGAACTTGGCATTGAAATCAACTTCTGTGTCTGGTTTTTCATATTTCTTGCTTTTGTTGCAACAGAGAAAGCGAAGATGGGAGAGAAAGAATGGTACTTCTTTTGCCAGAGAGACAGGAAGTATCCAACTGGCATGAGAACTAATCGTGCGACTGAGGCCGGTTACTGGAAGGCGACCGGAAAAGATAAAGAAATTTACAAGGGAAAGAACTGTCTTGTTGGAATGAAGAAGACTCTTGTTTTCTACAAAGGGAGAGCTCCAAAAGGAGAGAAAACGAATTGGGTCATGCATGAATATAGACTAGAAGGCAAATTCTCTTACTATAGCCTTCCCAAAGCTGCAAGGGTATGTATATATTGCATGCACTAAAATAAAGAGTTGCATTTCTTTTTACTCTTTTTACTCCTGTTCTTTTTTTCTTTTATGCTTGATTCTAAAAGGAAATTTTAGCCGTTACTTCTTCATCACATCTTATAAATCTTTTATCATTTTCACTTTTATGTTGGTAGGGAGTTCCTTTTACCTTTTCTGCTTGCTTTTTTGCTTTCGTGTAATAACAAATCTGGGACTAAATACAAAGGCCTTTCTCTGGCTATGGTTTTGTTACTATTGTAGGATGAATGGGTTGTCTGTAGGGTTTTCCACAAGAGCTCAGGACTCAAGAAAACCCCACTCCATGATCTTCTGAGAGGGAACTCTTTTGGTGATGATTTCATGGATTGTCCTCCCCTTCCACCACTCATGGACCTGCCTTCCTCTAGCAGACCTGGCTCAAGCTTCAGTGATGGCGACAGTGAATTCAAGGAAATGACATCGAGATCTTCTGATGGAAATTACTTTTCCTACTTCTCCACAAACATCATCAGCAATAATCAAAGTTTTGTCCAGCCGTCAAGTTCCAGCTACCAAGCTCCAAGCTCCATGTTCCACCCACAGAATATTCCAGTCTCAAACCCACTTTTAACTTCCCCAAACACGCCTGGCTACTTGCACCAACAGAGAGATCAAAATTTATTTCAAAATTTGGCAAGCTCTAGCTATGGTGGAAACAATCAAATGCTTCTGAGAGCATTGGCAGCTGACAACAACAATGAAACATCTGCATCAGACAACCAGTGCAAGGTTGAGCAGTTCTCTTCCAATCAATCTATGGTCAGTCTGTCACAGGACACTGGAGTTAGTACAGACATCAATACAACGGAGATATCATCGGTGTTGTCAAAACACGATATCAGAAGTAATAACAAGGGATATGAAGACCTTGAAACACCATCAGTTGGACCTATTGGAGATTTGGAATATTTATGGGATTACTGAAGATGGAACCTACGTGCGTGCTTGTTTTTACAACTACTTAGTTAGGAGAAAAGTATAGAAGTCTTCATATGATCTCTCTCTTCTTAAGATCTCGCTAGGAAAATTTGGTTAGATTGTTGTTCTTGAATTTAATTTAAAGATACCTTGTACATATTAGTTTCCTGTATCCCAAACTTTACAGATTTCATTTTAATGACAGATATTAAGTGAGGGATACCGTTAGTATAAGAAATCTCATGTACATTTTTTTCCTCAGATTAGTGCATTTACAATAAAATTCTTCTGGATCTGTTTTAATTATTTACTCATGTCATTTAATTATTTAATTATTTCTTTCATTCATTTTCAAATTTAGATCGCGGCATGTTGATACTATCTTTAGTTTTTAAGATTTGGTCTTTGATTAACACCGCTTACATTCTTTTGAACTCCATTTCATTTTTCCAAGTTGGAGTTTATCAAACAGGTTCACAAGTCTATGACAAACCCGAGTCTTACGGGAGCATTCAACTGGGACAGCTCATTGAATCCCTTATAAGAAGGTTTTTCCTTCAAATTAAGTGATTTACTGATATAAGCTTCGTGCGTTAAAATAACAAATATTAATAACAATATCTAGTAAAATTTTCGCTAAGACATAAAATCTAGAAAGATCTAATAACATGCAGTCTTATCTCTAATAGAAAGAATGCTTTCAAATGGACCCATATGAATGGATATAAATAAATCAATAAATAAAAAATAAAAGTAAAATTAGAATAAAAATCAAGAAAAAAAGAAAATAAGTAAATTAAAATTAATAATAATAGGAAAAATAAAATAAAATAAAATTTTTCGTGCATTAAAAACTCAATGTTTTAATTTCTAAAAAATGTGAACAAGTTTTAACTTTAAGTGGCAAATTTGAGTAAATAAAAAAAAGAAAAAACCTCAGGTCCAAATAAATTTTATTAATTATTGACTATAAAAATATAATAAAATGAATATTATTCTTTTAATAGAAACTTTCTGAAAAATAGATACGGGGTGTAATTGATAAACTATAGTCTAACAAAAAATTATTCTTGTCTATTCATTATTAAGAACATGAGAAAATGATATTTATAGAAGTTTTTATTTTTCTTCTCTCCGAAAAGTAATTATAACCAAATAGAAATGAAAAAAATATAGTAAGTGAAGGGAACTATCAGTTGATGACATCAGAATACAAGTTCTTTTTAAACTGAGCAAGTGAAGAAATACAACAGAATCAGCAACCTCTCTTTCTAGAGACACCTGAGAGATAATTCAATCCTAATGAATTATGTGAATCGTTTCCCGAATCCGTGCAGCATATGCCTCTCAAGACACCTTCGTTCCACCATATTAGTTGACAATCATAAGGTTTCTTGAACGAAGGGTTTAATCCTCAGTAGAACGTAACGATTGGCGTTTTAGATTAATTAGTGCATGATTTTATCAGAGGAAAAAAAAAGAATAGTTGAGGTGTTACACGTAACCTGCTAACTTACATGTTTCATACCTCCAAGCAAACTATTTATTTATAAAACTGGTTTTGATCCTATTTATCTGAAATTAGCAAGGTAAGTACATAAAAAATGGGGGAGTTAGATTCATTACATTATATGATCTTATCCTCTTTCTAATAAATGAACTTAACGTTCCAAAATGAAAAAGAGAGAGAGTTGAAGGTAAGAGTGCTTGGAAAGGGGAATCGGCTATTTTAAGAGAAGAAAGGTGGCTATATTTAGCTAGAAACAGCCATGGAGGCCTTACATGTAACCATTTCGACTTACTTTCTATTCAAAGCAAAGGCTTTGTGTGTGTGTGTGTGTGTGTCAGAGAGAGAGAGATAGACTTGCAGGGAAGTTAACCATCCATTTTTGGTTACTTGATCACCAATGCTTTGGATCTAGCTATATAGCTAGTAGTGAAAGGGAAATATTGAATGCATTTTGTTTCAAGTCATTAAAATGTAAGCAACAAACGTTTCTGTTCACACGTCTGTAAAAGGGAAAAGAATATTCTCTCAATTCTCAAGGAAAAAGGGCTCATCTTTTGCATGAAAACAAGGGGACACCGTCCAATGGAGACTTCACAAACAGCCCTTTCACAAACATTGTCCATTCTCCGATTGGAGACTGCTTTGGCATTTAATGATCTTATTATTTCTACCCTTGTCTTCCCCCTATGTTTCCCTTCCCACAAACTCATCTTTTCAAACATTCTCAGCCTCGGATACGACTTCTATTCCATGATTATTGCATATATTATGAATATTTTAATAGTTATTTTCCGTATTAACAAGCTAAAATTTGAATAAGGGGAAATAAAATTAACATATAAGTTTAGTGGACTACTTCATCTATTGTCAATTAATTTTATGTTGAAATCTCAATTGGGTTTTTTTATGGTTTAACTTTCCTCCTCATATGGGCCCGTATGCTCATTGCAAATTTAATATGATATCAGAGCCAACGAAGATCTTGATTTATTGTTTGCCCCAGAAGGGAGACCATCATTTAAGCAACTAGAGAAGAATTTGAAGTCTGCATAAAGCAAGTGGCCAACAGTCCTATTTGAACTCAATCAAAGTCCAGCCATGATGAGGATTATTTACGTACCTTTTCAGATTCCTTGAGAACATCCACATATGAGTGTCTTATATCGAAAAAAGAGGGAAAAGAAGACTAACATATAAGTTTAGTGGACTACTTTACCTATTGCTAATTAGTTTTAAGATAGAAATTCACTTAACTTATGTGTGGTCTAATTTTCCTCCTCATTTGAGCCATAGACTTGTTGCAAATTAGAGGGGCACGCCTACCGTGAGCCCCCATATCGGCGGAGGCGGAGGCGGAGGTGCAGGCGGACCCACTTTTGGTAAGAAAATAGCCTGTTGGCACACCTTAGGTGGCCAAAATAGCCTGTTGGCATGGTCGTTCGGCACCTTCGATGGTCAAAATAGGCCATTGACACGATCACTGGGTAACTTCAATGGATCAAACAGCCCGTTGGCACGATCACTAGACACCTTCAGTGGGAAAAATAGCCTATTGGCACACCTTTGGTGGGAAAAATAACCTATTGGCACACCTTCGATGGGAAAAATTGCTCGTTGGCATGATCACTTGACATCTTCGCTTGGAAAAACAACTCGTTGGCATGGTCACTGGTTACCTTTAGTGGGCAAAACAGCCCGTTTTCACGGTTGCGAGGCAGCTTCTGTGGGCAAAACAACTACTTGGCACCGTGGTTGGGAACCTTTAGTGAGAAAACAACAAGTTGGCACACCTTTGGTGGGAAAAACAGTCTTTTGGCACGGTCGTTAGGCATCTTCGGTGGTAAATATAGCTTGTTGGCACAACCGTTGGGCACCCACAGTGGGCAAAATAGCCCGTTGGGACACCTTCGGTGCGAAAAATAGCTTGTTGGCACGATCACTTGGCATCTTTGGTGATAAAAAAACAGTTGATAGACCTTAGGTCGAAAAAATAGCCATTTGGCGCGATCGTTGGGCACCTATGATGAAAAAAAAGCTTGTTGGCACACCTTCGGTGGGCAAAATAACCCGTTGGCAGGGTCGCTGGGCAACTTCCATGGCAAAACAGCCCGTTGGGATGGTCGACGGGCACCTTCATTGATAAAATAGCCTACTGGTATAGTCGCTTGGCACCTTCGATTGCAAAATCAACCCGTTGGCATACCTTTGATGGGGAAAACAACCCGTTGGATTGATCACTTTACACCTTTTGTGGGAAAAACAGATTATTGAGACACCTTTGGTGGGAAAAATAACCCGTTGGATTGATCACTTGGCACCTTTGGTGGGAAAAAATGCTCTTTGGCACACCTTCAGTGAGTGAAGCAGCCCTTTGGCATGGTCGTTGGGCACCTTTGGTGGGAAAAACAACCAATTGAGATGGTCGCTTGGCACCTTCGGTGGGAAAAAAACAGCTCGTTGGAACACCTTCATTGGTCAAAGCAGCCCTCTAGTACAGTTGCTGGGCACCTTCCATGAGAAAAAAACCTGTTGGCATGGTCGTTAGGAACCTTCGGTTTAATAACGCCCATTGGCACACCTTCGATGGGCAAAACAACTTGTTGGCAAGGTCGCTAGGCACCTTTGGTGGGAAAAACAACCTGTTTACACAGCTTCGGGGAGCCAACAGCTCATTGGCACAGTTATTGAGCACCTTTGGTGAGAAAGCAACTCATTGGCATGGTCGTTGGGCACCTTTGATGGGCAAAACAACTTGTTGACATGGTTGTTGGGCAAAATAGCTCGTTGGCATGGTCGCTGGGCACCTTTGCTGGGGAAAATAGCCTATTGGCGTGATTGCTCAACACTTCCGGTAGGAAAAATAGCCTATTGGCATGGTCGTTAG
>JAOQMM010000002.1:6355059-6366882 GCA_027563515.1 Erythroxylum platyclados
CTGTTTGGAAAATTAATAAATGAAAATTTTGTTTTATTTCTTTTCTAACAGGGACTAATTTATTTACTAGTATGGTTGGCATTTGTTCTTAGATCAGATTCTGGTTAATGGATGTCAATCTAGTTGATAATTTGAGAGCAGTATTATGTTCTTTTCTTACTATTAATGTTCAATCTTCTCTTAGAATTTGTTCTGCAACCACTTGAGTGTCCTTTGTCCAACTTGCATGTGGTTGTGGACAGCATCAAATGTTCAAGTTGTCAATAGATTCTATACTTTGATTATTTGCAAATTTAAATTTGGAAATCTTATTTCCACGTTAGTGGATGTTGGAATGGAGTTAATATGATTGGAATAACTAAGTGCCTTCTGGGTTTCTTGCTAACAGGGATAATTTATTTACTGGCATTTTTGGCATTTGTTCTTAAATCACCTTCTGGTTCTGAATGTCAATCTAGTTGATAATTTGAGAGGAACAATGTGTTCTTTTATTACTATTAGTGTTCCATGTTCTCTTACAAGTTGTTTTGCAATCACATTATTGTCCTTTGTGCAACCTTGCATAATGTTTTTGACTAGATTGGACACTTTGATTATTTGCAACTTTAAATTTGGAAATCATATTTGCACATCAGTGGATGTGGAAATGGAATTAATATGATAGGAATAACTAAATGCCTTCTAGGTTTCTTGTTTTCTCCGTTGGCATTGTACTTTAATTATGACTCAAATTGGTAAAATTGCTTCGTGTGTTCTTTCTCTCTTGTATGACTGAATCAATATTATTTGTGTTGAGGATTAACTTTTTGTGTGTGATCAACAACATTAAATCCAACCAACTTGTAAAAGAAAGCCCATTATTTGGAATTGTGCAGAACTACACAGTTGGGGATCCTGCATCTGTGCTTTACATAAAGAACTTGAGCAAAGACGTTGTTGCTGAGGATTTCTTTTATGTATTTGGTGAGCCAAAAATCAGTTTCTGCAGCTGGCATTGATTTTTCTTTTCAATTATGTACTTATCATGAATATATTATTCAGAATAGTTTTAGTGAATTAACTCTAAATGCTGTTTGTCAAACTTATGTACTGTTTGGTATCAGAAAGTTATTTTCCTTTTTTTTAATAAAAAATGGGATGTAATGCTAAAATTTTTCTGGTGGTCCAAAGCACAATATTTCCTTGCAAAAGTTTTCCTGAAACATCTTTTTTTGTTTGTTTTGGAAAACATCTTTTGGTTGATCTCTTTGTTTTTCACTCTAATATGGTTAAAGAAGATTTTCCGTTGTAATTTATCTTGGAAAATGAAGCAAACGAAGCATAATTTTAGGTCTTTTCTGATAAGGGGGATGGTTCTCGCTTATTGTTCTTGCTTATGATGTTTTGTAGGATCATTATTTGGAAGCATTGATGCTGCGAAAACTGGGCTCAGTGTGAAATTGATGCAGGTAAGGTCTTTTCATGCAAACTCTTAATCTTTGAACAAGACTTTGTATCCTGTTTCAGTTCATCTGTGAACAACCAATATTGTTTATATTGGGGATCATGTTGAATTAGATGCTTGCAGATTGTAAACTAACTTTCTATGTATAGTATTGTTATCATAAGTGCAATAATGGTGCTTCATGGCAAGTAGGAGGGCTGAATTGATGTGAGATTAGAAGACAAGCCCTAGGAATGACATTATTTACGTGTAACTCCTTAACTCTTTTTTTTTCCCCTTTATATTTTAGGAAGGAAGAATGAGGGGCCAAGCTTTTGTGACATTTCCATCTGTTGAACTTGCCCATCAAGCATTGGTATGCCTTTTATATGATCCTCAATTTGCTTGTCAATGTTAATAAAAGTTCATCATGTAATGATTGCATCTTCAACCATGTGGATCCTGTCTTGTCCAAAATATCAATTGTGTTCTGTATTCTTGTTAACTGTTTTGCCTTGATTTGGTGCCCCTAACCATACATAAGTGCTCCACCCTAGATTCAAGTTGCAAAATGATCTTCTGATTTCCTTCACGTTTTGTTTATTTAGGAGTAACTTGAAAACTTCTATGGCTTAATAGGTCATTTCTCTCTGTTCCATTGTTTATCTTGCATTCAAGTGGCGACAATGCCATTTCCTTTTTTCCCAACTCAGATTTGGTTTTTGCATGCAGAATCTAGTGAATGGGTTTGTGTTTAAAGAAAAACCAATGATCATACAGTTTGGGCGGAATCCTCAGGCTGCTAAGGCAAATTAGATAGCTCTACAGATGGATCTTGCTATGCTGAAGACATGGTTTTTTCTCTAACTAATTATTTGCTTTGTGCTTTATTCTTAGACTAACTGAAATTTTATCAAGAAGGAACTAAGTCACGTGCTTAAATACTTTGAAAGGAGTAGAATTGCTATGAGGGGCTCCTGCACTGCTTGGAACCCTGGCAAACAAATATTGGAAACAAAATCTGGAATTCTGGCGTTTACTTGCAAATTGACTTTTTACAGAAGTTGGAGGTGCATGCTTCAGCAGAGGGGCAAGAATCATAACAACTGAAACTGATAATGAGATGTCTTGCAAAATTTTGACCATGTCAATGGCCAAACATGAAGCAGGCACAGGCATGCGTTCTCCAATAATCAACGAAATAGGCTTGCTGCAGAAATTGTTATCCCCAAGTTGCGAGCGTCACTTTTTAATTCTTGCTAATTAAAGATGATCAATCGCTTTGGCTTAAGGCAAAAGGGGACAAGATTAATAGGCGTGGGATCTATAGCCGTTTAGATAGTATCAACTGTACATTGTGTCCGAGTGAAATTACGCGGGCTGCGCGACAAGGATGAACTTCTGTATCATTGCCTCTTCTACAATTACCAATGTGAAGCAGTAACTTTTCAATTCTTTTTGTTACAGCACACTAGGGCTTAGGCTTTGATTGGTGCGAGGTTTCATAATGGAATGAGATAGAACGTAACAGAATTTTATCGTTTGTTTGGAAATTTTATAATAGAATGAATGGAAGCAGAAGTTTTCATGTTACGTTTCATTTCATCCTAAACAGTGAAAACAGAAAACTTCCAAATCGGAAGTTTTGGGATGGAATGTAATATTATATATATATATATATATAATGCCTAATATGTCTCAAGAATAACATTTCTTCCTCCTTCACGAATAACTGTCGAATAACATCGTAAAATAACATCGCCTCCTCCTTCGTCGCCATCGCCTCCTCCTTCGTCTTCGTGACTTTTGTCTTCGTCACTAACAAAGTCCCGGAGTGACTTGCATTTTATGACTTGCAAGAATTATTTTTATTTAAAAAGTATAAAAAATTAATTATTTAAATTCTTTATATTATAATTAATTGTACATAATTAATAAAAAATAATCAATAATTAATTGTACATAATTAATAATTAAAAAATTAATCAATAATTAATAATAATATTCTTATATATTTAATTCAAAATTTTTATTTGTCACGGTTGTGACAACTACAAGTCGCAACTGTGACTTCTAGGTTCAAGCTTCATTTTCGATTTTTCAGTCTTTGGTTTGTCGTTTAACAATATAAGGGTATTACCGTTATTTATTATATATTATATTTCATTCCATCCATCCAACTAAACAATATTTTACTACATTACATTATGAACCATTCCAACTTACCAAACAATATTTCAAAGGTTTACATTCTATTTTATTATAAATCACTTCATTCTATTATATTAATTAACATCAAACCAAACAAATCCTTATTTTCACAAGCAGATCTTGTGAAAACATAGAAAGCAGGAACATTGCAAAACTTTAACCACTCAAATCCAAAGACTCAAAAGTCAAAAGACCTCTCAAAAGTCGCAGTCTCCAAAACTAAACCGTCTACACAAAATAAGACCATCGAACCAAAGAAAACAAATAAGACTTTAACTAATATTACGAATGCTTACAAGATCACATATTGTTGTCTATTTTAGTGTCACACGAGCAGCTCTCTTCCGAAGTTCTAGGAGACGGTTTTCCACTTTCAAACGGGGGAAAGTACCCAAGCAATTGGTCTCTTTCTTGCTCAGAAACACACCCACAAACAAAGTCGTCCACCAAGCACATTCACTAGCTCTCACCACTGGCTTGTTGACACTCTCCTTGCCATTGTTTAACGCTTTGCTCAGATGCTATTCTCTGAATGATTGCCCCAACCGAGCTCTGTTGCTCTATAAACAACTCCAACAAGTCTGCTTGCACTGTTCCTCATTGCCACCCATTCCATTTGACAGCTTTACTTACACATTCCTCGTCAACTGTGGCACCAACTCTTGCTGCCCGGTTATAGGGAATCAGCTTCACTGTCTTACAATCAAAGTGGGTTTTCAATGTCACGTTTATGTACAAACTTCCCTTTTGAACTTGTATTTAGCTGGTGGGTATCTGGACCATGCTTTGCTTCTGTTTGATGGAATGCGCGAGAGGAACTTAGTTACGTGGAACGTGATAATAACTGGATTGGTCAAGTGGGATGAGCTTGAATTGGCTCGTTCTCTCTTTGATGAAATGTCAGATAAGAATGTCGTGTCATGGACTGGGATCATTGATGGCTATGTTAGGTTGAACAGGCACGGTGAAGGTTTAGCTTTGTTTCGTAGAATGGCTTCTTATGAGGGTATACGACCTAGCGAAATAACTATTCTGGCTATTTTACCGGCTATTTGGAATGTGGGAGATTTAAAGGCCTGCCGATTGATCCATGGTTATTGTGAGAAGAGAGGATTTACTGCATCTGATGTTCGTGTTGCTAATTCAATTCTAGATGCTTATGCAAAATGTGGTTGCATGCAAAGTGCATCAAAATTTTTTGAGGATATTTCGATGAAGAGGAAGAATTTGGTAACATGGACATCAATCATTTCCGGGTTTGCAATGCATGGAATGGGCAAAGAGGCAGTGGAAAGCTTTGGGGGGATGGAGAAAGAGGGTTTCAAGCCTAATCAAGTAACATTCCTAAGTGTTCTGAACGCTTGCAGTCATGGAGGATTGGTTGAGGAGGGGCTTCAATTTTTCCATAGAATGGTACAGGATTATCAACTTCTGCCAAATAGTAAGCACTATGGTTGTCTAATAGACATGTTGGGGAGGACAGGGAGATTGGAAGAGGCAGAGAAAATTGCTTTGGAGGTTCCATGCGAGATTACTAATATTGTCATTTGGAGGACACTTTTGGGCGCATGTAGCTTTCATGGCAATATTGAGGTAGGGGAAAGGGTGACAAATAAGATAATGGAGATGGAGAGAGGATATGGAGGAGATTATGTGCTTATGCATAACATCTTTGCGGGTGCTGGGAGGTTCCAGGATGCTGAGAGGTTGAGAAAATTAAAAGATCACAGAAACGCCAATAAAGTTCCTGGCTATAGCTTGTTCTGAACAATGGATTGGATTCGGTGTAATTTTGTTATAGAACTGCTAGTTGCTTAAGGTCAGAACCGAATTCAGATGTTCTGGAATTGCTCTCTAGGTATCAACTTTGTAAGTACTATTGTCAAACATTAGTTTAATGGTTGCCAAGTTAAAAAGATAGGTAAAAGGAGCCTTTCCCATCATATAAAAAGAATTCTAATATTTTCAAAATATATTGGATCCAATTCTTAATTAATGAAACTCTTTATCCTGTTAAAGTTTTGTCTTATCTCATAACATGATTTTTTAATCTTTATTTTTAGCAAAATTCACTATTACTAACATTAATTCCAACTGAAATGATAGACATTGATTGTCTCTCTCTTTTTTTTAATGAGGTACTTTTTTCTTATTGAACTTTAAATAACTTAATTAAATTATTTATTAGACTATTTTATTTTTTATATCAAGTCAAACTTTTTATTGAACTAAAATTTATAAATTGGATTATTGATAAATGTCTAATAGAAAATTTTTTAACATTTTCCCATTTGGACAAATATTAACTGTCAAATATATAATATAGCTATTAGGAACCTGATGTTGCTATCAATGTCAGATTAATGAATAATAAGAACCAAAAAGTTTTTACTTTATTGTTATTTTTTTCTAGTCTTTGTATTTCATGTAACCATATTTTTATTAACTTTCTTTATATAAAATGCATTTCATAATCTTTATGACATTCCTTGGTCACCTTATACCAATTATCTAACTTAATCATTTAAATGGAGAATTTTAGTACATTTATCTTATATTTTTCTAGATTTAAGTTTGGTGGTTATTATGGTTGTCTGTATAATGTATTTTTACTTCTCTTCCTCGCTCACTTAAAGAGTAATAAGAGAATTTATTTTCCAAACCTCATCTTGAGAATTTTAAGCGGTCACAAGAATATTAAACTCTGATAAAAGGGTATTTAAAGCTTGTATACAATATATGCGTCAAGAATGACTATATCAAGGGTTTTAAGTTTATAAGTTTACCATCTTGTTAATGCACTCTTTTAGTCCTCCAACTTCAAAGTATTTCATGGAGTATAATTCTTTCAAAATGGTTCTAATTTTATCAATAGAAGAAACAATTTATCTTTAAGACAAAATTTCAAGAAAGTCTTTTACTATACTTGGCTTAGGAAGTCCGCTAAGTAGATAATCTTGTATTAACCTCTTGATAGTCAAGTAAGGCATCATATTTGACCATCCCTAGCCTACAAAAGTAGCTTTTTTAAAAAATCAAAGACATCCTTTAACATATAAGCAAAAAAAAGGCTAAATACTAACAAAAGGTTATTGTGTTGACTTCGTTTTTATTAATACTTAAACAACTTCATAAGCATAAGGGGTATAATTGTATGTTATCATCATATTTTTTGCATGTACATAAACTCGTGATGAATTACAATTGTATAATGTAAAATCTTCATGTTCTTACTTATCATCATATAATAGTGTTAAAATGCAAATGCATTATTAATAACCTTTATTTGAGAATTCATTAAATCATGTAATATAAAATAATAAATAAAATTCATAAGATAATAAAACAAAATTTCTCTCTTATATTTGAAATCAATTGCATTAAATTTCTTTCAATTATGAATTTAGAACCTTATTTAAACTTTTTAAAGGGTAAACTTTACTTATTAGCAATGTAATAAAGTCAAAAAGTTTTAAAAAATAGCTTTATGCTGCTATAGGATCCTAAAAATACTCTACTACAACTTTGGGTGAGCCATTTTACAATGTTATAATTTTCTCCTTTAGTGCGCTAACAACTCATCCCTTCCTCTATTAGATGCATGTTGTTCATATGCTACCTTGCAGTTCGATGTCATGCACCACACATTATGTAATATGCCTTAGTTGAATGGACATGCCCTTCACCTTTTGGGTGTATGTCACACACGTACGAAATATCCATGCAAATATCTTTATCCTTATGACATATGCAAGATATGTTTCGACATGTATTAGCTATGTAGCACACGTGTGTCCTAAATAGTTGTCGTGAGCAATGTTATGAATACTATACTAGTACTATTACCGAATTTGGTTTTGATACACTACTATACTGGTACCGGTCAATACTGGATATCGTTTCATATAATTTTCTAAATTTATAAAATAGTTCTTGAATTTTTTTAAAATTACAAAATAGTCCTTCAATATATTTTATTGTATATTGTAATATGTATATATAGTACATTGATCACTCAGCATTTGGTTAAAAATTTCCATCGCCCTATCATTGTTGTTAACATTGCAAAATGCATTAATCAAGACAGGATAACTAACAACATGACCTTTTAAACATTTCCTTTGCATCTTACTAAAGAACTCAAATGCACTATTAACTCTCCCATGTCTGCATATGCCATCAACTAAAGTATTAATGGTAACCACATTGGGTACAACTGAACTCCCCTCTTTGTTCATCTCATCAAACAACTCCAATCCTCACTTTAACTAACCATCTTTATAGAAACCATTAATCAAACAATTGTAAGTAACAGTATTATGATCATACCCCTTCAATCTCATTTTTTACATAAACCTGACTCCTTCTAGTCTCCCAACTTAACAAAGTCCATCAATCAATGTGCTCAACATCTAGTTCTCGGGTTCTTTTTCATCTCCATTCATCATTTTAAGCGCCTCCAATGCATCATCCACTCTCTTAAACTTGCATAGTTGATTAATTAAAATCTTAAATGTCTCTCCTTCATTTTCTCTATAAGTTCACCCATTCCCTTAATGACTCCAATTTTCCAAAGTCCAATCAATAAAGAATTACAAGATTCAACTTGTAAACTAAACCCAACTTTATTAATTGATTAAACAAGTCCCATGCTTTATTAGCCATCCTATTCCTACACAACCTAGTGATCAATTGACAAATCCATTCTAAACTAAGAAACATGTCATATTCCCTTAGTTTAACCACTACATCAAATACCTTCTCATCAGTTAAGTTCCTACATGGTCTCTTTGCCTTCAGAAACCAATGGGAAAAAATTAACCTTGTAACATCATTAGGAACATAACAAGGATGTTCATTTGATGTAAGCATTTTGTCGAACAACTTGAGCACATCATTAACGCACCCATGGGTAAATTTGTTAGTTTTAAATTTTGTTTACAAATCAGTCCCTCAAAATTTTAAACTTTATGGTATCGACTGATATTTGGCAGGTATTTCATACGTCGGCCGGTACCAGACGAAATTGTCAATACTGGCTGGTACCGACGAGCAACTCAGGCCTTAGAGCGGATTTGTCAGTCCACCATTACACATATCTCTGACTTTGAAGTGAAGCTACTTCGTTCATTCCCAAGTCGATAATAGAGACCCCTGCCTGCTATACAGAGTATGGAACCCTAAGCATCTACTTCGATAGGGAGTTGACTCGCTAATGCTGTATTACTCTATACTGAACTCTGTAATTTCATATCATTTTCTAATTAGTACGGTACAAAACTCATTTTATTGGTTATGAGTCTACAACTTCCTCGCATGTTGGAGATGTGCTCCTTCATCCCATTGATAAATAAACGATATTTAGCATTTATTTTTCAATGATTTTCACTTCCTATTGAATTTTTGTTAAAAAAAATCACTAAACAATACATTTTGTCTTTTTCGTTTAATTCTTAAATACAAACCAATCCAAAAATTATACTATGTATTCAAGTAAAAACAAACTAATTTTGTTTTCAATTTTCCAATGGAGAAACTAAAAATATTAATTTGAATCATATGATCATGGACCATTATAATACCATATGTTATCATTAACTTTATTGATTGAACTAGATTCGATCTTAAACTTGTATAATATAAGATAATACAAAAATATACTTATTTTGATATCCATTTATATGTAAGTAAATTATTGGATGTTCAAGTATACCCGCCAATTTTTGAATAAACCCCTTAAACTTTTGATTGACTTGTATAGAAGTAATTTAATGAGTAAAAGACATAAACTTCCCCTGAAGTATAAGAAATCTTAGAAAAACCTCTGATCTTTAAAATTCTAAATAACCTCCTTCTAATATTCAATTTTTAGAAAAATCCCTTCTTTTAGACTTTAGATAAAAAATAATGATGAAACATATGTAGTATGAACTTTAGACATAGACCAATCAAATGCTACTTATATGACGATTCAACACGGCTTTAAAACTTGAATCGAAATATTTAAATCCGACATAAACAAATAATTTATTATAATATCTTTAATTATTAATTTAAGTCGAATTTATTTCGTCCGAGTCGGGTTTAAAAGTTGAGTTAAGTTATCATATTAGTAATATTTGATTAGTCCATGTTTAATAGTCATACTATTTTTGTTTTGTTTTTATTTTTTAATCAAAGTCTAAAAGAAGAAGTTTTCCTGGAAAACGGGAAACTAAAAAGAGTTTTTTTCAAAATTTTCTTAAACTTCATGGTCTATGCCATTTACCCTAGTCAAAAATAATGTCGATAAGGTTTTTTTGCACATTTTTTAATGTACAAAATCTTAATAAGTTACATGATATGAATATCTATAAAAACGTATTTAAGTAAACACAGGAGACTTAACTCTATTTATATTAACCTTATTAAATATACCCATCACAAGTCTAATAAGTACATTATCCACATTAATAGGATGTTGTTTTCTTTAATCTACTAAATTATATTATTTATTAAATCAGTTTATTATCTCTATACTAGTAATTTAGTTTTAAAATTAAAAAATAATAAATCTATAATAGAGAAAATTTTCAACACTATATTATAAACAAATGAAATTTATTTTTTCTCACTATGAATAATTTGGTATATTTTAATGATTCCTATATATATATATAATTATATATATATTCCTTTCTGCAAGAGGCATATTTGAAAGTAGAATTTACAGAGAATAGTTCTCATAATAAAGTTTTGACCATACTTCAAGAATTAAGTTGTATTTGTAGTTGTTAAAAATAACTAAATTAGTAGTATTACCCCCATATTAACAAATAGTTTCAAGAAAGGGATAACAATTTAATGAGTATCTAAACTTTATCCCAACATCAGGTTGAGTGATTAAACTTTGAAAATAATTAGATTGGTTTTCAAAGAATTTGAATATCATAATGTTGGTATCTCTATCAGTCACTTTTGATGGGAGAATTAAGTCATCAATTACTCATTTCAGATCACTAAAATAACACTCCATAAGGCATATATGGCCTCTGGGACCATATGCAGATTAAAATGTTAATATAAGAGCTTAACCATATCAGGGAAAATTACCAAAACCACAAAAACAATAATAGCAAGAGAAATAAAGTGTAAGAAACTAAATCAAGGCACACGCAATTTACGTGAAAAACCCCTCTCAACTAGGGAAAAACCACGGTTAGGATCTCCACGGACTAAAATCAATCTACTATAATAATCAAGAGTATAATCAGCAACCAACAGCAATAATCTCAACGACAAATACAATTATCTCTAAGTTCTAATACAAATTGAAAACTCTAATCAATTTAGTACTCTCTAAAAACCTAAGAGATACTAACATCGAATACTTGTCATTGATGATCCACTTCTTCTTGATTATCTCACCAAACAACTACCTTCTCACATGTCAAAACAATGGAGTAGACCTCTCTTTTTCTCCTCCTCCATTATGGTTTTTACGACAATGCAACTCACGAGGGGAAAAAAAGGTAAAACCTATTTTATCTTATCATAAATTGGCTTCTGCAATAAGCCACCAAAACCTACCACCTATAGGCCAATCAAAGAACTCTTTACCCACTTGTAAGTAAAATAAAGCTCACCTTTGCAAAACTCACATAGCTAGTATTTGAGATTTGAGGAGATACCCAACATATTCCTCCCTAGACTCAAATCATCAAACACCTCCACCTCATCCAAGAATCTGACCTTCTTCTTCATGACCTTATCCCTCTGAATGCAATGGCCCTCGACATCGCTAATGATGTTGTCAGCCTTCCTCCCTTGCATCACTAAGTGAGCACCATGGTACACTTTGCACCACCTCCCACTGCCAACATATCTATGCCCATACTTTGTCAATTCACCCAAGGAAATAAGATTAGCACGAGCACTTGGCACATACCTCACATTGTAGATGGTTTGGATCATACCATCATCGAGCTGCATCCTCACAGTTCCTATGCCTTGGACCTTCAATTTTTGATCACCCACCATGTTGATGTGGCCATACTCCTCATCTTGGCGCAATGTATGAAACAAGGCTTAGTCTCTACAAACATGAATCGACACGGCCGAATCCAACACCCAACTCTCTTGGCCCTCCTTCACCTCACCATGAGTAGCCAATAACAAATCACCATCACCATCACCTATGACCACATTAG
>JAOQMM010000002.1:6366982-6379661 GCA_027563515.1 Erythroxylum platyclados
ACTCTCTTGGCCCTCCTTCACCTCACCATGAGTAGCCAATAACAAATCACCATCACCATCACCTATGACCACATTAGTGGAATCACCATCATCATCTACTTTAGACTTTCCCTTCTTCTTTTGCATCAAATGGAGACTCTTCAAGTCCTCCATCATCTTCAGACAGCGGTTTTGGATATGGCCTTCTCCTTACAATAGTAACATTCCATGTTACGAAAGTCTTTCGCACATGATTTTGATATATTCCTTGAGCCATCTCCCCTTCTCTCTTGATTCCTCCCTCTCTCATACTCCCTCATAACTAAAGCTCGATCACCATCACCCGAAGAACTACCATCAACATGTATCATCATCTTTTCGTTCTCCCTCAATACCACCATAGCTTCATCTAACGTAATCTTCTCCTTACTAACAAACAACGTCATGATAATGGGTCGGTAGGACTTGGATAGTGAAGCCAACAATAAGAGAGCTTGTTCTTGATCAGTGATCTTCTCATCCGCATTCTTCAATTGGGCCACTAGTTGGTTGAACAAATTAATGTGGTCCTACAAGGTTGTACCCTCCTCCATCCTTAACTGGTACAACTCTCATTTCAAGCACAAGATGTTAGTTAATGATTTGGAGGCATACACACTTTGGCGCTTATCCATCAAAGCTTTTTGATCCATCTCACTCAAGTAGATGTACTTAATCTATGGAGCTAGAGCCAACCGAATTGTACTAACCTCCTTCTTCTTCATCGATGCCCACTTGGCATCATTCAAACTCGCCGGCTTGTCCGCTTCTAAAGCGGCATCTTAATCTTGTTATACTAACAAGTCGTCAACAGTACTCTTCCACATCCAAAAGTTTATTTTCCATCAAACAAGGGAACGTGAAATTTCGAAGCACTATTTTCACCCATTCTCTTCTCACACTAATTCCTCCCTAAATCAAACAAGTGGCAATTTTTCCTACAAAAGGATCCTCCAAGCACAGCTTTGATACCACTTGTTAGGAAAAATTACCAAAACCACCACAACAATAATAGCAAGAGAAATAAAGTGCAAGAAACTAAATCAACATACATGCAATTTACGTGAAAAATCACTCTCAACTAGGGAAAACCATGGTCCGGATCTCCACGAACTAAATCAATCCACTATAATAATCAAAAGTACAATTGGCAACCAACAACAATAATCTCATTGACAAGTACAATTATCTCTAGGTTCTAGTATAAATTGAAAACCCTAATCAATTTAGTACTCTCTATAAATCCAAGAGATACCAGCACCAAATACTTGTTGATGATGATCCACTTCTTCTTGATTATCTCACCAAACAACTGCCTTCCCACATGCCAAAACCACATTGTAGACTTCTTTTTTTTTCTCCTTCTCCATTTTGGTTTTTACGGCAATGCAACTCGCAAGCGAAAAAAAAGATAAATCTTATTTTATCTTATCATAAATTGGCTTCTCCAATAAGCCACCAAAACCTATTACCTGTGAGCCAATCAAAGAACTCTTTACTTAGTGGGCTGCCACTTGTAAGTAAAATAAAGCCCACCCTTGCAAAACTCACATAGCTAGTATTTAAGATTTAGGGAGATACCCAACAAACCATATGTAGATTAAAATATTAATGCCACATTTTCAGTGTCGAAAGCCAAAAAGATCTCGACCCTTGAAAATGTGGTGCATGGTTTTCGATTAATCGCTTGACCACTTTATGCCTAGTAAAAAATGAATGATGTCATATTAACCGAGGACATTAAAAGTGGCACTGAGACCTAAGGTCAGTGAAAATGGTCTCATTCTATAAGAAGAAATTACTAATGATGTGATGATAAACGCGGAAAAGGGTACATAATAGAATGGACTTGAAAGATTCAACATCATAGATCCTGAGTAAAGATGGGTCATCTATGAAGGCGTTTTTAGGATGTTTAAGGTTCAATTATTAACTGGTTTTTTTAGTATATAGGGTTTCATTTAGGAATTCAATTAATGGGGATAGGGACACTGATATTTTTAATTCATGTCAGAGGCTACATGGAGTGCTATGTTAGTCATAGCAAAGGGGTTTCGATTGATTCACTGCTTCCACCAAAGATGACTCACAGAGGCAACAATGGTGTGATATTCAAATTCTTTAAACATCAATCTAGTGCTTTTTAAAGTTTAAACATTCAAGTAGATATTAAGGGCATGGTAATAGAAATGGATACCAATTGATTAGATGAACCAGAGTCTGATACCAATTGAAAATTTTGAGGAATGGAAATGGATATCAATTGATTAGGTGAACCAGACTCTGAGATAAATTGAAAATTTTGAAGGATGTGGTTTGCAAAATCTGGTTCTACTGTAGTTGCTTTAAGTTGTTTCTATCGGTTGCTTGATACAAAGCAATTGTGTCAGCAACTATTAATTTTCTAGAAAATACAAACAAAAAATAAAACATGCAAATAGTAAATTGATAGTCAAGATTTGGTAATGCAGTTAGGCACACCTTGCCTAAGTCTATGGGGCCATCACCTAGCTTAACTAACTTTCACTTGTGATACAATAATTTTACCTAAGGCTTTACTGAACTGACTCACTTAACCCTTGACACTATCCCTCGTATTCACACCCCGTAAAAGTAAATCACTCCCAATAGTACGACTACCTCTTGCTAACCTCAACAGAGGATTTTAACAACAATGATTAATAATAAAGATGAGAATAGAACAACTCAAGTGATTAAATCAATAGCGACATAAACAAAGAAAAACACTTGAGATGAAACACTCTCCTAAATATGTAGTTCCATCACGAGAGTATGGGAAGTTAACCACTAAGAATTCTGCTATGAACCTTCGATATTGTTACTAAAGCATCCCACAAACAGCAACTACAAAACTTAACAAACGAACAATCGTTTCATCACCAAAATATGATAATAATAGAGCTGCAACATCACAACACTGCTGGACGTTTTTCACCACTTAAACAATACTTAGACAACCCAGAAAAGTCACACCCATTATAGAAAAACATAGCTGTCCAATATAGATGAAATCCTCGAAAAATCCAACTTCCTTAGATAATTACAATCACCTAAATAGGCTTCCAAAGATAACTCCAAAATCACCAAAAATCTGCACATTATCCTTATTAAGATATGGTGATTTTATCCCAATTAAATCCTATCTTTAGTAGGATTTTATCCTTATTCAATCTTATCTTCAAGAATCCCACACAAGATAGATTACTTATCATAATAATATACAACAATTATTTGACTATGTCCAATTATAAATAATGCCTAAAATTAATTAATAAGATACCTCAACAAATATCTTAACAAAAACAATTGCCTTATTGGTTATGGTATTCTTTATGATGGCCTATACAAGTTAAATCTTGATAACCTTTTTGCTGAAACCCTACATCATAATGTTGGTACTAAACGTGGTTTAATTAATGAAAGTTCAGCTTTCTTATGACGTAAACGTTTAGGTCATATTTCGAAAGAAAGACTACAAAGACTGGTAAAGAATGAAATTTTACCATATTTGGACTTTACTAATTTTAGTGTGTGGGTGGATTGCATTAAGGGAAAGTAAATCAAACACACAAAGAAAGGAGCCACAAGAAGCACACAGCTTCTTGAAATTATACACATTGATATATATAGGCCTTTGTATGTTCCATCTTTTAGTGAAGAAAAGTATTTCATCACATTTATTGATGAATTTTCACGTTATGGATATGTCTATTTATTGCATGAGAAGACTCAAGCAACAAATGTGTTAGAGGTGTTTGTTCATGAGGTGGAAAGGCAAATTAGATAGAAAGGTGAAAATTGTCAGATCTGACTGGGGTGATGAATTTTATTGCAAATATAATGAGTCAGGACAATGGCCAGGTCCATTTGCCAAATTTATTAAAAAGCACGGTATATGTGCTTAATACACAATGCCAGGTACACCACAATAAAATGATGTGGTAGAAAGGTGTAATCGTACATTAATGGATATGGTTAGGAGTATGTTAAGTAATACGTCTTTACCTTTATCATTATGGATGCATGCATTGACGTTCGTTGCTTACTTATTAAATGGGGTTCTAAGTAAGGCAGTTCCAAAGAATCCTTTTGAACTGTGGACTGGAAGGAAACCCAGTCTAAGGCACCTATATGTTTGGGGTTGCTTGGCAGAAGTAAGAATTGATAATCCATATGAAAAGAAATTGGATGCAAGAACAATTAGTGGATTTTTATTAGTTATGCAGAAATATCTAAAGGGTATAGATTTTATTGTCCTAATCATACAACAAAAAATGTTGAAATTGGAAATGTTGGGTTTATTGAGAATGGTGAAATCAGTGCAAGTGTTGAAAGATCACGTAATGTAGTTATTAAAGAAATAAAAGTTCAAGTTCCCATACTGACTTCTTCAATACATGTTACTCCTACAGTTGTAGAACAGTTTGACAATTCATAGGAGCGACAAATAAATGATCAAATACTTCATGAAGAGCCTATAGTTAATGAACCTGTTGAACCTGCAATTAATGTTCCAATTATAGAAAACCCTCAAGAAATAACATTAAGAAGGTCGTAAAGACTTAGAAAACCAGTTGTTTCTAATGATTATATGATATATCTACAATAGTTAGAATTTGACTTAAGAAATAAGGATGATCCAGTTTCGTTTTCACAAACTGTTGAAAGTGTTAATTCTACTAAATGGATTGATGCTATGAAAGAAGAGTTGAAGTCTATAAAGCAGAATGAAGTTTGGGATTTAGTCAAATTGCCTGAAGGTTGTAACAGAGCCAGATGTAAGTGGGTTTTTAAGACCAAACGTGACTCTTATGGCAATATTGAAAGACATAAAGCTAGGCTTGTTGCTAAAGTTTATACTCAGAAAGATGACATTGATTAGAAGGAGACTTTTTCACTTGTTTCAAAGAAAGACTCCTTAAGGATTATTATGGCACTAGTGGCTCATTATAATTTAGAGTGACATCAAATGGATGTGAAAACATCCTTTCTTAATGGTAATTTAAAGGAAAAAGTATATATGGATTAACCTGAAGGTTTTTCAATTGAAGGAAAGGAAGACGTGGTGTGTAAACTTAAGAAATCGATATATGGACTTAAGTAAACCTCCTGACAATGGTATCTTAAGTTCAATGATAATATTACCTCCTTTGGATTTAAAGAAAACATTGTTGGTCGGTGTATATATCTAAAGATCAGTGGGAGTAAGTTCATATTTTGGTACTTTATGTTGATGATATCTTATTAACTATTAATGATCTTGGTTTAATGCACAACACCAAGAAATTTCTCTCTGAGAATTTTGAAATGAAAGATATGAGAGAAGCCAGTTATATGAAAGGAATTGAAATATTATGTGACAGGTCACAAGGACTATTAGGCTTATCTCAACAAACTTATATTAATAAGGTCTTAGAGAGATTTGACATAAAAATTGTTCTGCAATTGTAGTTCCAATTCAGAAGGGAGACAAGTTTTATCTTAATCAATGTCTAAAGAATGAATTGGAACATAAACAAATGGAAAATATTCCTTATGCATTAGTTGTTCGAAGCCTAATGTATGCTCAAACTTGCACCATACCAGATATTAGCTCTGCTATCAGTATACTGGACAGGTATCAAAGTAATCATGGATTAGATCATTGGAAAGCTGCAAAGAAAGTTTTGAGATATCTACAAGGTACTAAAGATCATATGCTCACTTATAGGAGATTCTCATTTAGAAGTGATTAAATATTTAGATTCAGATTATGCTGGTTGCATTGATACCAGAAAGTCCAATTTTGGCTACCTTTTCCTATTAGTTGGAAGCGCCATTTCTTGGAAAAATGTGATGCAATCTATCATTGTTGCGTCCACTATGGAAGTTGAATTTGTAGCATGTTTTGAAGCTACGATTCAAGGATTATGGTTGCAGAGTTATTTCGAGACTTGGAGTTATTGATAGTATTGCCAAGTCGCTGAAAATTTATTATGATAATTCTACAACAGTTTTCTTTTCAAAAAAACGACAAATATTCTAAACATGCTAAACATATGGAATTAAAATGCTTGTATGTTAAAGAAGAAGTTTAAAAACAAACAGTGTCAATAAAACATATTAACACTAATTATATGTTTGCAGATCCTTTGACAAAATTATTGACACCGAAAGTCTTTAAAAAACATGTTAAAAGAACAGGTATTATGGGATACTATTACTAATATTTATGATATTTATATTTTGACATTGTGAGCTCACTTATGTTTATATTTCTGTCAATCCTATTTTATAGTATACATTTATGAATAAATTATATTGATAGGATTTGTCTTTAAATAAGACATGATTGTTGGACCATTAATGTGTTTCTTATTTATGGATCATATTGAATAAAGCGCTAGTGTTGCAGTACGTGAAAGAAATTATGTCGTTTGTTAAGATATGAAACCGCTACGACTTTTATTAATATCTTTGTTTGATTGTGATTTGTGATGTAATCAACATTAAAGAATTTAGCAGAATCTTTATTTATTATTAAATCATGATATACCGTTTTTCAATTAATGAGCCAAATGAGAGAATGTAAAATGCATATATAATATGTGGCTCGTTAATAATTATGGTTTTAAAAATATTAAGTGCTAAATTCTGATTGGTTAATTTAATTAAGTCAGATAAAGTTTTTTATAAATTTACCGTTTGATGGGAACGGTTAAAATATCCCTATTTCATAAAAACTGGTCATCTCTCTCGCTCATATGCCTTTTTTTACATTTTCACCATTAGAAAAATAGGATTATTGTGGGAAATAGAAGAAAAATCAAATTTCTCCATATTTAATCACTTTGAGGGATTTTTCTCAATTAAAATTAAACTAATTTTATAGATCAAGGTACGTAATTCTTATTTTATGTTTTGGTGAAAAACATAAAATTTTAAAATATAAGTTAAAGGATTATTGTAATTATGCCTATGTAGTAAATTATGCTTAACTTTAACTACCTAAGTTTAGTCATCTAGTGCCATGCCCTGATGAAGCACTAGACCCCTGGAATCTGCCAATTACCGTGTTGTGGTTTGTATGATTCTCTGGCTAAAAACTAGGTGGAGGAGAGTCCTGACGATTTTGATTTTTTCGGAGTCAGAATTAACTTGTCGGAGAGTTAGGGAGGGAGTGATGTTTTGTTGTTAAATTGGACCTGGGCCCATTTTTATACAGCGCCTGGCAGATGGATGACCATAGCCATAAAAATATTTGAAAACATCTCTTCTTCTTCTGAAGAATTCAAAATTTGACAAAAAAATTAACATGTGCTAAAAATAAAAAGATTTGTGAAATTGCATTTGTTACCCAAAAATTTGGAAATTATACGGACAAGCGTTAATTACTCTGCAAAGAAGCTGAAGAATTAAAAATAAGTGAACCAACTTTTCATCCCTTTTAGCCTAAAAGCCTGGGAAGCGTGTTGGGTATTTCAGTTTTTATGTAACCAACTCAAACAAACAAACTGAGTTTTTCTTATGCAAATAATTAAATACTAAATGAAAATAATAAAAAAAAGGGTCAGCGCTCACCAGAATAAGGCATCTTCTTAATCCAAAAGTGTATATCCAATTTCCAAAAATCTAGACTAGATGTTCGCCACGTCTCCCATAACTATGATCTCACGATGTCACGTGCCTCGCCTATGAACCATAGAAACTGTCCTACCGTCACGTGCAATGTTAAACAGAACAAATCCTTATCCACTTCTGTGTAGCTTTTTTCATTGGACTTCATCAACCGTCCGAGTAACATTTTGTTGACAATCAGCCCTGTTATCCAACGGTCCAGAATCTATCTAGCGACATCCTAACAGCTCCCGAATTGTCCTTGCAGCTTCTTTGCTTATGTTTATAGAAACCATCCATGAAGAAAGCTCAAGGCAATATTTCTTCATTTGTACGTAGGAGAAATAGAGCAAAAAGAGCCTTTTATACTTCAAATCCTTCTCTTTTGACATAAACTCAGTTCGTATATCGATTCAAGGAATCGTCTTTCTCTAGGTTTTGGATCTCTTTTAGAAAATTTTTCTCCCATCATTTTTGAGTTGTTTTGCTTTTCTTGGTTGTGGGTGATCATGGCTGATGTTTTGATCAAGACGAATCTGGTTTCTTTTTCTTCGTCTTCTCAATCCGGTTGTTACCGAACCCCACAACAAAACAGCTTTTATGTTGTGCCAAGGAGTAACCGGCTCAAGGGGTTTCCTTTGAAGGTCAAATCACAGGCCTTGAGATCTCGATCGACATCTTTGCACAGTGAGTTTCATGGAAAGAAAGTTGTCGTTCAATGCAGACCCAGAAAATTATCTTCTTCTCAAGCTTCAATAAAAGCTCAGGTTGGTAGAGTTTTGTTGGGAACTTCGGTTTTATATTGCTAGATTGGTCTTAGTTTCAGTATTTTATCATGGTTTCTGGAGTTCTAAATATTTCCTTCACTTTGGTGTTCATTTAATTGGGGTCCTTAGCTTTAAATTGCATCCTAATTTGTGAATTTGTGAAAGCGCCAGAGTGTTCCATTCAGATGCTTGAATTTTCAGTTTCATTTCTCTAGATCTATAAATTAATGGTCGGTGTTGCGGGTATATAATTTACATTATGTTCACTTGGTGACTGTTCTGATTTGATTTTTGAACTGGGTTTCACATGGCAACATCAATCTTGAACAAGTGTCTGGATTGTCTTTTTAGTTTTCGGTTGCAGCGGTAATAGGGTTAATTTCCTAACTTGTTTACCTTTTATACTGAAGATGAATAAAATAACAGCAGTGATTTTTGTCCGATCTTTTCTCATAGTTAAGAAATTGGCAGTTTTATATTCTTTTGATGGTAGGTGAAATAGTGAAAGTTATATTTGTATTCTCTGAACTTAAATAGGCTCTTAAACTTGGGAGTGCTCAAAAATGGTGGGAGAAGGGCCTGCAACCCAACATGAAAGAGGTGATCTCTGCACAGGACCTCGTGGATTCCCTTTTAAATGCTGGGGACAAACTCGTGGTCGTTGATTTCTTCTCCCCTGGTTGTGGTGGCTGCAAAGCTCTGCATCCCAAGGTATATAATCATTCATCGATACATGTCTGTCTATCTACAAATGCATCTGTTGGTATATGAGTACTTAATCATTTCATATTATTATCATTTGTGTAACTTATATGGATGTTTTATTTCATACTGATTCTGGAGGAGGTCTTACTTTCTTAAAGGTATGTCAACTGGCGGAGATGAATCCGGATGTGCTGTTTCTTCATGTCAACTATGAGGAGCACAAATCCATGTGTTATAGCCTTAACGTCCATGTGCTGCCATTCTTCCGGTTTTATAGAGGGGCTCAAGGCCGATTATGCAGTTTTAGCTGTACCAATGCCACGGTTAGATTGGTTCCCTATTTATTTGCTATGCAGATTGATTGTAAAGTGTGTGTTTTGGTGGAATGTTTAATAGAATTCCTTGTTATACTTGTCTTTGAGCAACAATGGCTACTTATTTTTTTTAATGGATTAAGTAGGCAATCTAATCACTTATTAAATCTGTAGCAAACTAAGCCCTTCTAAATTTGTATTAAGCGAAATAGTTATCCTTTAGGGTGGCATAATAGTTGACCTTAATTTTCACGCACTTGTATGGCATTTACCTTGTTTTGGAGTTAAAAAGAGTATACAAAACCGTGGAAGAGCTGAATATTTGATTATGTCGTGACAGAATAAAAACAGAGCAGTTTATGCTCTGTACAATTGTGGTTGGCATAGTCTGACCTCAACAATTTTTCATTGCTTATTTTCATGGTTGTACTGCAGATCAAAAAATTCAAAGATGCACTGGCCAAGCATAGCCCAGACCGTTGCAGCCTTGGTCCACCAAAAGGGCTAGAAGAGAAAGAGCTTCTTGCATTGGCTGCTAACAGAGATCTCTCCTTCGCATATGCACCAAAACCAGCTCAAACAGATCCTACCCCTGCACAGGAGGAGATAGTACCATCTACAGTGCCATCTGATTCAAGTCCAAGCATGCCTCTTCCTTTTCCTTCTGCAGCCTTGAACGCTGCTCAAGACTCGGAAGAGAGGAACTTGGTAACATCTGGTAGATCGTGACGATGATGTAGTCAGTGTTTGCTGCCTGTTGTTCTTTCTCCTTGTACAGTCCTAGCTTTATGCTTTGTCATGTGAAATGTAACAGAATAGTACAGGTTGATGATATAATACAATGTGTGTCCCCTCATGGATGTTGCAGGCTTTTGGTTTTGTTTTTGTGGATCCTAGCCTGCCACTACGAGTTGTATTTATGTTTGTAAAAGGCTCTTTTTTTTTCACCCTTTCCCCCCTCTACCCATCTTGGTAATACTACAAAGATAGTTGTAATGCATTTGTGGTATTATCTGATTCTCTTGTCAAAAGTACTGCTATTATTTATCTGGTTTCTATAAATTTGCGTTCTGAATTCTGAGAGCAAGGAGCTCATTTCTTATTCACTTAGTAATTTTGGTTTAAATATGCTTCATCAGGCTTTCCCTTTTCTATCATACATTGAAAGAGATAATTGGATTCAAAGGAATGATAAATGGATCTCAGATGTCACTAGAAAGATTTGGTGCTTTGTGAAATCGGAAACAGAATCTGCATTAACTGCAGGCTGTCTCAAGTTTGAGCCAGTATAATAAAAATAAACGGTGCCTGGAACCAACATATTGGTGCAGGAGGTGGGGTTGGGCTGTCCCTTTCAAATATGACTACGGACCATATGGATAGAAAAGAGAACATGTCCAAGTGGAAAGAGCTGCTTCAAGAGAGATTGGAGAAGGACATTGGATAAGGTTGAGTGCGTTAAAGGATGGATCAACGTGGCCAAACCTATACTTTGCACACAATATGGCCTGAGTCTGGTGGGGTACGTGATTGACGCGATATGAGGCGTTATCTCAGGAATCAAAAAGCTTTCAAGATTTATCTGGTGTGTCTCTGTCCATGTGTCTGTTCTCGCTGTATTATTATGACACGTTAACAGGTTTTGTGGCCACTTTTATCAAATTATTAGCTGAAATTCAGACGACTAAAACGGCAAATCTCCTCTCTTGTCTTCCCATGTGTCCAGCCTTGCTTGACTTGCTCACTTACCCTGGTGGGGTACTTTTTTTGTTTGAATAAGCTAAACACTTGAAGCCATAGAAAATAAACCCGATGGTCTAGTCTTCTGGCATGTGTCCACCAATACATATACAGCCACCAAAGAACAGGTTGGTATACTTTTCTGAGTTGAAATTTGAAAAAGAACTCGTCCTACTTCCTGCTTTGTCTAATCACCACGATCAACCCCTCTAGGCTCTGGTTTTCTGTTTGTGGTTCTTAGCTCACAAATCCGTGGCTAGAACTTCGTTTTGATCTGATCTTGTTCATCTTATTATTTAACTAAAAATAGAGATATGTTAATATAAAGTATCATTTCGTATAATCATTTTTTGTCTAAAAATATAGGGCTATAGTTTTTGTTATTTCCTTTTAATATAATTGAATCATCAAATCCGATATGGGTGTACCCAAAATCAACCAACCATCTACTACATTAGCATGACCAATGCCAAAACGTTAAAGGCCTATAGCATTTATGCATTGAAATCTTTTGCAGTTCTAAATTTTAAATTTTATATTTTTAAAAAGTATTAATTATCTCCTTATATTATATTATTGTTTAATTCTTCATATTTCGTTATTTATTTATTTATACTAAAAAAACAACATATTATTAAAAAAAATTAATATCTGAAATCTAATCCAACTCAGGCTAGCAAATTCAAAAATGAGTTCAATTGAGTCTTAAGGTCAGATAGAAAAACCTGAATTTGATAAGATTTGGGGTCAAAAATGTCGGGCTCAAATTGTGTTAAGCAACTTCTTTATTCAACTTCAAATGTGATGAGACACGAGGTTAACAGGGCTTTGCATTATTCACTACACTACGTCACAATGCTTAACATCTTGGGCTTTAGTTTTGAACAACACAGTGTAGGAAGCAATAATAGCCGACATGTTGGGCTACATTTCCTAGGGTTTCAATTAAGGCCTCCATTTCTACCAGAAGTTTTTATGCCTTTTCAAGTCTATTACACTGTCGTGCACGCACCCCATTCTTGATAGATCTTTTCTCTCTTTTGATGCGTTTGGTCTGGGTTGATTTGTCATCTGCTACATAAATTCTTTCATTTAGTTAAGAGAGGTAGTGGAATGGACAAGCATGAACATAAATATTATATACATAAATTTATTTATATTATGTTGGTCCAAAATCCTATCGATCAGATAAGCACGGTTGCTTCCTGTACCAAAGAAACTAAAAGGGGAACAATCTGCCTAATATTTTCACACCAAAAGAAAAATTATGAAGAATGATATAATAACCATCAGCCAAGTTCAAATTATTAATAGAGGGGTTGAAAAAAGTTACTTCTATATAAGTGCATGTGTAACAGACACTCAAAAACAGCTTACCTGGGCTGATTGTAATGAATGGGAGGTATATGTATCACTTGCTATAGTAAGCCTGACATGAGGAACAGAAAAGAAACATGTAGCCAAGAACAACTTGCCAACACTTTTTAATGGAGGAATAGTCTGCAAAAGAAAAGGCTA
>JAOQMM010000002.1:6415507-6434590 GCA_027563515.1 Erythroxylum platyclados
TTTAGCAGATTCGAAGACCAGAATCGGATAATTTGCTTCCAGGCAGCATCCCAAAAATTTCAAGACATTTCTATGCGCACTCATCCCTGATGCATATACAATTTCATTGATGGCCTCGTACTTCTTATACCAGGCGTGGCGGTATTTCTTGACAATTATTGGGCGACCCTGATGAACCCCCTTGTACAAGTCATCGTGACTCCGAGGGCAGACCAGCTCATCAAAGTTGTTTGTTGCTCGCTTGAGTTCTTCTACCGAGAAGATACGTATAGGATTAGATCTACCATCACAAAAGCCGATCAATTTCTCCAACAGCAAGCCTCCGTTGATCGTGAACGTTTCCGTAGATTTGGATTCGGAGGCCTCCTTCTTACTGAAACATGACATTGACTTATCCGTCCCCCAAATCTCCGATAAGTGAATATTTGAAGTTCCAGGACTTCGTCATTAATAGAGGGGTACCAAGGCAATTTTGAAGGGAAATGCTTCTGTTATTGGTGGTAGTCAACCGTAGTCATCGCGTCAACTAAAAAAAAAGGACAGGTGCAAGATGGGAAATACTTTTGCTGTCGGTGGTAGTCATCCGTAGTCATCGCATCATGTAAAAAAAACAAAAAAGGCTTAGGTGCAAGTTGCACAAAAGTCCGCAACTTTTTGTTTTTTATCCATTTCTATTTTTGTTGAAAAATAAATAATGCATTATTTATAGATAAAACTAATACAACATTATAAAGAGTTCAAGTTAAATACTTTATATACAAGTAAAATAAGTAAAGAAAATTAACTAATTATAACAACATAATAATCCGGATTAAAGATTTCATCTATTTTTCATGCAAGGAGAGAGAGTGGGTTATAGATTTTTGACAATTAAGGTAGATCTAATCCAGTTAATGAACCATTTTTTTGGGATCAAATTGACATTAAACTTTTCAAAACTTTCTCTTTTAGTCCTGACATAACCAAAAGGTTAAGTTTGTGCAACACACGACGACGAGGTAGAGTTAGATTTGTTAGAATGAATAAAAAGAAGAATAATTTCATTATTTTACTACAAAAAAGAATAGTATGTTAATAACTCAATTTTCCAACACTCGTAGCTCAATTTTCCAGCATCCACTATGTGTAAATATCTCCAATAAATATCAAGCTTTCGTTTCTCTCCAACGTCCATCTCCAGCCTCTTGATTCGATTAAGGTACCTCTATCTCCTACACTGCATGGGCAAAATGGGTTTTGATGCTTCTTAAGGGTTCATATGGGTTTTGTTGCTTCCTGTGGGTTCATCTATTATTTCCTGCTAATTCAACCCTTACTTGCAGCTAACCCCAATTCACTGTTGCTTGGTTGTTGTTAAATCAACCATTGCTGCAGTCACATTCCAAACATATGTTAATGTGATTGCAGCAATGGTATATGTACATAATATAAGTTGTTAAATTTATTTTTTTGACCATGTTGAAGATTAATTTATTCTTTATCCATAATAATTCATGTTCTTTGTTATAGGATTAAATTTTGTTATGGGATTAATCATTTATTTCTCATGGGAGGTAGCACTTTAACTGCATGTTAGATTAAGCGACATCTTGGTTAAGACTCATACACTACAATCATAAACATTAACATATATTAGGATATGCAGATTATGCAAAGAAAAGAAGCCTAAATTATATAATAAGCAGCTTATATTATGATATATTAAGATATGTAAATTATAGAGTTATTTTGATAGATGTTTTGTGTAATACTTCAATTTATTTTGTGCTTATAGGAGCACAATAAATTGAAGTATAACATAATTTGATAGCTACTTTGTGTTATACTTCAATTTATTTTGAATATATAAGAGCAATTAGAGACTATTAGTACACATTTAGTACACTAATTTCATGTTGGTTTTTTTTGTTACATTAATTTTTATTGGTTTTTTAATGTCCTAGCCCTTGTTTTCATTTTTAATTTGTATAGGATTTTGTCAATTGCAATGGATGTTGAATATTTAAACTCAACTGGAAAGGGTCATAGTGAAAAGCAATACAGTGAGAAGGTTTTTTGTTCATGTGGAAGTTGAAGTCGTTTGGTTACTTTTTGGACCGATGGCAATCCTAGAATAAGATTTTATGAATGCCCCAATTATGAGGTGTTTTCTTTATTAATAATCAATCTATTGGCATTTAATAAGAACATCGTTATCGGTAATTAATAAAATTTGTTGCAACACTATTGTAGGAAGGGGAATGTAATTTTTTTCAAATGGGTGATGAAGATTTTGGTGAAAATGTGAAATGCATTATAAATAAATTGAGACTTGAGCATAAAAGGTTGAAGGTTGAGAATAAGAAGTTGAAAGATGGTATCTACATGGATTATATGCATGAGCTACAAGGTGAACTGGATGAAGTGAAAGTGGCACCGAAATATACAATATTTTAGACAAGAAGATTGCAAAGGTGATATATAATTTCAAAGTGTGTCTTGTAATATTTATAGCTATTTTTATAACTATAATTATTGAAAAGTTTAAGAATATGAACTTCATAAAATTTGATGTTGTGTAATGGTAATTTATTAAGATTGTCTTATTGGATTATGAATTTATTGTACTTATAAGAACAAATATATTATTAGCTTTTATAGTGATATTTATAGTTCATCTTGTATTCAATTGTTGGTACATCAAATGAACAAGATATCTATAACAACTCTAAAATATCATTATTAGCTTTTATAGTGATATTGGTAGTTCATCTTGTATTCAATTATTGGTAAATCAAATGAACATGATATCTATAGCAACTTTGAAACGACAATTTCAACATTTAACCAACTTATAAATGGTATAAGAACCATAACAACTCCAACAGACATTTAAATAACTTTCATTTCACCAACTTCTAATATGTCACAATAACGCAATTTCACAACTTCAATTTCCAACTTCAAATTCTAAGCAATTTCAAGTTCATTACAACTTCAATTTCAAAATAGGTCCGAAATGGAACAAGTTTATAAAGAGAAATTCATTACAAGTTTCACTGTCTCTTAACGTTAAATCTCTAAGTCTTCTTCTCTTTGCACCCCTCTCATTGCATAAGGTAGATGAAGTGATGCTATTCCTACCACTTTATTGCAATCTTCTTTACTAAAAGTCAATTTTAGTTTAGGTATTAAAATCTGTAGTAATGGATCTGTGTGAGATGCCTGGCATCATGATTTGAACATTATCTCCATAATGTAGAAATATGAAAATGAACATGATTATTTAAGACAAATTTGAAATAATAATATTAACATATTTCACATTTCAATTAACTTGCATGATACTCAATTGAGCCAGTTGATTCGTTGAAGTGTACTTCATATCCACTCATCCTTCTCCTTATGCCCCTGCCCCTAGTCCTACCTCTATCTCTTCCTCTCACTCTACCTCTTCCTCTTCCTCTTCCTCTGATCATTATATGTATTTTTTCTTGATCTTCATAGCTCTCTTTAGCATGTCTAACATTTGTTAATGCAGTTTATACTGAATTTGTGGATTGAAGTCTTTATTTTCTCCTTATATTAGCACTAAATGATCTTAGTACCTTTATATATTTTTCAAAAATTGATTGATTTGTAACAAAATGGTAATATAAAAACAAGTTCTATAATTAATGAGAATTTTTTTTACATTTATTAGGCTTTTGTATGATCTTTGGTTATACCCTTGTTGTCCACATTTGGTACAAGTCATTCTTCTCCCATGTTTAGTCACTTTTTTTTATTTTAAGTTGCTCAAATATCTCTTTCTTCCTATTTTTTTAGGTCGAGTAGGAATTTTCCTTATTGTAGGTGGCTCAATAACTTCACATGGGAGCCCAAATTTTTATCAATCTAGTGGCTCGAGGGAATAATTGTATGCTTATAAGTACCTCTCCTTGCTATACCATTTATCAATGTAGTCATTGAAATTTCAGTGGTTATGGAAAAGGACAACCATAGCATGAGCACATGAATCCCTGTCAAATCCTAGTATCTACAAGTACAAGTATGACTATTAATTTTCACACAAAACCTATCTAATCCATGCTCAACTTCATATCCATCAACTCCATTCCAATTAACAAAGCAACTAAAGTTCTCTTTCTTATTCTCTTCTAACATTACTTGAACTCTTGGTGATATGTTACTATCCCATTTCTCCCCAAAATTCCTTTTTGTATGCATCCTCTTCATCACCATCTTCCTAATATGCTCCAACATGCCATCTATAGGCTTCACCCTAGCCTCCAAGATCCAACCGTTGAAGGTCTCACTCATGTTATTATCTACACAATCACACTTAGAATTGTCACTGAAATATGTCTTGCGCCATGTCTCCTTGAGATATTGTAATAGAGCTTCAATATAACCTGATCACAAATCATTTAACACATATAAGTGATAATTAAAACCAGGAACAAATGTTGCTTTAACTGTCCTCCAAAACTGAAACTTTAGATCATCTTCATTCCATCTCTATCTCTAATTAGCATAAATGTGCCTTACACACATTCTATGCTCAACATTCAGTAAAATTGTTTTCATTGCATGTAGAGACCCTAAAAGATGATATAAACAAATAAAAATAAAAGTTTTTATTAAGTGTATATATAAACATATATTATTAATTCAATATAGACCAACCTTTTGTATGTCAAATATGAATGTGAAGCTACCACTATCTCCAAGTTGTAGATCTAAAACAAGAAGCTCTAAAAACCACTTCCATGCTTCGGTACACTCAACATCAACAATACCTTAAACAATAGGAAACATTTGATTGTTTCCATCACTTCCAATAGTAGCCAACAATTGTCCTTTTCATATCCCCTTCAAGAAACACCTATCTATTCCGATTATTGGTCTACAACCTTTAATCTAACCCCTTTTACAAACACTAAAACAAATATAAAACCTTGCAAAGATCCTTTTGCCTTCATCATTAGCATTTGTTCTAATTGCCTATGTCGTACCTGAGTTCTTGATCGTCACCTCTTCTCCATACCCCAAGCGTTTAGCAAATTCCTTCTCATGACACTCATGCATAATTTTGATGATAGTTGCTTTTGCTTTCTTACAAGTGTTAAAGCTCACATCCACCTTTAACTCCTTCATCAATAAAGCCTTTAGCTGAACAACCTTAATATTTAATTGTAACTCAATTATTTCCTTGTAGTTGCTTGCAATCCATTTTGATATGATGAGCTTATTGATGTTTGTCATTGTATAATTGTCCTTAGGTTCATATCTTTTCATGAAAAAATTGTTGTCATTTCTCTCCAAACTTGCAAAAAATAACCAAGGGAACTATGACCTACATCATTCTCACTCGAGACTTCTCATTTTTTTAATGTATTTTAGACCGAAGCTCTTTGCAATAGAGTATTTAATCATAGGCTCCTTTAGTTCTTTTACACATTTGAACTTCAAACCTACATCCCAAGTAGGAACATTACATGTTGGATCATAATATATGATTTTACATTTACCTCTTCTCCATGCATTGTCAGCATCTTCATTTGAACTTGTGTAGTATTGACATGGGTCATCATTTTCATTATACTCGTTGTCTTTTTAGAAACAAAATCCTCTCAGTCATCTTCATACCTTTTTCCACTTTCATGGTTTTCAACATCATTATTCATAGCGTAATATATATTTATTTTCCTGGACTTCCTTTCATTATATTTTGATCTAACAGCTTAGAGCTTATCATCATCTCTTTCACTTTAACTTTCACCTTCCAAAGCAGTCACCAAATCATTATCAATATCATCTTTTTTAGTAGAAGCATTATACAGATCCTCATTAGGCATATTATTATTAGGAGAAGCATTAGGAACATCATCTTCATTACATACATGATGCACAATATTAATACCATCATGCTCAATAGCAATATCATCGTGTTTAAGATTTACAAATTCATGCTTCAAATTCAAAACATCATGCTCACCATCATGCACATTATTCAAATTTAATGCTCAACTTGCATATCTTTAATAGGCACACTACTATCATCATTTTCATTTATAATACAAATTTTCTTCAATGTTTGCTCTATCATCTATATTACTTGCTCCTAAGACAAACGATTTATCCTTTGTGTAATGATTATCTTCTTCTTCATTATTTATTGGATCTATGTTATCATCACCATCATCCACATTATCTACTTTTAATGCTTTCTCTTCATTATACTCACCTTCCAAATAAAATCCAATCTTCCATACTTTTAAACAATATAAATCAAATTAGATGTTTTTGAGTCGTCTACAGTCTTAATCAACCTACCTTCTTTATGTTTATTTGGTTACCTATACACTTTATCTAATCAATCATACCAATTATGCTCAGCAGTGCCCATGACACTAAACTAATATAATTGTTTAGGTCAATACCTTTAACTAATATTTTACTACCACCAATGTATTAATAAAATGAAATATTCCTATTGATTTCTCCCCCATAGTGAAACATCATTCCTTTTTCAATGGGATTCGACATCCTGATAAAATAAGAATTAAAATAGCAATAAGTTATTCAATCTCAATCATGCAACAAATCCCTAATTTAATAAGAACAACTTTCATTGAAACTAAAATCCCCAAGTTATGCTGGAAATGTAACTTTGGAAATTAGGAAAATTGCTAACTTACCTCACTGTGGATCAATTAGTCACACCATGCCAACAAGAATCTTATCTGTCACAAAGATATCCCTCACAATCCTCTAAGGCCACAACATGTATATAAGAATGGCTATTGTCATAAAGGCCTTCGTGAATTCCTATTTATGAATTAAATCGATAATGTAATAATAGTGAAAATTGCTAATTTAAGTATAAGCTAAAACCCTATAAATTAGGAAAATTGCTAATTTAGCTCACTATGGACTAACCACACCATGCTAACGAGAATCTCCTTCCTACTCCTCTTTCATAGAGAGATCCCTCAAATTCGTCTAAAGCCAATGTCTTCCTTCACCCTTAGTTCCAACCTCCTTTTCGACTCTTATTTTTTCCCCCTTTTTATTACTATCAAAATGATGAGTTGAACATTAAGGATAAGAAATTCCTACAAAACACAAGCATTTGGTACTTTAAAATTTTCCTTCATTTTTATCAAAATGTTGCATTTACATGTTAAACTAACTTTTCTTTTAAACACTCCCCCAATTGAAGAAATAAGCTACAATTATAGGACAATAATGTAAATAGTCATTAACAAGTCAATACATCTTGACACGTTACCATATGGGTGGAGCGTGCTACACAAACTCAATCTTCCAGTGAAGTCAAGAGTTAAAAGAGAAATTTTAAGGTTAATTTGGGAAAAACAAAGTTGGGAGACTTTTGTGCACCTTGCACCTAAGTTGGAGCACCAATTTGAGCTTTTTTCCTTTTAAAAAAAGAAATTGTTTCCTTTTTCTGATATATTTTGATTTTTTTTTAATTTTATTATTCCCTCCATCTTCTTTGCCTTGACATTTTTTCTATTCTTCCCTTTATCTCTAGAGAAGACATTCATGTAATTATTAAAGTTTAAAGGTGACATTCATATAACTATTAAAGTTTGAAGGTTAGCACTACCACTTTTTTCTACAACTTAAATTTGGAACAATTTATTTTGTTTACTTTTTTAAAAAATAATTTATTTTATTTACTTGTTATCTGACAAGTAAGAACATTAGTGACATATCCATAAATCATTTCCATGCCGTCTATTTTATTATTTTCACGAGGAGAGTGAAGCAGAGTTTTAAAAGAAGAATATTGTCCCTGTTGTCACACTGAATCATTTTTTAACTTCTTTACATTTGGTTTGCACTATATTTTGGTATGTGAGTATTCTACCAAAAATTTACAAAAATAGGACCACATCCCATTGCATTACGAATCATGTATATTTAGAAAAAATACCATTAGCTATTTATTTCAAATAAGTAACAACTTCAACTTTATATTGGAATACCATGATTAAGCACAAATAGTTATACGGCTTAATAAAATCATACCATTGCTCAATATAAGTGATACCAACTTTATATATAGAAAAATACCATGAGTCATTAAAAAAAACCATATACACTTCACAATCGGAATAACACCTTTGAATATAAATCATGCCCTACCTTAATACAAAATATATTAGTATTAAATTTATTTAATACAACGTTTATGTAAAAGAAAACATCACTAGTTACAAATAACAAGACATACACTTTAAAATGGGAATATATTAATTGAATGGAAAGAATATCATGCCTTAGTACAAATTATATCAACACTTAGTACATTAAATACTATTACTATGAACATAAGTTACCACCATGTATTTTAAATAAATAACAAGTTCAGTGAAAAATGAGAAGACCATTTTTGAATATAAATTATACCTTACCTCAACATAAACTATCATAGTACTCCATTTATTCATTAACATGTTTATGTATTAAAAAAATACTATCAGTCATTACAAATAAGGAAGATATGCACTTTTAAATAGGAATATATTGACTGAATATAAAGAATATCATGTATCAATACAAACTATATCAATGTTCAGTACATTTAATACCATAACTACAAATAAAAGCTACCACCGCGCATTTTAAATAAGTAAACTTTAGTGAAAAATAGGAATATCATCTTTGACTACAAACTATACCCTACCTCAATTCATACTATACTTCTACTTTAGATATCAAATACCATATTTATGCATAAAACCACCATCATTCATTATGGATAAGTAGAACTTATACTTTACATTGGGAATAAAACGAGTGAGTGAATAGAATATCATGCCTCAATAAAAACTATACATATACTTAATTCAGTCAAGGCTAATGCTATAAACAAAAGTTACCAGCATGCATTTAAAATAAGTAACAACTTTAGTGAAAAATAGGAATGTCATGACTAAGTAGAAATAATACCAAACATCAATATGATGGACACATATTGATACACTCATGCACAAAAAACTATATCAATTAAAGGTTTTATGTAATATGGTTAGATAAATTCTCGCATGGTTAACCTTACAATAAACTATGTCCATTAAATATTTTGGTGAGCATAAATAAATAAACATTCATATGATCAAACATGTTTGTGTTTGAAATTTTGATGATAAAATGTTAAATACATAGATTGCTACACAACCATGCATGAAAATGTGTCCGTTGAAGGTTCTATTTAGCATAATTTAGTGCATGCCTATTTGGTCAATCGTTTTTTATTATATATGTTGGACTGGGAATGTGAAATACATAGACTAATATAAGATAATGCATAAAATTGTAGGTTAAAAGTACATTTTGAACCTTAATGTTTACATCATAATACAAAACAGATCTTAATGTTTCAAAGTGTTCAAATTGAACCCTAACCTTTTCAAAACATTCAAAATAAACCTTAAATGATTGAAAAATTTAACAGGGTTAACTTCCCTTTAATTAAATGTCATGTCAATACTGATGTGACGTTATTTTAATTTTTTAACAAAAAGTGAGCCACACTACCTTATGATAAGTGAGACCCACTGTCTAAAATGTATAAAAGAAAATAGGTCCTAGTGCCACAGTTAATTTTTTATAAAGTAGGCGGTAGGGCCTACTTTTTTATTTAAAAATAAAAATAATGTCATGTCAACATTGACGTGGAATTTAACTGATGTCAGTTAACTCCATCAAATTTTTTGTCCACTTAGAGTCTGTTTTAAATGTTTTGAAAATGTTAGGGTTCAATTTAAACACTTTAAGAAATTAGTCTTCAAGTTATATTATGTTGTAAATGTTAAGGTTCAAAATGCACTTTTAGCCTAAAACTATATCTATTAAAGATTTTTCTTAAACCAAGCGAGATTGCAATCAATGTTACCATGATAACAAAACATAACTACTACCGTTGAGTTTATTATTTTGAAGAAAAGCAATATAACAACAAAACAAAATCATAAACTCAAGAAGATATTTTATGAATTTGATAAAGAGAAGTTGAAGTTTAAAACCATCAAAATAAAGATCAAACTAAGAAAAGAAAGAAGATCAAGGCTCATTAAAGTCAATTTATTTTTGCAGTATTGATTGTAATCTCAAAGGCTCACTAAGCATAAACATTTCATTTCATTTCATTTCATTGTATGAGTCTTTTCATTCATCAAATGGCATTAAAGCTTTTAGTTTTAATAGAAAAGCTTCTTGATCTTTGAAACAATCTTTAGGAAGCTTTTTGGGAAGTGTTTAAATTATAATTATATTAAAAAAATTGAGTTTGGGAATTTAAAAATGTTAAAATAATGTTTTTATGGTGATTGGCTATTCTATATAAGTTAAGGGTAGACTAATATAAGTTAGAGTTATTAAATTTCACTTATCGAGAGTTTATTGTATATTGGTCAACCAATGCATCATATTAGTTGACTAATGTGCCTGTTGGTTGATTAATCTTTCAAAAACTAGTGAATTTGTGCATTCAATACTCACTGGTCGACCAATTTACTGTACTGGTCGACTAGTGCTCTATAACTAGTCATTGTATTGACTAATTAGTACATCAGTGCTCTATAATGGCTAGTTTTTAGCTCTAATGGGGTTGCCAAACCCTATAAATACATATTTTCTCATTAATTTTAACATTAATAAATATTTGAGGTGTCTTTTACCCACATTTCAAAGAGTTTTTCAATCATTTAAGCATCATTATCTCATATTTATATGAGTGAGCCGTTTTAGAATTACTAGGTGACAAAGTGAGTTATTTTAAGTTGTAACATTTGATTGGAGTATTATATTATTGTACCTATGTTGATCCGAATGGGATTGAGGTTACTCTTTATCTTAGAAAAAGATGATAAAAGGTTCCTCATTACCGACAGAGATTGTACAAAGATTATTTTTCACCCTAAAAAAAGAATTATATTGGAATTTCAAGAAAGTCTTAGGAGTGGATATACGCAAGGCTTTTTTAAGGAACCCCTATAAATAGATTTGCATTCGTTCTTCCCTATCCTCTTTAATTATTATTCAATCACTTGATTGGTTTATGTTAAGTAATCACTTTATCCTTATTTATATTGATTGTTATTAATTAAGTACATTAGTTTCAAAATTTGTTGAATTTTATAAGTACACAATTCCCCACTCTCTTAGATGTCATTAGAAACTAACAAATGGCATCCGAGTGGGTCTATTAAGCTAGCACTTTTAACAAAATCATATAGTAAGACCTTAATGACATTTTTAGGAGTATCATCATTATCACTCAATCAAGAGGGATAAAGATTTAGTAAAGCATCTTTTCTTCAATAGAAATGATTACCTCTATTAAAAAACAAGGATGAAGTTTTTCTTAATGGTTGAAAGTGTTAACTAATAGGAAATAGTTTCATATGTTCTTTTTATTCCTACAAAACTTGTAGATAATAAAAAGGTACTCAAATTAAAGGAAGAATGGGAACCTCATGATAAGACAATAATTACCTTAAATAATAGAGCCTTACACATCCTATTTTGTGCATTAGGAAGAAATTAATTTGATACAGTCTCGATGTATAAAATGACTCAGGAAATTTGGCATATTTTAGAAATTTCACACAAAGGAACAAATCAAGTAAAGGAGAGCAAAGTTAGCATATTAACACATCAATATGAATTATTCCAAATGAAGCACAAAGAGAGCATATATAGCATATACACTAGATTTATTGATATTATTAATGCTCTCATAGTCTTGGAAAGACCTATAATAATGTTGAAATGATATGAAAGTTGCTTAGGTTACTTTCAAAAACATGAGAAGCTAAAGTGAATATAAGAAGCCAAAGATCTAATAACACTACCAATGGAGGAATTTAATGGATCTCTTCTTACATACAAAATGAGACTTTAAGAGATGCAAGAGGAAATGAAGCTTTCAAAGGAAAAGAATTTAGCATTCAAAGCCTTAAAAGAAGAATTAAACGAAAAGGAAGAGACATCAACTAATGAAAGCGATACAAAAGACATTGGTTTAATCACTATGAAATTTAAGAAATTCTTAAAGAAGAAATTCTCCAAAAGAAAGGACTTCAAAAAAGGTAAAGGTTATTTAAAATATAAATCATCTAACATTATTTGCTTTGAATGTAAAACAATTATCCACATGAAGGCACAATATCCTGAACTCATAGATGATGATAGGTATGAAAGAAACAATAAGAAAGAGAATAAAGATAATTACAAGATGAAAGAGATGACATAAGTTAATCCGAAAATGAGCAATTGGAAGGAGAGATAACTCATATGTACATTACAACTATAAATGATGATGAGATAACATCTAACTCCAATTCGTGTGATAGTGATACTGATTTGATATATGATGAAGTAGTCGAAAGTTTATAAATCAAAAGGAAGAAAAGGAAGAAATTATCTTCCAAACTCAAGAAATTGATAAAATAGTTAGATGCATGCATGAATGAGAATGAAAAGATAAAAATTGAATTGTATAGTATTAAATAATCCAAAAATGTGATAATTAATGATAATCATAACTTAGATGTATTAGGGCATGAAAATGGACCCTGAAAAAGGAGATTAATGTTCTCAAGGATTTATTATCCAATTCATTAAAAGGAATGAAGAATTGAAAGCATGCTAGGAGCTTAAAAGAATTCTGATGATATGCATAAAATAGGATACAGCCATGAAAGTGAAACCAATTCTAAAACCACGTTTATTAAAGGAAAATATTTAATAGTGAAGAATTATTACCTAATTCGAAAAATAAGGAGTATCCACATCTAAGCATATGCATGCATCTGCCATATCCACTAGGACTGATTCTAGGAGCAAGCATCATTTTTTCTTATATAGATCACAATCTAGTCATGAAGTTCAATACTCTTAAGGAAATGATAAGCATAACTTATATAATAATATGCAAACCCACTCACAATCCTTTAGACCTCAAAGAAGCATGCATCGATCCTTCATTCAAAATAGGTATCATTCATATAACCATGTTGGCTCCTTTCACTACCCTAGGAAACCATTCAACACCTTTAATTTCTAAAAGAAGAATCCTCATTATACATACATATATAAAATACCAAATCTATTCATTTATGCATTATCATCACTCATATATACAAATTATTTTGTAGAATTAAGAATAATAATTGTTAGACCCCTAAGTCCTAATAGCATAATTGCGTAGGCATTAGTGAGTTTTAACCAATGTTTGACACTTGGGACGACGGAACAAGGCAAAGATTTACCAATAGGCAAGGAAAATAGGTATGGTGATGAGTTGGCATGCATTTATGCACATTGGCAGAAATCTTTGACGAGATGCAAGTTTTAGATATGAGACCAAAGCATAGGTTGAGATGGACCTTAGGTTGAAGGTTAGCTAGACTTAATGTGTGCTCAAATAGACGGACTATGACTAATAGACTTGACATAGGTAAGCATTAGACGGGATCAATGTGCTATATAAGGCTTTGTACTTGAATAACCTATCATCAATGGATAGAGATCAAGGAGAAATCTAGGATGATGTAGCAGATAAGATAATAGTAAATATACATTAGCTCTAATGATTATATTGGAGGATCATTTGAAGATAGTGGAGTTCTTCATGGATATGAATGCATCTTTTCTAATTAAATGTATCTCTCATCTTGTTAGTTATGATGTAAGTAAATCTTATCAGATAGAGTCCTATTTAGATGGGGGTGTCATTCAATGTGATATAACCTGATAAAGATAGAGGTGATTTACTTAGTTAAGTTCAACTAGGATTCTGAATTATAAAACCAAAGGTGCCTATAAATGGCATATTTAACTCTTACTCCTAAGAACAGAGATAGAGAAGAAGGGAACACATTGAGAGAGATAGTTCCTTTATATACTTTTAGAGAAGTAATAAAGGTTGATTTTAACCGTAGCTCTTATGTGTTTATTATTGCTTTTGAATATCTATTGTTTACGTAGTATTCTTGTAAGAGTGTGAGAGTTAAACAAGGTTTTGTTGGTCCATAATCATGTGAGAAGACTAAGTTTTACTTAAACAGACTTAAATGAGATTGTTGTGTAAAGGAGTAGGCACGACTTTGTTATAAGTTCAGTGTCTAATAACCTTTGTAACAATAGCTTTAGTGAACTAATGATGTCATTGACATATTCAAGGAGTTTTGAAGTAGCACAGTTTAAATTTTTTTTCTATATATTTATAGAATTAAGAATAATAATTGTAAAATTTGTGAGGTTATTAAGAGATATGATTTTCAAGTGTTTTTTAATATTTATGTGTGTTGGTTGATGATTATGATTTTTGATAGAGAATGTGTTACAGTAGGCAATAAGTTGAAAAAATATATACTAGATTAGTTGTTGGTTTCTAATATATGATAAAAATGTAATTAAGAAAGTATAATATGAGAGAATGTATTTCTCATTAGGCTGATTGAAAATATAAGTGATATGGAGCCTAAGAGATTATTGTCTACAAATAGAAAGAAAAATATGTTGGACATAATTATAATTATTCTAAGAATAAAAAATATATAAGAAATAGACAATAATAATAAAATGGGCGGAGAGAATATTTAAGAACACTGGACTGTGTTTACCAAACCTGTTTAAGACATTAACTCATAAATCTTAATTTGGAAGAAGATTCACGAGATGTTTCTTTTAATTGAAGGGAGAGAAAAGTTACTATCAAACATCAATAAATGAATTGTATCAATATGGGACATCTGGAAGCGTTAAATGTCCAAAAAGGTGGGACACTGTAGACACGTTGAATTGGTACGTCTAGACAAGTCTATATTGTCCCATTAACAAATTTTATAGGACATCCAGACTAGACACGTTAAGTGTTCAAAAAGCATCCTACCTAATGATAAAGACAGATTATAAGCTAACAAGGCAGATGATAAGTATTTATGAGTTCTTTTGCCACTTCAATCATAGTTGGCCTTTTTTCTCTTGAATCGCTTATGCATAAAATTACAAGACATCTTACAGCTTCCAACTGTTGTTCTTTCCCAAGCCATGGTCCTTCTCCCACTGTATAGGGATCTATTCCATCTCCTCAAATATGTTGTTAACATGAGAATTGTAAATAAATAAATCAAGCTAGCCTTACATGGAAGAAGATAGGTACATGCACTTCATTAAATAATAGCCAAAAGCAAGTGGAAGAGACATCAAGCATCTTCATTTAATGGAACTGAAATCATCATGACTTGAAGCAAGTTGTACCCGAAAATGTTGAACCAAGTTAAAAGGAGATAAGTTCTTAATTAAGCTATGATATGATTGAGCAAAAATTTTGGTCCAATAGAATAGTTGCCTGTATAAGTAAAACTCTAGATTTTTATTGTTTTTTTGTTGCCTATAAAAGAGTGTATGAAGCCTTATATGTATTATCTGTGTGTTTTAGGATTATATTATAAACTCTCTTCTTCTCTTCTCTGACTCTTTTTCATGTGTGTGAGTGTTGCGTCTTTTGATATGTGTTTTGGGATTATATAAACTCTCTTCTTCTCTTCTCTCCCTCTTTTTCGTGTGTGTGAGTGTTATGTCTTTTGATATCAAATTGGTATCAGAGCTAGTTAAATCCACCTCTAGTTTCAAAGCGATTTGTGAGAGAAAAATAAAGAAAGTGTTCTTATACTTATGAGAGAGTGGTTCATTTAAAAGAAGAGATGTCAAATAGTTATAATATTGTGTGGTCAGGTCCCAAATTAGATAGTAAACTTGAATACAATTATTAGGAGATTTTAATATCTACCCATCTCAAGGCTCACAATATTTAGAGTCTTGTTGATTCAGGCTTACAAGGAAGAGCTGATGAAAGCATTCAAAAGAAGGACCAGTTGGCGTTATCCCGAATTCACCAAGGAGTAGATTATTCAGTTTTTGGCAAAATTATTAATGCTAAAATTGCCAAAGAAGCGTGGAGTATCTTGCAGCTGGCTTACAAAGGTATAAATAAGGCTCAAAAATCCAAATTGCAATCCCTGCGTAGAGAATATGAGAGGTATGAAATGTCTATTTTAGAAACTGTTGAACAATATATTTCTCATGTTACTGATCTTGTCAAAAAGATGAGGTTGTATGAAAAAGATATTTCAGATAGTAATGTAGTGGAAAAGATTCTACGCACCATGCCTATTAAGTTTGACCATGTTGTGACTATAATACTAGAGTCATATGATACGGGGACTATGACTATAGTAGAGTTGCAGGGAAGCATTGAAAGTCATGTTAGCAGAATATTGGAGAAAACAGAAAAGACAATAGAAGCCTTAAAAGGCCAAGTGAATTTCAATAAAAATACAGGTGGTAGAGGTCATGGTTTTAATAATGGAGGAAGAGGAGATTTAAGAGGCAGAGGTAGAGGAAGTTTTAGAGGAAGAGGTCGTGGCAATAATTTTAACCAGGGGAGAGAAAACAATTTCAGAACATTCACTCAAGGAAGAGGAGGAAATAATTTTGGGCTTATCAATATCAAGAGATATGTAATTTTAATTTCTTTAATTATGGAAGGTGTGGACACAAAGCTATTAATTGTAGATCCAAATCTCAGAATAACTACCAGGCTAATGTTGCAGAAAATCAGTACCAACATTTTGGTGAGAATTCTAATAATTCAGAAAGTTTATTTCTAGCAAGCAACTCTTTTGTGGAAGATGAAAATATCTGGTATTTGTATTCCAATTGTAGTAATCATATGTATGGGAACAACAAGTTATTTTCTTCTTTAGATGAAAATGTTCAGTCAACAGCTAAATTTGGAAATAATTCAGATATTCCTATTTTAGGAAAAGGACGAGTATCCATTAGGCTGAATGATGATTCTAAAAGTTTTATCTCTGATATCTGTGATGTTTCTGGTCTTTATCATAATTTACTGAGTATGGAAATTATAGAAGAAAGGTTATAAAATGTAGATTCATCATGATTTCTTTACCTTGATAGACAGGAGTGGAAGTTTTATTGCAAAGGTAAAGATGTCTTCTAACCGTCTATTCCCACTAAAAATTCATTATCAAAATTTTGCTTGCTTGAATTCTGTGATACCTAATGCAAATTGGCTATGGCACATGCGTTTTGGATATTTTCATTTTTTTGGATTAAATTATCTATCAAGAAAAGAGCTTGTGTCTGGCTTACCTGTTGTGAATATTCCTAACAATGTATGTGAGACATATGAGATGAGAAAAAAGCATAAGGATGTATTTCCAGTTAAAAAGTCCTACAGAGCAAAAAAGCTACTAGAAATTATTCATTTAGATCTTTGTACTGTTGAGGTTCCATCTAATGGAGGTAATGGGTATTTTATTACTTTTATTGATGATTTTAGTATAAAGGCTGGGTGTATTTTCTAAAGCAGAAATCAGAAGCTTGTGATGCATTTAAATCATTTAAAGCATTTGTAGAAAAGCAAAGTGGTTGCAGAATTAAAGCATTAAGAACAAATAGAGGTCAAAAGTATCTTGCATGTACAAAAGTCTTTGAGCAGTATAGAATTTAACATCAGTTGACCACCAAATACACGCCTTAACAGAATGGAGTAGCAAAAAGGAAGAACAAAACTATTATGGACATGGTAAGATGCATATTAAGATGTAAACAATTGCCTAAAGAATTTTGGGTATAAGCTATTGTTTGTGCAGTTTATATTTTAAGCAGGTGTCCAATAAAAAGCCTTAATGACAAAACACCTAAGGAAGCTTAGAGCAAAAGGAAACCTTCCATTCGTCATCTCAAAATTTTTGGGTGTATTGCTTATGCCCATGTACCAGATTAGTTAAGGAAGAAGCTAGATGACAAAAGTGAGAAATGTATTTTTATAGGCTATCGTACAAATTCAAAGGTCTATAAATTATACAATCCAAATACGAAAAATACGATTATTAGTCGTGATGTAACTTTTAATGAGGATGGAATATGGATTAGTCTTCAACTTCCCAAAAAAGGCCAGTGGTAATTTCAGAAAGCTATGAAGACAAAAATACTTAGGCAAATTTAGTATCTCAGCTAGAGACATCTAGTAAACCCCAAAGATGTCATCAATTACCAGCCAGATTAGAAGATTATGTGATAAGTACTGATAATGATCTATCTGATGAAGAGATTATCAATTTTGCTTTATTTGCATATTGTGAACCATTTAATTATGAGGAGGCATCAAATGACTTAAAATGGAGCAAAGTCATGGATGAAGAAATATATGCAATTGAAAAGAATGACACATGGGAATTAATAGATTTCCTCGCTGATAAAGAGTCTAAAGGAGTAAACTGGGTATACAAGACAAAGTATAAGCTAATGGTGAGATTGATCAATTCAAAGCTAGATTGGTTGCAAAATGATATAAGCAAAAACCAGGTATCGATTACTTTAAAATATTTGCTCCTATGCGAGAGTGGATACTATTCTCATTATTGTCTCTCTCTCAACTCAAAAAAACTAGAAAATTTATCAAATGGATGTAAAATCTGCTTTTTTAAATGGAACTTTGGAAGAGGAAGCATATGTTGAGCAACCTGCAGAGAGGAAAAGAAGATAAAGATTACAGGTTGAAAATAATGGATTAAAGCAGACACCAAGAGCATGGTACAAAAGAATTGATTCATACTTCATGAAACATGATTCTGAAAGCTGTCCTTTTGAGCATAATTTATATGTTAAACTTGTTAAGCCTGGTGATATTTTAATTGTCTATCTTTATGTTGATGATATAATTTTAACTAGAAACAACTCAAAGATGGTTGAAGAATTTAGGGAGGCTATGGTAAAATCCAATGTTTTAAAAACCGGACCGGACATAAAACCGGTCAAAGGAAATGTTTAAAGTTTAAAGGTTCAACCGATATTAAACCGCTATATAACTGGTATATAATAAATAAGAAGTAAAAATTCTAAGAATAAGTAAAAATATAGTATAAAATAAAATCATTTATTGAAATAAATATAAACTAATAATGCCTATTAATATATAGTAAACTAATAATAAATCTAATAATTTAGACTAATATTGAATCTATAATAATT
>JAOQMM010000002.1:6441486-6453232 GCA_027563515.1 Erythroxylum platyclados
CCTTATTTACTTCCGAATCCCCTTTATCCAACCCCATCACCTCCCAATAATCCCCTTTTGTGAAGATTCTGCCCGTAGGTTTCCATTCTTGGCCTTGGGCCTTTAGAGAGGGTTTCCATTGGTAAGTAACTAATACTCTATCTTCTTTAAGAGATTGCCCATCAGCTAACCGTAAGATGGGAATACTTTCCTTCAGATCATTTTAGATATCTATACTCACACATAGGCGAGCAAACCCAACCCTTTTCCTCATAGCAGTGTTCTCATCCATACATGTTGGTTTTCCCAAGAAACTAGCAAGCAAGCTTAAACCTTTGGTGGTCCAATATTGCAGAGGAATATTATGAATGTTAACCTACAGGGGAATGTTAGTTTTCCTAATCTTGTCCAATTCCAATCCTGGCTGCCAATTTTGGAAAAATAAAGGGGACTGAGAAATGTGTCAGGGTCCCTCTTCAGTAACCTTCAATGCTTCTGTTTTGGAAGAGGGGTCCTAAAATATTAAATCACATTGTGAAGTCCAGTTATGTGGCTGGTTTTACTGCTGGAGATAAGAATAGAAGCAAAGCATAACAAAGGAAGAAGAAATATGACAGCCTTTGTGTATATGGATCAAAACTATCAACTTTTCATTGCATAAACTTGCATATAAAAAATATGATCACTTCTTAGGTCATGTTCTAATCACACAAAATATCTCATATTGACCAAATAAACAAGTAAAAACAACCTTCAAATGGGATATTCCGTCTGTTGTCTACAACAAAGACAAAAAGATTTAACTCATTCCGACTATTCTTTGAACTAATGATTCCAATAACTAAAATTAATTAATTAAATATGTAGACAAATAACGATGAACCAAAGTAGTTGAAGAATACATCAAAAAGAGTTGGGAAACTGATTTATTTGAATCATCACCCCGACCATGAATGTGTTGCACTGGTGGTCCGGGTGATCATTCAAATAACAGCAATAAACGAACTCCGCATGATCCAATCTCTTATTGTTTAATGCCTGAAAAGACGAGGAATAACATGCAACATAACATGATCCACTTAAATTTCTCCGGCAATGACACCTTATAGCTACTGTTTTATTGGTGAAACATGGGCTGCCTAAGTGTAATCTTCAAGTACAGCTTCATACTTGCTCGATTCTTGAACGATCTCTTATCCAACATCAAACCAACTTGTTTGTTTGTTGATTGGTCCAGTTACTTGATAACCAAGCATACAAAAGCATCAAAAACATGGCTTACAGGTCACATACACACGTTGGCAGTATTTCCAAATATAATGCCATTTCAATCTCTTACTGAAGTTACTGCGCTCTAAAACTTGAGAGTCATTATTCCTCCTGAGATCATGTCCTCTAGGAACACTTCGCATGAATCTGCTCTGATCCATCTGATATTGAAAGTTTCTCTTTCCGTTACGATTCCCTGCTTCCTCATGAGTTTCCACAACCCGCAGCCTCAGCTCACTGACATCAGCTTGGCCCTGATCGCACGAGTATCAATGTTCGTGTTAGAAGATGTAGTAGTACTTGAGGAATCCAAAACAGCATGTATCGTGTATGCATATTAATTTCTTTTCTTACGTTTGGCTAACTTTTCCAATACTATATATCATGTTTTAATCAGTTCACTTGATTTTCTTGGTCCGTCATAGGCTGTATTAGTTTCATTGGTCCTGTCCATATATATCTTAAATCAAAATTGAGTTAATAGAAAGAGAGAATATATTTGAATTGGATCTCACTGAAATGTTAATAAATCGATATATTAATGTGCATTATGCTAATCATTTGCCAGAGAAACTGAACCAATGCCAATCAATAGAAACACTTGTTCAGGAAAAGCAAAACAACCAAAACTTCTTATATATAAAAATAACAAAGTGTTGCTAATTTAGATGCAATTAAGTACAAATGATTGGCAATCATGAATTAACCATTGAACTATAAAAAGACAAAAGAGTTGACAAACATAGAGATAAATAGCAGAGGACTTCAATTCTTTTCTCTTCTTTCTCCACCAACTTCTTTTGGTTTGTTTCCCTCCCAACACAAAAATTCAAGAAGATATACATCAAGAATATCTATATTCTGTGTGTCCATAAAGTTTCAAGAACACATTTCCACAGGGTATTTTGTTCTGCTTTTTCTGGTAATTTCCTTTGTTTTGTATTCTTTTGTCGTGTCTCTTTTTAGTTTGTGTTTCTGCAGTTACTTGGCAACTAACAGCAATAAACGAACTCTGCACGATCCAATCTTTTAATGACAATGAAAGATCTTTTATTTTTGTTTTATCGCAGCAGGAAGATTCATAAGCTTTCTGCCACCAATTCCTTTTGTTCTAAAGATTTTCTTCAAGTTTGTCAGGAACAACATTTAAAAGATTTCATTTTCTAAATATCTTGGTTCCTTTAGCCTTTTCTATTCCTTATTTTTTGTTTTTTCGTAAAATAATGTCATTTTTTATGGTTATCGAGTCCTTGGCCTACGGATAAATAATTAGAGTAAATCTAGTTATGGGTTACATATCATCCAGCAGAGTGATCCTGATTTGTAAGTTTTTTGCTGTTGCCTTTTGGGGGATACAAGATTATGATTTTGTTACTTTTCCTTGACTTATTAGTTCTTGTGTTCATTGCTGTTCCAGAGAAAGAAAAAAAAAAAGATGGGGGATGCAAATATAGAACAATATTGGTGCCACGTATGCTGTAGAGTGGTGACCCCAGTAACAGATGCTGAGATCAAGTGCCCCTTGTGTGAAAGTGGGTTCGTGGAAGAAATAGGCGACACAAGAGAGCTTAACAACAATGCCATTGATCAACTAGGATCAGAACGTACATTGTCACGTTGGGCTCCCATCTTACTTGGGTTGATGGGTGGTTTGACCCCTTCTGGAGCTCGTGTCATGGCTCAAGAACGTATTACCAACAACAGTTCACCACAGGAAGATGATGAACTAGAGAGGAATTTTGAGTCAATGTTTAGGCAAAGGAGAAGAAGGAACTCAGCTTCCATCCTGCGTGTGTTACAAGATCTTCAGACCGGATCACAACGTAATGTGAACAATATTGTGGAGAGTAGTAATAATAATAATCGCAGCAGCGGTAACAGTAGCAATGGTAGTAGTGTGATTTTAGTCAATCCTTTATATGAAGATGCCTTAGTTCTGCCAAGTCCTAATGACATGAACCGATCTGGAAATCCAACTCAAAGTCTTGCTAGTTCTTTTGCTGACTATCTATTTGGTCCTGGTCTAGAGTTGTTGCTGAGGCATCTGTCAGAGAATGATCCTAACCGATACGGGACGCCTCCTGCCCAGAAAGAAGCAGTTATAGCAATGCCAAATGTAACCATTGAAGAGAATTTGCAGTGTCCCGTATGCCTGGAGGAATTTGTGGTTGGAGATGAAGCAAAGGAGATGCCATGTAAACACAAATTCCACGGTGAATGTATTCTTCCTTGGCTAGAACTACACAGCTCTTGCCCAGTTTGCAGGTTCCAAATGCCCAGTGACGACTCGAAGACTGGAACCAATTCGTTAAGAAGCAGGCAAGAGAGGATTGGGAATACTGATGCTAGAACTGATGATGGAGTGGGAGATGGACAGGAGACAAGAGAGAACAGAAGAGGGCATATGATCCCCATTTCATGGCCATTTGATGGCTTATTTTCTCTGCCAGGATCTCAGAGTAGTGGGAGCTCTACTTCAGCTTCCTCTGCTGAAACAAGGCCGGGAAGTTCTGCTCACACGGACGAAACTTGAAGAAATTTGCATATGTAAAACTGATGATTTTGTTTGATTTATGCATTTTAAATTTGAACTTTCATTCAAACAAATGAGTGTCTTGTCCCTGTTAATCTTTAATATGGGTGCTTACAATTTGATTGATGTATTCATTTGAGAAATCTTTTTATATTCGAGACATAATGGCTCCTAAATGAAAATTGTGTTTCATTAAATAATAGAAAAGAGTTGAAAATTTGACAGAACTCACACATATCTTCCCCCATAATATCAGTTTCTTACTTAAAATTGCCCTTCCACAAAAGTAAGATTAAGGCAGAAATCATTGTTATCTCCTCCGACCCTTTAATTGCGACTCTTTCTATGAAAAGTAGAACCTTCGTCTATTATATCAACTAAAGGAAAATTTTTGACATAAAAAAACACCAATAGTTCATGAAGAAAAAGGTGATGCTATGTATCAAAAACTATGACAAATCCAACTTAGGCTCATAACAAAAATTATGATGATGCATTTAACTTTTCTAACAAAATTTGCCTGCGAGTCATCACCGCACATTCAAAATCTTGATCACAGAAGCGGTGTCCATCTTGTGCAGTACCACAACTGAGTCTCCTGGTCTGCAAAGTCCCTTCTGTTTTGCATACTGTAAGGTGTTCTCTATGATTTCGTCTGTCGACTCGGCATGTGAAGCTTTTAGAGAAACTGAGGCTAAAACAGGAACCAGACCTCTGTAAATAAGACTATGCCTAGCAGGATATTCAGTGCTGCATGACCATTCAAACAAATCATTTTTTATCTCTGGAACAACCGCAGACAAAATTGGCACACTTGGTCGGTACTTGGAAATCAGCTTTGCTGTGGTTCCACCTCTGGTTAGGACTAGGATAAAGGCTGCTCCAATGCTGTTTGCTGTCTTCACTGCTGAAGAAGCCAGACTCTCTAAAGGGCTCATAGGGACAGGAGCATTTTCTATAATTCTCTTGTAAAGCTCTCTGTAATCAATGAAGTTCTCAGCCTCGACACAAATTTTTGCCATGGTTTGAACAGCAAGCTCAGGATGCGCTCCGGCTGCAGTTTCTCCACTAAGCATCACACAGTCAGTGCCATCAAGGACTGCATTTGCAACATCAGTAGCTTCTGCTCGAGTTGGTCTTCGAGACTTGATCATGGACTCCAACATTTGAGTTGCTGTAACCACAGGCTTTCCTAGCATGTTGGCTTTTTGTATCATCATCTTTTGAGCTAGGAATATTTTTTCAATTGGGATCTCCATTCCCAAATCACCTCGTGCCACCATAAATGCATCTGAATTTGCAAGAATTTCATCAAAATTCAAGACACCTTCTTGATTTTCAACCTGTCAAATCAGACACAGAAAAAGGTTAATTAAATGATGTTATCTCTGGGAATGTAACTTGGTTAAAATATCACCAATCTGCTTTTCATTGATTTACCAACTTATCAGATACAATTAATTTGCTACTTTTTTATGATTTCAAAGGAAATAAATTGAAAATCTATTTAGGTCTAACAGAAGAGGCATGGGCCGTTAGATAGCTCTTTAATCCAACTAAGCTCCAAGTTGCAGAACCAGAAGTTTACCTTTGACATGAGAACGATCTTCTTTGCATGCTCTCCAAGCAAATTTCTGACCTCCACCAGATCCGAACCTTTGCGAACAAAAGACAATGCAATAATGTCAATATCGTTTGGGATTCCCCATTGCATAATATCCTCTTTATCCTTGTCTGTCAAGGTAGGGAGATCCACAATAACTCCTGGAAGATTGACATTCTTCTTCTCACCCAAAACAGCAGAGTTTTCACAGCAGCAGCGGACTAGGCCCAATTCCTTGTCACAAGCCAAAACCCTCAATGAAATTGTGCCATCAGAACATAAGATGACACTTCCTGGTTTTACATCTTGAGCCAGCTTCTTGTAACTCATGCATATCATGTTTTCATCACCCTTTAAGCTATAGTCGGTGGAGATGACAATCTCCTGCCCCTGCTTGAGTCCTATGGGCTTTGCATCCTTCAAGAATCCAGTACGAATTTCTGGTCCCTGTAATATTTTCAATTGCAGAAATTATTACCAGTCGGGACCCTCTATCATGACCAGTATAATTAAAGACAAGAACAATATTCAAACATGATCTTTAGACCACCTTTTCGTGGTACAAAATTCAGATGAGAATTCCATATCAGAAACCACAGGAAGGCAGTGAACTCTGTATGGGGGAACCAATTCCAACACCATACAAGAATAATGCCAGTTTATCTCCATATTGGATTAGAAATATTGGGCTGACATACTGCACTACAAACTATGTTATTCTTCAAAAACCCAAAAGTGAACTCTGGAGGACATAAACAGGCAAGAACTTAATCCTAAAGCACCTAAAGTAACTTATATTCCCTCTTGATGTATCTCTTTCCATGTGCATTGACTGCTTTACGGTACTAAAACTGAAGTTTATACCGAGAATGATGCTTTGAGAAAGAGGTTCCTATAGAGAGCATCTTATTCACAAAGATTTAAAGAATGCACCAAAATTGATGGGACTAAAAAAATGGTTCTTGTCTTGTGCCAGTTATCTTACTCGACAAATAACCTGTTTCGTTGACCAAACAAATTACTGTTCTCTTCCCTTAGGACCATTATAACTAGGGCTAAAGAACACTTTTTGAATATGGATTCAATCCAAGCAACTCTGACTTCAATTCAGGAAGTTTTCATACCTTACTAACATAAATTGGGGATTCAGAACTACTTGCAGTATCGTATCATTTGCTAGGTAAGTTATTTGATTAAAGAAACAAACAAAATTCAACCAAATTGCATTCTAAGGTAAACAACATAGTAAAACACATGAAAACAAGACGCTTGAAAAAAAAAACATAAAGCCTCAAATATAAAGGAAAAAAAAAAATCTCAAAGCTCTAAGTACGGGAAATTTATACGAAGGGCATAATCAAAATTCTGTAACAAAAAGTGAAAACAATCCTATCACAACGTATCAAAAAAAAAAACAAGAGGAAAAGGGGTTACTTTGGTATCCAGCATAATAGCACAGAGAATGCCGGTGTTGTTCATGGCAATCCTGAGATTGTCAAGCGTCGCTTGATGATAATCATGAGTTCCATGCGAGAAGTTGAAGCGAGCAACGTTCATGCCAGCCCTCAAAAGCTTCTCTATCATGTCAACAGACCTCGACTGAGGCCCCAAAGTGCACACTATCTTTGTTTTAGGCCGTCCCTGATCGACCACCATAGACGAACCATGTCCTCCCAATACTACCTGCATCTTCGTGTTTTTTTTTTTTTTCCTTTTTTCCGTTCTGACAAACCAAGAAAGACGATACAACACTGATTAGGCAATGCTATATATATTTATATTGCTACCTTGCAGAACCTACAGAACAAAGTTTACAAGATCTTGTTACCCTGACTGGGTTGCTAAGGTTTTACGTATATATAGGGTTTAACGTGTTGAGTCCTACAAGGATACAAGTTGGACCCAATCTAATTTTCATGGGGACTACTGTACCAAATAGAATCATACATATAATAACAACTGTCGTCTTTCTTAAGTCAACCGACATTAACCTTGAATCTGGGCGGTAGCGGACTGTAGTCAAAACATTGAAGGACACTTTCTAATTTGCCTTTACGTTTTTTGAATTTAGAGATTTGTGTAATGCCATGGAGATGTGTTTAGTATTAAAAACGTCAATTTAAATTACTTGAAATTATATCTTAAAACTATATAGTTATATTTAAATTACTTGAAACCAAGTGGAAAACACTAAAATTCTAATTCTATGTCAATTCCAGATGCCAAACATATCCTAAATTCTGCTTGGACTTGCGAGGACCATTCATTTACTTGGCCATACATATGATTTCAAAAATATAAATCTTTTCAGCCATGAGACTTTAGATTTGGCTTGCTTTAAACCATATGTCATGCAATTCTCTCCCTCCCATATTTTCAGGTAAACTTTGTGCAAGCATTTTTAGACCAATAGCGATCAACGGCTTCATGAATACACGAGACCGAAAGAAGATGGTTAAATGCGTGAAAAATAAGCACGTCTGGTGCAAAAGGTTCCACTCTTTGTGAAAGTATTTTTAGACCAATAGCGATCGGGTCCTTTTACAAAGTTAATTGTTTTCAATAAAAATTTAATATTATAATCCATATTGTTAAATAAATTATTAAAATTAATTTACATTTCATTTTTAATATGTTTTAATATTTAAAATTTTATTTTATATTAAATATAGAAATATTTTAATTTTATTAATAAATATTAATAACTCTAACGTATTATTTATAATTAAATTGACTTTTTTATTTTTTGAGATGCATGAAATTAAAATAAAAATATTACGTAATAGTTTAAATTACAATTAAAGAGAAATTTCGAATCTGAAATCTCACTTTTCTTTTAGACCTCTTTGTCAAGAATCTGACAAGTTAAAACAGCCTTTTAAGAGAAAAGTAGCTCAAGGCGTGGGAAGCTTGACTGAAGAAAACAAGATCCGAGTCTTTGATCCTATATTTTTGACCAATTCCAAAAGAGTTGACGATACTATCGGAAAACTAACCGTAATTCAATCAAGGGCGTAATAAACAATAATTTTTTTGCAATTTTTTGATCATATTTTTTAATTAAATAAGTTAAAAAATATGAATCACAAATAAAAAGAGTTGAAATTTATTCGAATTCCTATGAAATTTCTTCTCGAATTATCAATCACAAGTTTTTCACATACCTAATATGTAATAGTATCTACAAAACAAAACAAAAAACCGACACTGGAGACAAAAAAAAAAGTAGGAGCATTATCTCGCCTTCTTCCCATTTATAGAAAAAGATAAGAAACGTTTCTTCTTTAATAAAATTAAACTTTCTAATTGCTAACTTTGATTAAAATTTAATTTTAATAAAATTAAATATCTCATATTTAATTTCTGAAATTTTTTAAACTTCATAATTAAATATAATCAAGATTGACATTTAGCAATATATTATGATCACCCATATATTAAAAATGTCAAAATGGTTTAACTCAACATATTCATACATAATTATGAAGTATAATTTAATCCTTTTGTCATCTAATATTTTAATTAGACGTATAACATGGATTTATTATCTAGTCTTTTAAATTCAATCATATTCATCGTTGCTAATTAGTAATTTACTTATAATTAATATTTGAAAATACCATTTAAAATTTCAGTTCACTTTGACTAGAGAATTTTTTAAATTTGCACTATTATAATAGTTGAGATGATCTAATTTTAAAAACAGTTAAAATAAAACGACAAAAAAGGAACAAGTTTTATAATAAGGTATGAATTATGATTTATATTTTATATATTAAACAATTTAGAAAATTTCAAGTAATCATAATTTTTTAAGAAATAAAAACAATTGTAATTATTTTGCTGAATGCGATCAATTCTCGCCATGATTTCTCGCCAAATGGAAGAGCAAAAAACGAATCATGATGAATTCAAATAGATGAGTCAAGATTCCGGGAATTTGGATGGCATGCTTGTAAATATAGTTGTTGAGGACTCTGCTTCATGGTGTTAGAAAAGATGAGAATGAGACAATAGAATAAGAGAATGCAACAGATTTGCGGATTTGGTTTGGTGATGTTTGTGCCTTGTGGCGGTGGATTTGGGTTTGAGCCTCGAGAAAGTGACGCTTACAATCACAAATTTTGCTTTTCTTTTTTTTTTTATTCGAGCATGATGGAAATCATGTCTCTTGTTGGCTCGAATGGAGTCCAAAGGCGGGAACACTGTCGAAACTTTGATCTAAAGTTATTTTTTATTATTTCGACTTATAGTGCTAATAAATTTTTTTTTTTACATATTGTTGAAAAGAAATTGGGGTATTAATAAAAAGAGGGGAGTTCTCGTGGTAGATGAAAATGAAACTGCAGTTTTAGTGAGTGCAGAAGAGGTAGCCGAAAAGCCAAAGCCCAAAAGCCAAACTAAGATGAGGAAGTCGGTGCCAAAGAAGTTAGCGTGATGGGAAGAAAGAATTAGAGGAACAGCCAGGGCACTCTTATGTTTGAAATTCTCCTTAATTATAATTTAAAATGTTGTTAAGTCTTTTTTTAATTATATTCAAAATAAAACTTTAATTATTAAAATGTTTAAAAATAAAAATAAAAATAGTTTTAATATTAAATAAATAGCATTGAATAATTAAAGAATAAATTTTTGATATTTTTGCTATTCACTTTAATAAAACGATTATTGTTTTATTATTAATTATATAAAATTAGTAAATATTAATTATATTAAATATTATTGTATTTGATTTAATATTTTTCTTTTTAATCATATATTTGTGGATAAGGGAACACCTTTGAAAATACTGACCAAATTGATTTATAGCATGCAAAAAGACTACAAGTAAGCATTGAGTTCAAATTCTTCCTCAGAAAAGGCAGAAAGAGCAGCCGACTTTTATTTTGTTTTATTTTGTTCTGTATAATAATCCGCTTTTAATATTCTTAAATAACAAAAAAAAGAAAAAATAGGTTCTCTCTTTTTTTTACTTTAGTCGGGACTTATAAAACATTAAGAAGGAGCCTAATTTAGCTGTGAATCTATAATGTGATCTAGTCGATGATAACTTTATGAGGATTTATTCATTTTAGTATGGCCTTTGCTGAAATAGTACGAAGAACGTACTAACTAGTTTCTCATCCATTAAAATGATAGTGCAAAAGTTATGACTTTTGCCGACTAAGGGTCAAAAAGGGCGAAAACGAAGTAGGGCGGTGCAATTTCAAACCCCCATCACAAAGGTTGTGTATATCCTGTGTAGCCCACTTATCAATATGATCAAACAAGGCCACAATTATCAATAACATGGCCAACGGGCCCTTGTGTTTGTGATAGCCTCCACATACGTGAGAGATTAAAAGCAACTGCAAGATATACACAACCTTTGTGATGTTTGGAATCGCCAAAAGCCACCGTTGTTTTGGCAAAATCCATAACCCCACTTAGCCCTTGGATGTGCCAACTTCGCAATCCGAGTCGGTCCACTGTCAAATTTTAGAATTATGATAGGGTAATCTGACAAGGGTAATGGACATTTGGGTTATTGGGTATGGTTACGGGTCATTTAGATTGAGTTATGAAAATGCTCACTTGACCACTAATTTTTTACGCAAACGTTTATATATTATAGACAACAAAAATTTCGTTAACTAAATCAATAAATTATCAATGAAACAAATATTTTGATTTGAGTTATTAAGATTTTAAAAAATTAGTAATTTAATTTAAAATTTTAAAAATTAAATGAAAATTTTCAAAAAGTTAGATACATTAGAATTGATTATTATGAAAAAATACTATGCTATTCACATAATCATCTATATAATACGTATCATAGGAAGTCATTTATTTGATACCTTAAATTTAATTAAGATGGTTCAATAATCATATAGTACAAAGTAGATGATAAAATATCTCACACTACAAGAAATATGTTTATTGACTATTTTTCCCCTACTTTTTATAATTCTTAATCAAAAGTAAGTATATGACTACAAATTTTCTAAATCATAGCTTAATCAATTATTATCCTTAAAAAATCTTTCTCAGACTTTTTTAAAAATTATTAGCTATGTTTATTTTATCTACAGATTATTTTTATAGCAAAAATAATTTTAGTAAATTTATATTTTTATTTCATAGTCAAATATTATTAGCTATATTTATTTTAATTATGAATTTTTTTGTAGCCAAAACAATTTTAATAAATGGGGTATGTTTTTATTTCCTGGTCAAAAATAATGTGAAATCTGCCTAGTCATAAAACACTCTCCATATGGCACCATTTCCCCCCTATTACAAGTGATAAAAATGAACTCCATATGACTCCATTTCCTTCAGAGCCGCAATCTCCATACAACACTGTTTGCTATCGTGTT
>JAOQMM010000002.1:6461630-6480446 GCA_027563515.1 Erythroxylum platyclados
CGAATAAACCAATGATCCTTCTGCTTGTTATTCCAAGTGAAGAAATAACCTTCCTGTTTAAGATCAGTAACTCCCAGTTGCTCTACACAAATTTTAAGGTCTTCATTGTAGTTCTTTAGGCTGCAATTCCCCTCAGCTTTATATCTGAAGATAGTGGAGTTGAAATCACCTGCTATAATCCAAGGACCCGTCATATTGTAGTGAATAGATCTTAATGAGGACCAGAGAGAATTCCGTTGAAATGCAGTGTTGAGACCATAGACAAAAGAGGAGTGGATAGTAGTTCCTTCCAAAAGGCAGTGGATTCTTAAATGCATTAGCTAATCAGTAGAAAGTAACTCTTCCACCTTGACAAAACTAGCATTAAAGCCAATGACAATTCTGCCATAATGATGATAACGATGGTTGGATAAGAAAGACCAGCTAGGTCCAAAAATCTCAACCTTATTCATATTTTCTGATCTAATTTTGGTTTCTAACAAAACTACTAGAAGAGGCTTTATCCTCCCGACAAAATCCCTCAAAGCATTTAGCTTTTCTGGGCCGTTGATACCATGAACATTCCAAACTAGGATTGACATAATAGGTTGCTCTTACCTTTAGCCCCTTTCTTCCTTCCACTCCTCGGATTTCTCTTGCTAGATACTTGTTGAGAATTTTCAATCTCATTTTCATTATTCACCCTCTCACTGGAGGATTGAGTACAAGAAGTTATATCCTCATCATGTTGTGTTTCTGTTTTACCCATACTGAGGAGGGATGAGGAGGCACCCACCGTAGCCACCCTATTATGAATCTCCCTCTCCTCACTAACAACCTGACCCTGTTCAGCATCTTTATCTTCCTTACGAAGGAGTTTCTCATCATCCTTTACTTTCTCATTAGAAGTAGCAAATAAAGCAAGATTCTCCACAGGTTCACTTCCATTTCTGCATATTTCCAGTTCAGGAGCCTTCGGACTAGTAGTGACATCTTCTAAACCCATAAGCTCAGCATAGTCACCTTTAATAAAGCACTTACCAGTTGGCTTCCACACTTTACCAAGCATAGCAACCGATGGTTTCCAACTATAAAAGACATGGATAATGTCTTCCTGCAAGGATTTATTTGAACCTAGCCTCATGATAGGAATATAGTCTGGAAGTTCCTTAGATCTATCCACACTTACACATATCCTTGTATAACCAACTCTTTTCCTTTTTGCAGTGTTTTCATCCATACACAGGGGTCTTCTAATAAAGCTAGCCAATGAACTAAGGCCTTGAGTAGTCCAATACTCAAGTGGAATGCTGTGCAAGTTTATCCACAACGGAAAGTTATGGACTTTAATATTTTCAAGCTTTATACCTGGTTGCCAAGTTTGTAAGAATAGAGGAATCTGAGCTATGTGCCATGGCCCCTCTTCAACTATTTTGTTTGTTGTTTCTTGAGAGGTAAAACTAAAGAGTATCAGATTATCTTCAGTGAGCAGCACATCAACAAGTCCTCTATTTCGCCACTGACTATTTACCCATTTATGGATGATAGGGAATGCAGGTCTACGATCCATAAAGAACCCCAATAAGGAGGATTCCCAAATCTTTGCTCCATTCTGCAAGGTCTTAATATCAGGGGCTACTATTGGCTTGCCATCAACAACCTTTGGTGGGTTGTATTGTAGCGAAACACCCACATCCTCTCCAACAACCTGCTTCCAGCTTTTGTTCCAGGGTGTGTTTGGTGCTGAAGGGTTAGGGATATTATTAGGATGAACTGGGGCTGCTATCAAAGGGGAAGGGTTGATTGAATGGGGATGATGTTCAGCTTGCTGAGGGGGTCGAGCAAGAGGGAGAGTGGAGGCTGAAGAGGTTAAGGGTAAGGGTGGAAAATCTGCAAGATGATCAGAATGCATTGGTTGCAGTTGACAGAGAAATAGAAGTGAAACAGCTTTGCGGAATACAAGAGAGATTAATAGAAGCCAAAAGAAGAAACAGAGTTGACTAAGAAAAGGGAAAGGTCCAAAATGCCCTTATGGAGAGAACCATAAGGGGTAACCATGAATAAAGCTGGAGACTCTCAAGCTACCTATTAATGTTATATTACTTTTGTTGATACAATTTGATGATCCGTATATATTGTTACTTATATAAGAAATGCTCAACATTTTGAATTAATACCATTTCTTTATAATTTAATATTTATTTGCTTTATTGGCACTTAGCTTAATATTGACATTAAACAAATTTGGTGGTGAACATCTAAAAATTATTTAGGATGGGGTAATTTGATAATAATAAGCAAATAATTCATAGTGAAAAATGTGTTGAGACATTATATAGAAAATAATGCAAATTGCTTAATACTACGGAATATACAAAATGTTGGAAAAGGTTTTTGGCAATATTTTAACAAGCTCGTAGTTAAAAGACAATATTTACGGAATTACAAAAGCACATCAAAATATATATAACTACGATAGCATAAAACGTAGCGAAATAATATTGCCTACATTTTTTTTATCATATGGCGCCCAATTTTTTTCTTGCTATCGGCTTTTTCTTAATATTTGGTTATGTATTTATAGTGTTTTAGGTAAAAATAATTTGTAGCTAATAATTTACATTGTCTACGATTCAAGTAAATGTTGCCTAAAATTTTCTTTAAGGAAGAATTAGCAAAATTTCCTGGCATGATTTAAAAATATTAATAATATAATGAACACTGTTTTTTGACAAATTGACTTTGTTTTTAATCATTGTCTATAGCTAATTTATGTAGTGTCATAATGGTCCAACTTTATTTTGTCAAAATTCTTTTTTCCTAAAAAAATGTCCAGCAATAATCAAAACCATTGCCATTAGTGAGCTGAAACTTGTAGTCTAAATTGTGCTATCACGGAGCTAATTTATTTATTATTTATGTACTTATTGAAGGTTGAGATGCCACAATGACGATTCTAGGGTCGTTTAAGGCCAATTTTGACAACTTTACAAGAAAATGAACACACATGAAGTCACTGTAGCTTTCGCAGTTATTCTTTGAATATTCTTTTCTTTTTATTCTATTTTTGTTTCTGGTTCCTTGAATATTCTCTACCTAGTAGGACAGCAACATAAATATACAATTACAAGCCCGCCAATGATTTTTATTCTGTATGCAAGTTTCTTCATTAACTAAAGTGGGATTGACACTTCTTGCAAATGCACGTCTCTTTCTGATAGAAAAGGAATTTGTGGGAAGGATCAAAGATCATGAGAAGAAAGATGCAGTTTGGACCAGAAAAGCAGAACCAAGTAAGTCCACTAGTTCTGCTGTATTTCTCAGATAAACAACTTGGCTTGCCAATAAAAACGGCCGAGAATATATGCATGAAGCTGACCCCTGCCCCCTTTCCTTGACTATTGGTGAAAGTATATCGTAAGAGTTAGAAAAAGGAGAAGAAATGAGTGAGCTTAAAGTAGTATTTGTGTTTGTATACTTACACCAGGAACTACTTGTAGAATGTTAACTATGAAATGGACGGGTCAAGGTAGATGTGGGCTACTTTGTAAAAGAAACTTTCAAAAGGTAAAATATATGAGTTTATTTTTATGATTTTCATAAAAATTTAAATAAATTTCTAATATTTATAAGTTAATAAATAATGTTAATATCCTTCTATAAAATATATTTTATTTAGACATAATTTAATAATAAACTCTCTAAAATTTTTCTTATAATATAAATAAATATTTATGATTATCTTATCCATTCAAGACATTTATTCTACCCGTGACAAAATAAAATAAAGATGGTATGTAATTATCTTTTTTGAATTTATATATTATCTTGTCTTTGAAAAAAATAAACATTTTAAATTTATAAATTTTTAAAAGTATTCAATTACAAAATTACATGTTCTGTGTATTCTTAAATTGCAAGTAAAATTCTTGTGTGCTCAACGAGGGAATTGTTAGTTCCTTGTTGATAGTGATCCATGCAAGATAAATTATTGGATTAATTAAGGGTTAATTAAAAAATAAACTTTATTTAATTTTATGATAATAGTTCAAAGTTTAAAAGGTAGTATTGAAATATTTCAATTTTCAATTTTTAGTAAAAATATCTTTAACAAAACGAGTTACATTAGATTATTAGATTGCCACATATAAAGTTTATTATTTAATGAATTAAAAATATAAAAAATCTTAAAATAATTATACACTCCTTCATATGTTTAACTTCATAATTATTTTAGGATGTTTAATATTTTTAATCATTAAATAATAAAATTTATATGTGACAAAAATACTAATATATATTACGTGACGAGCATTAACGAAAAATTTAACATTAGACTGTTTTTGCTAAACAATAAAAGTTGGAGTATTTTAATACTAATTTTTAAAGTTTAAACTGGTAATGCAAAATTGAGTAAAGTTTATGATTTTTTTTATAATTAACCTATTAATTAATTAATGGCTTGTTATTTCTGATTCAATGTTCCTTCTTCTTCCTATATTAAAGCAAAAAACACAACCATTGTGAGACTGAAAAAATAGTTTGATATATGAAAATGATCTTAAAATTATTTTAATCTGTAGAATAAGAAATTAGGTTATTTGCAAAAAGCATATAAAAGAGCTTTTTTTTTTACTTTGAAATAGCATAAAATCGTATGTTTTTTTGTAAATATATTTTTCTCATGAACAAGGAAGAAAAGAATGCCTGTAATCCTCCCTAAACTAGTCGTCAGTTATACTTATCTATATATTAAAGCTAATACAAAAAGTAAAACCGTTATAGAATGTCATATATCATGTATGATTCTGTTCAATTTATAATTTGGTAACATGACTGACCACTTATCATATATGAACTGATTGTAAATTATTCTTTCCACTACTCAACACATATATTTTTGTTTGTGGATGGGGGGAGGTGCTGCTGAAGAATGAGAGGCGGCAACTGGAGTAGGAATTGCCATGCTCGGGTCTAGCCTCGCCTTTATAGGAATCATATTCTTCCCAAAGTGGCCGACTTTGTACATCGCTACTGCACACTTGTGCACATCATGGCCGTTCATTAGACTCAAATTGGTTAGAATGTGCCCCCCACAATCAAAGTTTTGTGTATCTTTTCAAGAGCTAATGAGATAATTCAGAATGGAAGCAGGAATATCCTATCACAGTGCAAAATCTTAACGTTGGGTCATGCTGGGGATAGGAATTGTATGAACTAAAAACTGTTGAACATGAACTTCCATAGTTGGATAGGCAGCAGTACCAGAACCAAGGAGTGCTTAAAGAAGCAGTTACTTGTGACAGTGAGTCGCATATATAAGAAATAGACCTAAGAAGTCTCTAAACATGGCAATATTCTCATCTCACCTTATAAGGACATAACAGTAATGATGAATGTCCAAGAGGCATCTAACTAAATATATATGCAAAAGGGGAAAAGATAGGTGGAAGGAACCCATTTTTAGTGGCCTTGGGTGGAGAGGAATAAATAAATTCTTGACTTGGGAATATGACTCATTGGCCTTACTTTGAGCTAAGATTCTGACATTCTCATTCTGTAGAATCTGTAACAGCTTTTCTTTTCTTCCTCTCTTAAAGCTTTTTTCCATGGGAATACATTCCGTGATCATTTCTCACTTTCTTCTAATTCATCCAATGCCCATACCGTAACTGTGGTCAACAAAATGCATACATTCCACATCTAACACGTATAATCCCTTGCCCATGATTGACTAGGTCATGAATATGATTCTATTACTTAATTGTGTTTCTCCTTGCAAGGAAATTTATACTTGTAGAGAATCCACTAAAGCAAACGTAAGTACAAGGAAAGAACAAACGTCCAAGTCCTCTCTTCCAAAGTGGAGAATATCATCCATAGAGCAAGGAATAACAGTTAGATAACAGATAAAGAAAACTTTAAATATTCCCCTGTACAGTACAACCACAAGCGCCAGAGCTAGAAAGTGACAGAAAAAAAGACTCTTCATGCAGAAACACTTATAAGCAGATTTGGCAACATCAGTGTAAAGGTTAGTACTTTACATGTACTATTATAGCTAGGAAAGTCCTTGAGACATGAAATGAAAGTTAATAATTCTCTGCTTATTCCATTTTCGGCCATTCTTCAACTCCTTATTAGACGATCTAATGATTATACAAATCAATACAAGAAGTACACTCAAAGTTTTTATAGAATGATGAACTGTATTTGATGAAGCAACCGCTATATAGCTAATACACATATTGGGAATTTGTATTTCTTCACCGATCGATTATTTTACTTATCAAGAAAGAGGAATACAAAAAGTTGGCAGGTTATAACCACTAAGTTACACTCTTGGTTTCTCAATGCGCTGCATTGATCATCATGGGATGCTCAACCAATGTATGGTGTTTCGGTAGCATCATCCATGCCTGTTATTCTAAAGTTGTACTGCCACAGTGTTTATGCAATGATGAGTTACAGTCATTACCATGTCTTCCTTCACGACGATCCTAGCCGAAACTCGAAAGAGGTAATACTGAGTTTGCAGGTAATTTGTTCTTCTAATTTGCATGGTGCACAATCATATGCATCTTGTGCGATTTATACCCATCCACATGCCACCTAACTGTTTAAGAATACCACTTTAGTACTTTACGCAAAAGCCTTTTCCACAGATTCTCACAAACTTAGAAAAAATATCCTCGCATATCAGAATCAAATGATCTTCCTAAAAAGGCCAATTGCAACTAATATGAAGATTCTGTTCAAGGAATAAAAAATTTTCATTTACAATTTGGTCAAATGACTTCTCATAGTTTCTATGGAGCACGGGAATTAGTTGTTATAGACCTCTCTATAGATGGGAATCGACATAGAAGATATGTCCTTAATGTTTGTTGCTGGTGTGTGGGTTTAATAATAAGTTGGCAGATTTATTCTCCATATAACTCAATATACGAGTTGCTGTTGATTATATAGATATTATTCTTTGCATTTTTATATAGGTATAGCATAATTCTTGATGATCAACTCAAGAACAAATCCTTCATTTTGCATTGCAAAATAGAACAGCATAAGCATCAAGAACATGCAGTTGACACATATCTAGCTTTTACAAATGCAAATCCACAAAACAAATCCTATTATTTATATCATTCCAACTATTAGTTAAAAAGAAATCGACTGAGGAGATGCAGAACGCGGATAACTGTTATACTGCTAGAGGCTATAGACAAAAATTAGTGACTGCAATTGTAGGAGCAGACATGAATTAACAACATATTTCTATTCCTTCAGAAAAACTGCTAATGTGTGCAACACTTGTAGGAGCAGACATGAATTAACAAGATATTTCTATTCCTTCAGAAAAACTGCTAATGTGTGCAAGTGAATAAAAGACTATCTGTTTCTTCGATGCACATATATTCCATGTTATCTGCAAGCTCAAATAAAATTGCAAAGAACAGCATGCAAGAGATAATCAGTTTTGTGCAGTGACCATGTAACAAGTTTATACACTTATATGAAATAATAATAAATAAAAGTAGTACAAGTGTGTGGATTTATACAAAAGAATCTGAACAAATATAGGAGTCAAGGGCAAGTGGCCATCTCCAGGGCAAGCATTGTCGTGTCCTTCCTCCAAGAGAAGTATGGAAGCAAGTACAATCATCTTTTTTAGGGTGTAAAGGGGTCCCAGATGCTTAGGATTCATCTGTGAGTGGCCTGATGTCTTATGCCAATAGAAGAATGAGAAAGACTTGGGCCCCTTCTTTGATTTTATATATATTGTGTGGGCTGAATAAGTTCCAAACTTACTGAAGGAGACAAAAGAGAATGTGTTCCTTATTCCATACCTTGCCTCCAAACAATGTCCAACGACAAGCATCTTTCCACCAGTAAATTGATATAATTCCAATGATTCCAGGTGCTCTGGTCAACAATCTTCTTTGTCCTCCAAAACTAGTTTGCTAAAACAATGTTTTTGGGTCTCTATCAGCTCTCATTTTGTTGAATATAACATTCAGTTAAGTTCCATTTATAGCAACTTTACATTTACCATGCACTTTGACAACTGAAACAACCGATTCCCAAAGGCCATGGTGATGGACCAGGATAGATATATATCCATACATATAAGAAATCTGAGGATCTTCCATGAGAATGAGAGAGGGTGATCAAGAAGGTCTCAATGCAACTGAGAAAGTGGATTCCCCTAAACCCAAGTCAGAAAAATTCCTCTCATATCCTGGAATAAGATTCTTGCTTTTGCCAGACGAAAAAATACCATTGCACTCAACTTAAAAGAAAAAAGCTTTCGGTGGATCAATTCCAGTATCTAATGCAAGCGTGAGCATGTTTTGGAAGGGTAAATATGCAGAGGAATTCAATTAGGTAGAAACTATCTTAGAATAGAAAGTGAAGTTAAGAGGAGAGGCCCCACAGTTAAGAAAGTGGGAAGGACAATATCTGTGTTGAAGTTACCGTGAATATTGGATTGGGTCAGGCAAATCCCTTGGCTCTGTTCAAGATTCTATGCCTCACGTATGACCACCCACCAGCCTGTGTATCCTTTATAAAAGCCACGCTGCGGTCCTTTGGTCTATGAGCATTTTCCAAGGCAAAAAAGCAATAAGCCGTAGTAGTCATAGAAAAGTTTCTGCTTAGAAATATAAGGACGTGGATTTGTATCGAAGATTATTGCATTATCAAGTTTCAAGATTTTAGGGAGCAAAAGATTGGATCGAGAGGTAAAAGAAGGCATCAACTTGAACAGGCAAACACTGATTTCGATCACAATTAGGCGTTGTTAGGGCTTGTCCATCAGAAGTTGCATTTCTCGGAGGAGACATGTTCCATCATCACCAACATCAAGCAAAGAACATGCACTCTTCTTCCAGAATGTCAATCCCTCCTGAAAGGCATTTGTTCTTGCAAGGTGGGAATGGCCCTGGTGATTCTGGACTCGTCCTCTCAACAGATGCAAAACCTCGATTAAAATGGACACCTGATCTTCATGAGAGATTTGTAGAAGCGGTCAATCAGCTTGGAGGAGCAGACAGTGAGTATACAAGACGCTTGAAGTATCATGCAACATAACAGCGCATGTAACGCTGAATCCATCACATATGCTTAACTATCTCTCTTTTACTTGCAGAGGCTACACCAAAAACTGTTATGAAGCTAATGGGAATTCATGGACTTACGTTGTACCACCTCAAGAGTCACCTTCAGGTAAATTCTGTTGTAGTTAAAGAGTGCTATAGAGTCGGGGTATTTTATGTCTCATATCAAAATTAATGCATGTAAGATGCTAACTCTAACTTTGGACTAGCAGAAATACAGGCTCAGCAAAAATCTTCATGGACAAGCTAACAATGGAAGCAACAAAATTGGTACGAGAACCTTGCCATTTCCCTAAAACTTTCATCTAATATAGGAACAAGAATGATACACAAGTCATGTTGCACAGGTACTGTCGCCGTGGCAGCTGATAGAATTTCAGAAGCAAATAGAACTCAGATGAACAATTTAAGCATTGGCTCCCCATCAAACAAGTACGGTGACTCCATATGCTTTACGTTCAATTCAAATATTTTCAAATTGCAGAATATTTATGCAAGTATGTAACTCTATGATGGATATTTTAAATCCAGAGGTTTACAGATAAGTGAAGCCCTACAGATTCAAATTGAAGTCCAGAGAAGGCTGCATGAGCAACTAGAGGTGCGTTAGAATTAAAATAATAATAATAATAATAATTAAAGAGTCCTCTTCTACATATATCATAGAAATTTGTAAATGTTAGTGCTATTTCTTGCTCAACACTTCATCTACGATGAATTGACAAAGGTTTGAGTCACTTTCACTCTTGCTTGGAGGAGAAGTCCTCTAAAATGTCTAAAAGAAAACATAAATACCTAGTCAAAGCACGTGGCTCTTTTGATGTTTCGTATCAAGTTGCATATCTGAAGATAAAAGAAATCCTTGTGGGTTGATTCTGAAGTAGCAAATGTCTTCGTTATAAAAGAACAAGCTCACTGATTTGGTAAGTTGTGCAAGATAAAATGTCCAACATCAATAATATTCTTGAAATTTCAGGACAAACTAATAGACTTGATGTCAGCAAAGTATTTCTTAGAACGCTTGTTTGTGACGTAATGTGGTTGGTGATGCAAGGATTATAGATCTGATAATTTGTTTCAATTGTTCAAGGTCCAGCGGCATTTACAGCTGCGCATAGAGGCTCAAGGAAAGTATCTGCAGGCAGTACTAGAGAAGGCCCAAGAAACACTTGGAAGGCAAAACTTGGGTACAGTGGGGCTTGAAGCAGCTAAAGTTCAACTCTCTGAGCTGGTGTCCAAGGTGTCCACTCAATGCCTGAATTCTACATTTTCCGAGTTGAAAGAACTGCAGGGTTTATGTCCCCAGCAGGCACAGACAAACCAACCCACCGACTGCTCAATGGACAGTTGCCTGACCTCTTGCGAAGGGTCTCAAAAGGAACAAGAAATACACACAACCGGAATGGGGTTGAGGCCGTACAATGGCAATCCATTCTTGGAGCCAAAAGAGATAACAGAACAGCACATACTTCAGCAGGCTGAACTCAAATGGGCTGAAGACTTGAAAGATGACAAAATGTTTCTTGCTCCAATAGGAAACAGTGCAGAAAGGAGAACGTATTTAGCAGAAAGGAGTTGCAGTGATTTATCCATGAGTGTGGGACTCCATGCAGAAAGAGTGAACCAGAACAGTATCTTTCCTGAGGGAAGACTTCGTGGAATGAATGAGGATGACAATTTCCAAGACCATACAAACAAAAGGCCAGACTCAACGAAGCTAGAGAAAGAGAAATTGACACCTGGGTATAGGCTTCCTTTCTTTGCAACAAAACTAGACCTCAATTCACATGGGGAAATCGAAGCTGCTTCCGGTTGCAAACAGCTCGACTTGAATGGTTTTGGCTGGAACTGAAGATCGTTGATTTCTACTAGACAACACAAAATTCAGGAGATAGATCGTCTAATTACAAGTATACTTCCGAGGAGAAGGAACTGCCCCCTTGCTAAGGGCATGTGCCCAAGGAACAATCGGTTCAACCTCAAAAGAATAAGTTGCGCTGACAAATGTTAGCTTCCATTAGAACTATGTATGTAAATCAATCTAAGAGGTGCACTTTTTGCTTATTTCTATGCCATTAGGATTTCATAAATTACGTGTCTGAAAAATGACAGAACTTCATCCAGCTGGGTGAATTTTGAAAGCTTATCCACTCCAAAATAAACTGAATTCCGTCACTAAAGATCCTACTCGGTTCCACGTATTGCCTGAAAAATATTTTCTTTGTCCCTGGCACAGAATTACTGAGAAATAAGTGTTGCAAATTTAGTTTACCGGAATAATAGTTACAGACCAGGTCTGAAGAACAGGATAAAGGGGCAACAAACAAAATAACTCTCCATTTCTTTCTTCTTTCCCTTGGTAAAACTTGATATTCCTAGAAAGCAGAAGGGCTGTTGCATCGAGACTGCAAGAAAAGCGGAAAAAAACCATAAAATGGTTGTCTACCACAACCTATAATTTAGGACCTACCTATGTTATTCCAAAACAATCCACGCATTTTAACCCTAATTTTCCCCGTCCTTCACGTAAGTTTTGGTCTCTAACACTTTTTTCCAGCGGATTATCTTAACACTTTTTTCCAGCGGATTATCTTATCCACCTATGTGGTTCTGTTCCCATAACACGACAGCAACCTTGTTCATGTCTTAAGTTTTAAAACCTTTGGTCTTGACTCATTGATTAGTGTGCATCTCACTAACATTCTATTTCATTTTCATCATCCATAATCAGATATGGACAATTCAGGGAAACCGAGAAGAGGCATATACCATTACGCGTTTCCATTACGTTTAAGCATGCATTGGTTTTTGGTTGTTCGGGTAAGCATGCATTGGTTTTTTCTTGTTTATGTATATACTATATTTGGTTTTTATATATAAAGGACACAAGTTATTACTCTTAAAAAAAAAATCTCTTTTTCTTTTTAACTGTATGTTCAGCTTAAAAGTTGATCCCTTCTCGTATAGGGTACTGCTTACTGAAGTTTGGGGACGATTTATCCTCTATGCACTTTTTGGATTTGCATGGAGCTATTTAACCACAAGGCTAATGTTAATGATAGTTTAAAGAGTCTCTCCGTAGAAAATAGATGGCTTTCTTGATATTCATGCTTTACTCCTTAACTAATTATTCAAAAGCTCCAACCGCTTCCTTTGCCACCCAAAGACCAATCACGATCCTTCATCTCTCTCCCATAATTTCTTTTTCCTACAGTACCGAATTGCAAGGTCTCAGATTTGGAGGCTTAGCCTTCACTTTTTCACATGCATCGCATTACCGTATAGTCCACTGTTGTTTGTACCCATATATACCCGTCCAATTAGTTGGATTTGTGTAAGACAAGTTTTCTTTAATGGAGAAGAGCCGAATGATTTATAAAGTTTTGCATGTTATTCCATGTTATATCAATTAAAACTATTGTTTTAATACATATTCCTTTCTAGTTACTTTCCTTGTATATGATCATGTCATCTTCATTTATAATGTTAATTATGACGATTGAATGATATTTCAAAATATTTAACCATATAATTAAACAAAACACAACCCGCCTAGAAAAGCTTTATATATGTTCTAATTTACCAGGTTGCAAATTGTATGTCTTTATCTATTTATATTCACCTATTCTCGTCATTCCCAATTGACCTTCTAGTAGTTTATTAGTCATTTTGAAAAGAAGAAAATGAATAGATTAATAGTGTCCACTTGCTTCACTAATTTATGCATTAGACTTGAAGTTAAAATGAATTCATTTGTATGTTGATTGTTTTATTGGATGTTAACAAATTATACATATTTAATTGCTTCCTCAGTAATAAAAAATGTATGATATTTGTACGTAGATAAATGGAGATGGATGGTTAGGATGGAAAATTAATTATGCTTTATGGTGAGAAGTTTGTCTATAATGAAGATGTTGAATATGTGGGTGGACATGTTGAAAGTTGGGGCATTGAAATTGATAGATTTTGTTATTAGGACCTTGAGAGGATGCTCATGAAAGATGCTAAAGGATCTAAAGCAAATAAGTTTTATGAATAAGGTGCTAAGAGGTAGTCTAAAAAATAGGTTGTTAAAGGTGAGAAAGATTGATAATTGCTTGATAAAGATATATGTAAGCTAATTGAAGAATATAAGATGATAGAGATTTATTTTGATCATAAATCCAAATTTTCACATTTAGAACCAAATTTGGATAAGGAAGTTGGTGTTGAATGTTTTGATGATAATGTTGATGTGGAGGTTATTACTAAGACTGCAAATGATGTCCCCTTCACACTTAGTCCACTATTGTACAATCCACAAATGAAGGTGTCATTGAGTAAGAAGTTGCAGGTGTAAGTGAGGGTGAAATTGATCTAACTAAACAAGAAGTGAATGTTTTTGTTGATGCAAGGATTAGAGAGGAGTTTGATTTTAGAATTGAATGATGAAAAGTTGGAATTGTCTAGGGGTTTCGTTGTTTCATTTAAAAGTGGACAACTGAATTTTAAAAAAAAGAATCAAGAGCAATGTTTGCAAAAAAAAAGATAAAAAGGAAAGATGTAGAAAAAAGCGCAGCTAATGATAGAGATGGTAATGATGGAAATGATGTGCAAAAAGAAATTATGACATTTTACTTTAAGTTAGATGACAATTATAGTTTTAAAGAAGAAGGTGGTCGGATGTGGAAGAGGGGTTAAGACATAAATCAAAACTTTGTAGATTCAACCCTTATAAGAAAAAGATTGAAATTGAACTTGGTATGTTATTTAATGATTATAACCAATTAAAGGAAAGACTTCACAAGTTTGCTATTGATGAAAGAACAGAGTTTTTTTTTACGAGGAACATCAAACAATTTGTGAGAGACAAATGTACGGGCAAAAACTGTAAAATGATATGTTTAAGCCAATTTGGTGAAAGATTTAAATAGTTTTTACATAAGTATTTTCAATTTTCTGGTTATTTAAAATTGAGGCATCATTGGTATTATGGAATGACTACTCATATATATTGTATGCAAGTAAGATTTTTTTAGCATAAGCACATATGCAATCCTATTTTCTATAATAAAAGTGTGGGTTTAAAGTGACTTGCTAACAGTTACTTTATGACTCTCGAAACTTATTGTATTAAAGCTAATAGACTTGAAGAAGTTTGCTAAGAAAGATTTGAGAATCGAATATTGAGTATAATATTTGTTATAGAGCTAGAAAGTTGGTGACAGAGTAAATGCAAACAAGTACAAGAGTATAATATATGCAAGCTGTGGGATTATACAGAAGAGCTTTTAAGGTCAAATCCTAGTAGCATAGTTGAATTGGTTATTGAAATACCATCATTTGGAGATTACTTACAACCATCATTTGATAGAATGTGTGTTTTGAATGTTGCAAGAAGGGGTTCTTAGGTGGTTGTAGAAGGTTGATGTAACTAAATAGTTGCTTTCTCAAAGGGATTGTAAAATGTGAGTTATTGACAGCAGTAAGAAGAGATAACAATAATCAAATATTTTTTGTGACATGGGTTGTGGTTTATACTGAGATAACAAAAACTTGGAATTAGTTCTTGGAGTTATTGAAGAAAGACTTGGATTTAAAAGATGGAGGTGGATGGGCAGTAATTTCTAATCAATCAAAGGTATACCATAAATGTTATATACTTTAATAACGTATATTTACTCTTATTACTTATTTACTATTTTTTTTCAATTGAATGTTACATAGCAGTAGGTAGCTTCTCTAGGTTGAACTAAGGTTTTGTTTTAGACACATGTTCACCAATTAAAGAAAGAGGAACCATAATAAACTTAAATTGGAAAGAATATTCTGGCAATGTTGTAACTCATCTAATAAACCTAACTTATCTTTTTTATTTAAAAGAGTTAAAAGAGCTGTCAGAAAATGATCATAAAGATTTACTAAGAATTCCAAGGGAAAAATGTTCAAGATATATTTCAACACTTTATTCAAGTGTGATATTATAAGTAATAATCTTTTCGAAGCATTTAATGAAAGTATAATTAAATCTTGGACAAAGAACGTTATCGTAGTGCTTGAGTAAATTAGAGTACTTATTATGAAGTGATCAGTTAAAAATAGGAACATAACAAGTAAGTGGAGAGATGACATTGGTCAAATAATAAAGAACAAATTGAGAATTAATAAGGAGTTAATCATTGATTATGAATTTGAGAGTAATGGTGTTATGAATTTAAAGTAATACACAAAAGAGTTAAACATGTTGTAAACTTGAGGCATAAGATATGTTGTTATAGAAGATGGGATGTGTCATGAATCTCATGTTCACATACCATTACTACCATCGAATACAATAATAAAGAGCCCAAAAAATATGCATCACTTTGGTTTTATAAAAGACAAGTATTTATAGATTTCTCAGTATATAATGGAGCCAATTTAAGGAGATAAATTATGGCATTAAGCTGAACATGAACCACCATTATCACCTCCATTTTGAAAAATGTCAAGCAAGCCAAAAAAGAATAAGAGAAAGGAGAATTGGGAAAATTCAATCAAAGGCAATAAGATGTCAAAGAGAGGAATGAAAATAATTTTTCAAACATGCTTCCAACAAATACATAACAAAAAATATTTCCAATGAAAGGTGTGTCATAACAAGTTTCAATCGATACACATGTAAGTTAACACTTTTTTTTTGTCTCTTATATGTTTTGAATCTTGAACATTATTTTTTTTATTTTTACAATTTTATTCTATATATGATGTCCAAGTAAATTATTTTACTATTAATCTTTCAAGTCAGCCATCAAATAAAAGAAAGAGATCAGTCCATATATATGAAGCTTTGTGGTTGAGGAACCTCAACCACCATTAACAAGACGAGTCATAACTCGAAAAAGATTACATATATTGAGCAATGAAAAAGATTTATAGGTTTAAAATTAATTTTCACAATTGGATTACCTTTATATTATTTAGTGATATTTTTGTTAAGATAAAACAAATGCAAGAATGAAAAGGACAAGATCAACAACATAAGGAAATATTACATAAAGTCTTAAGCTTTTGCTTAGAAAGATAGCTAGTTTTTTGGGACCTTTTTGCTTTATAAAAATTGGTGGGTCTTAATCATTTTCAGCCAATGATTCTTGTTCACGTATTAATGTATAAATAGAAAATGCTTTTCAAAATATTGCACCTATTGAATAGTTTAGCATGGGTTAGTGTGAGGCACAATATAAACTGTCAAACTATGTATATATATCATTTCATTTCATTTCCTAGTTACCATATCTTTTAAATAAATTCACACATTGTTATTTAAATCCCTTACATGAGGCCATGAACACTTATGATCACAAAAGAGAAAGTTAATTTAAATAGAAAATGATTCATTACTAGTAAACCTCAAATATATAAAAAATAAAGTCGAACCAATTTCAAAGTAGAGTCCAACTAACTTTAAAGTGGGGGATGACTTAATATTGATGAATGAAAATAACTAGTGTTATAATGAAATCACTGAGTCCCTAAAAAAAGAAATATAATGAAGGAAAGAAAGAACAAATTTAGTTTTTATTCTTATTTCCGAACTTTACATGACGAATGAACATTATATTTCATCATTGCTACTTAATTGGATAGAACTCTATTTATCTTGAAAAACTTTACTAATAGACTTTAATATGGAGTATGAATATATACATTCATAATCGTATATAGACTGGACATTATGATGAATGCTTTGTATATAACTAGTCTAAATAAGATAAATTAAATGAGACATACAAGCTGATAAGAGCAATACTAAAAAGTTCATAAAGTTCTACTTTCCAATACATTAAATAGCAAAAATATAAGGAGTCTTTAGGGACAATATACAAATAGGTTCACCCTTATCTTTAATTTCATCATTCCTTTTATTTCTACATCCACTAATAGCAATTTTAATAAAAATTACCAACAATACAATACTAATAATTTTTGTTTTCAATTTTAGCATTTGTTTCTTTTTTTAGCTTGTTTATCTTCTTCAACTGACCAAGGATGATGCCTAAAGCTCTTTTGCATATTGAAGGGTTAATCCAATAAAAAATTGACAACTTAGATGTTGAAATTAAATGAGTAATGGAAAAAGTTAACCAAATTTTTTAGATTAAGAAGCCAGAAAAATCATAAAACTATAAAATCATAAGATAACTCACCTCACGTCGAGCAAAAGAAACAAAGCATCTTTTAGGATTTCTCTGTCTATGAAGTTTGCATGATAATCATTTACCCACAAAAATAGAAAATTTCTTAATCCAACTAGTTACGGAACTTACATCTATTCTTTAACTCGTAATGTTCAATCTATAATCACTAGAAAAAGATACAACTTAGCACTAACAAATGCCCAATTCTAGTGTTTTCTATAACCTAGGGCAAGAAGTTAAGTAGAGAGAAATGTCAAAAAGCTAAAGTTTTACATGATTTTCTATAACCTGGTGGAAGAAGTTAACTAGAGGAAAATGTTGAAAAGTTGAAGTTTTACATGATTTTCTATAACCTGGTGGAAGAAGTTAACTAGAGGAAAATGTTGAAAAGTTGAAGTTTTACATGATTTTCTCTAACCTGGCATAGCTGTTGTTAACAAATGACTTTTACATGATTTTTAGAACATGCAAAGAGATAGAGTGATAGAAGTATGTTCATTCAGCTAGAGTGACAGAAGTATGTTCATTCAGCTCGGGCTCCAGATTACAGGGGTAAGGATTTTAAATGGATATTAGTGTCAGGTAGAGATAAATCGTCCAAAAATATACAGGCCAAGTTACAGAAGATACAATCAATATACAATATGATTAAGAGTAAAAGATATAAAGCTCCCTTATAGTTTAAGTAAACTTAAAAAAAATCCTTGATCTTTAAAATTATAGAAAAAAAAACTTCTTTAATTCTTTAACTTTTTAGAAAAAAAATCTCTTCTCTTAAATTTTGATTAAAAAATAATAACAAAATTCATGCAGTATGAACATCAAATGTAGACTAATTAAATACTTTTTACATAACAATTCAACCTAAAACAATTATAATAAATTATTAATTTGAGTCAGATTTAGTTACTTTAATTTGGTTTTGAGAGTTAAGTTAGGTTACCTTATTACTAATATATGATTACTTTATTTTTAATGTTCATACTGCATGTGATTCAATATTATTTTTTAACCAAAGTCTAAAAGAAGAGAGTTTTTCCAGAACAATAAACATTAGAAGGAATTTTTTTTTGAGAATTTTAAAGATCGGAGAGTTTTTTCAAGATTTTTTAGACTACAAGGGAGATCTATTTTTTCTTTACTATGATCAATCATAGATGGAAAGAATAAAAAAACATACCAACCTAAACCCTAGTCAAGTGCTTTGAGCTACCAAGATTTGATGAAGAAAAATGAGGATACAAACAGTAATCTTCTAAAGTGCCCTGCACCAATGTAGATCCATCTTGTGACTTTGAAGATTGACAGGTATACATAACGAGCTATAGACTAACAATCATAATCACAAGTCATAGACAAAATAACTCAAATACATTTTGAATTTGAAGTCAACTATTCCCCATCTTAAATAGTAAAATTTAGAAATAGATATTTAGGGATGGCAACAGGTCGGGCTGGGCCGGGCTTGATCCTGGCCCGTCCCGACCCGCCCATGGGTTGGAGCGGCCCGTGGTCAGCCCGAGGCCCACACGGGTCGGTGATTGCCGGCCCGACCCTTC
>JAOQMM010000002.1:6480546-6515197 GCA_027563515.1 Erythroxylum platyclados
CGACCCGCCCATGGGTTGGAGCGGCCCGTGGTCAGCCCGAGGCCCACACGGGTCGGTGATTGCCGGCCCGACCCTTCTATGTTATTTTTTAAAAAATTGTCAAAACGACATTGTTTTTTTTACACATTGAAGGCAGCCCATGGGTCAGGTCGGGCAGGCTCGCCTACGGCTGCCCTTGGCTTGTGGCCCGTAGGCCGACCCACGGCCCACTCAACTTGGGCCAAACGCGGATCGGGCCGAGCCGATTTTGCCATCCCTACAGATACTAGACCATAACCACAAAAGTACAAATGGCAACAAAATTTCATGTATAAAAAGAGAAGCTGACACAAAATAAGAAACAGACATAATGATGCAGAGCTTATACAGAAACAAAAAAAATCTTGCTTGCCCTCCTATCTTTTATTGATCTTGCCTTGTTCTCTCGGCACCAGATCTTCTGTACCATTTTTTGTGTTCCAACTCTGTATCATATATTTTTAAGCACATATTTATGTGGACCCTATATAAATGTGTGGATAAGATTTAATGGAATAAAGTAGGAACTGTTTAACTGGAACATATAGGGATAACAATAAATCAGGCTAGACCTGAGCCTCACTTGGCCTAGCGAGCCGGTGCCTGACCTGTCTATACTATTTTTGAAAAATCTTAAACAAAAAGACGTCATTTTGTACAACCTAGCCCGTCTAACCCGGGCTAAGCTGGAAATGCTGGATAGAGGATCTATCCCTTGTTCTCTCAATTGACATTAGTTTTCGAGAGAAAGACAGGGTTAGCACCAGTAAATGAGATGTTGGTAAAGACGACGCATATAATAAAATATTAGAGATGAAGACTTACATAAAGGAAGGTAAAGATAATGCAAATAGAATATATACATAAACATTTTTCTTGAATTGAATGCACGATCACTTTAATAATTACGAGATCAGAATATAACAATAATGTATGGTTAAACGTAATGCTCACTCGAACAAGAACAAACCAGTGCATGCTTAAACGTAACGAAAACCTCAATGGTATATGCCTTTTCTCAGTTTAAGGATGATGGAAACCTCACGTGATGTTTACTAAAACAAGAACAAACCAACACGTGCTTGAATGTGATGGAACCCTCGACGATACACTTCTTCATAATTTTTCTAAAAATTAGTCACTTAACTAAAAAAATTTTAAAATTTGACACAAAAATGAAAAATTTTAAAAGGTTTATTTCAGTTAAATCTTTTATCCCTTAATTATTAAATAGAAAAGTAGTATTTAACCATATATTCTTAAATTTTTATATAGAAATTTCTAAGGGAATAAAGAGGTTAAAAAAAACTTAAAGAGACATTTTTTAGTTAAAATATCCGATGAATATAAATTTTTGGATCCAGTGAAAGTAGTTAGCCTATAGGTAACAGTAACTCACACTTCTCTCTTGCTAGTAATAATATAAAGAAATATATAATTAAAAAAATTAAAAATGTTATATTACATGAATATAAATATTTCTTAGAAAATCAATTTCTTTGCTAGAATCTACCTTGTATTCTTGACTTCAAATATTATGACAAAAAAATTGAAGTACAAAAATCTGACTTATATTTTTGACCTAAAATATTGCAAAGAAAAAAGTTTAATAACATATTCTGATTTTTTTTTTCATTATAGAGAATAATTAATTGAAAATTTTATTGTATTCTTAATATGGAAAATCAACACGAGGATCCTAATGGGATGTAACAAAATATGACACGGTAACACTTCCCTAAAAGCATAACCATCCCAATACTAACAATTAAAAAGCATTATTAAACATAAGTTGTACAAAAAATCTAGGGGATGAGAAGCTGCCTAGGAAAATGAGTAGAAGTAAAATGTCTTTATAATGATGTGAGTTTTGTACCGATTGCTATCGACCGAAAAATAATACGAAATTATGTTTAAAGATATTAGTTGGTACCAATAATTTCGTATAGTACTGGTCAATAACTTTGAAAAACAAGAGGACTGTTAGATTTTATTTAGTTAGTTATTTAGTTCAACTTTTATTATGATTTTTTAATGTTTATGTTTAAAATAAAATAATTTTTTATTACTAACAATAATTATACATTAAATAAAACATAAAAATAAATTATTTTTAATTAAATTTATTTTAATCTTTTATATAATATTTATTAATAAAGGATTATCAAAAAATTATTTTATTTTTTGAAATAAATAATTTAAAAATTATTATTTAAAAAATAATATTTATTTTTAAATTAAGTAAATATTTATTGTTTTTAATTATTTTATTCTTAATATTATTGAAATAATATTCATTATATTTGAATGAAGTATAAAAGTAACATCACAAATGACAATAAAAATTTATTTACATTTTTATGAAATATGGAAATTATCAATTTTTTTGGTTAATATATAAAAATTTATTTAAAATCATGTTAATATGTAGTGATTTTAAACATATGCTAAGTTGAAAATTCAATTATTAAGAATGGATAAAAATATAATTCTATTAAAATTTAGTGTCGTTATTAATATTATTTTGTAAATATTAAAGTGTAAGGAGATGCAGTGATGAGACCTTTGATTGACCCGAGAAAAGTATTCCAAAAAGAAAAAATAAGTTAATTTATTAAATTTCAGATATTTAATGAGAACAGCATAATAAAACAGGCTCTTAATATAAAAGGAGATCCAAGTTGGCAGCAGCAATCCAAACATGGACTCGAAAATCCCCAAAAAGAACAGAACTAGTGAGCCCACAGTTGCCTCAAAATCCAGCCTGAAGTAACCGGGCGAGGTTCGATGAATCAAATTATCCTGTGGCCTGTAGGTGTGGTCGAGACTCTCGTGTCACCCATAAAATAAGAATCAATCCTAATAGTACTGTTACTGCTAGATACCTAACAGAGCACAACAAACACACACCGAAAGCTTCCCTAATTTTTTTTTTTTTGGATGATAAGAAGTTTTCACCATGGGAGCGAGTCGCAAACTTCAGGGAGAGATAGATCGCGTCCTCAAGAAGGTCCAGGAAGGTGTCGACGTCTACGATAGCATCTGGAATAAGGTCATACTCTTCGTTTCTCTCTCTCTTTCTTTCTGCTTTAGTTTTTGGTATTAAGCTCTGGAAATTGCATTTCTGTATGGCTCTGTTTGATATGACATTATTTTTGACGCATATGTTCTCCGCAATTGACCACAGGGTCAAATGCGGTTTCTATTCTCCTTGTTCTCATGTGGTTTCCTTGTGAAAACGTAATGTGGATTTAGGTTTATGATACGGACAATGCTAATCAGAAGGAGAAGTTTGAAGCTGATTTAAAGAAGGAGATCAAGAAGCTGCAGAGATATAGGGATCAGATTAAGACATGGATTCAGTCCAGTGAGATCAAGGATAAGAAGGTCAATTCTTTTGTTTCATTCATAATCGTAATGTTTGAAGCATGCTTTTAATTTTGTTAGAAATAATTTAGACACATGGCATGATAGTTTTCCACCCTAGGATCATCTGATATAAACACAATATAGATGCCTAGCTTGTGAAATTCATCCTTTAATCCAGCAGTATGTTCTCTTGATGTGAGCCTAGACAAAGAATACGGTTATATCTTCTGATTTATAATTAGTTGTTCACCTCTGGGTTTCAGACTCAGATGGTTAAAGGTTTCTGTTCTACAAGTATTATTAAGAGGAGCTCCACATCCTTTTATCCTAAGAGTTGAATACATAGACGCTTTTTGTGTTTTGCAGTTTTATCTGTAAAGGAATTTTGTTGCATTTAGATCCCTTAGTTTCAGTTATAAAACAATTACCGATTTGGATGATTAAGATAGCTTTGTTTAAGTCCTTTAATCCATTGCTATGCGATGAATTACTGGAAAACCAATGTTTATAAGTAAATTATATCAGTTTCTGTTAGTGATACATCCTTACCTAAAAGTAATGTCCATAAGAAACATCCAACATACTGTTTCTCAGTGATCCTTTTTCCTTTGATAATCTTATTATACCCCTATCAGGGGTATGCCAATTTTGAACATTTTATTGCATCTTTGTTAATGTGAATTGCAAAGATAACTTCTCTTCCTCTACATGTACTTGGCATGGGTATTGCTGTTGGGGGTTAATGTCTTTTTCCTTGTATATTCTCTGTTTGTTTAGGTTAGTGCCTCTTATGAACAGGCTTTGGTGGATGCTCGTAAACAAATTGAGCGTGAAATGGAACGGTTTAAAATCTGCGAGAAGGAAACTAAGACAAAAGCATTCTCTAAAGAAGGCCTGGGGCAACAACCTAAAACTGTAAGATTTGTAAACTTATACTTCTTTGTTTATGTTATAGTCTGTGGAATAATAATAATCTTGCTGATTGCTGGGTAGTTTGTTCAAAGCTGAATATTATCTGACTTGTTCTTTTAATGCATGTTTCTGGATTTCCTTGAGTAACTGAATGTCCTCTTCCATTTTCTTGACTTCGTGTACTTCCTCAATATGTTGTGATTGTGTCTAAAGTGTTTTGGGTTAACTCTCCTGCTGGTGATTGTTGTTTATTTTCTGTAGTTAGATCTTCCTGATCATTTCTTGTAATTGCTCTACTTTTTAGTTGTGAAAAACAGAAAAACTGGTTAGGTGTCAAGGTATACGTAGTCATGGTTGAGTGCTTAGAATTGGGTGGATCATTCAGTGGGTCTTTATTCGAGTAAGGTGCTTCAACAGTATTTAGATGATGATTACCATTTGCTTGAACTTTTTTTGTTAAAACTGCATTTTTGTTTTAGTTTAGTATTGCCTATTGTGTGATTGGTGATTTTTCAAGGAACTTTTGCCTATTTTTTTTTTTTCTGTTTATGCTGGTTCTCATATCTTCATGTTTCAAGGAAATTTCGCTTTGCATGATTCCTGAGTACTTGTGACCTCATTATTTCACTTATAATGATTTGAGAAAGTAAAGAGTACTCCTTTGGTGGAGAATCAGACCTAAGGGCTCCAAATAGAACTAAAAAAATTTATTTAAAACCTCCAGGTTGTTATTTCTCTCATTGGTCTTGTTTTATTTTCATTTATAGGACCCAAAGGAGAAAGCTAAATCAGAGACAAGGGACTGGTTGAATAATGTGGTATGTAAATAAACTTTAAATTTTAATATCTGTTATTACATTGTTATTCTGTTAACATCTAAATAGTTCTGGAGTTTTTTTTCTCTCTCTCTCTCCCCCCTTGTTGGCTTTGGTGCCTGATAACTATTCATTTTTGTTTTGCTAGGAAGAACCAATATAACAATGAATCTAATGCTTAAAGGCTTCTATTTGTAGATGTTTTGACTATAATAATAACTGGACATTCAATTGGAGTAATCATTTTGACCTTGCTGAACTCTCTATTGAGTTATATTGTCATATTTCTATCTGTGTGTTAGGTTGGAGAGTTGGAATCCCAAATTGATAGCTTTGAAGCTGAGATTGAAGGATTATCTGTCAAGAAAGGAAAGACAAGGCCACCCAGACTGGTTGGAATTCAATCAGTGAAATTTTCTGCAATTGGTTTATTATTTTTGCAGTCTTTGATGTTTCTTTCTTTGTCTTGCAGACGCATCTAGAGACATCTATTACTCGGCATAAGGCTCATATAATGAAACTGGAACTGATATTAAGGCTACTGGATAATGATGAATTGAGTCATGAGCAGGTCAATGATGTCAAAGATTTCTTGGACGATTATGTGGAACGTAATCAGGTTTGTCTTTTCCTTGTTATTTAACCAGACATGACAGTGCATATGCTACATATCCTGACTAACATGCTAAATGTGCAATATAATGTTCCTTTTGGATTGCCGTACAACCTTATATCAATATTCTTAACAACTTTATAGATTTTTTTTTTTTTTTTGCATAATCTCACTAGATGTGTGGTTTTCCTCTTCCTGCAGGAAGATTTTGATGAATTTAGTGATGTTGATGATCTATACAGTTCATTGCCATTAGACAAGGTGGAGTCTCTTGAAGATCTAGTTTCAATTGGTCCTCCTGGTCTTGCTAAGGTGAACCTTCAAGCTTTAAATTTGTGCTTCTACCTCTTTTGCTGCGTTGGAATTGAGGCTCTGTGAAGGAGTTAGTTTCATGTTTGTGATACAAGAATAATTCCACTACATGGTTTCATCTATTTATGATTTTTATTTCTCCGTGATTTAGTTTTCAATATGATTGATAGGGTGCTCCAGTTCATAGCTTGAAGACATCTTTGGTGGCATCAACATCTCAAATTTCTGTAGGTGTTTCTACAGCTAACGGTTTTGATCAACCTTATTCTTAATTTGAACCCGTTTAATGTGTATATATCTCTGGAAATAGTTTGCAACTCCTGAATTTATGCTGATGTGTCATCCGTTACGTTTTGGACATTGCACTGTACAGTGGATGCTGATATAGCCCATTGTTCTAGGTTTCCAACCTGTCCTATGATATCCTTCTCTCTTCCCTTAAATTCAATTGGCAAGGGAAGTATAGAACTTTCAATTTCCTGGTGGCTCGTCTTTGACGTTTTGGTTTTTAGAGTAAGGGTTGTAGGATCAAAGATGACTTCTCCATATTGTTTCTCTATGTTTCAATTACTGATGTTATCCTCTACCATATCACAATGATTTTACTTTGAGCATTGCAATGGACTTTACTCAATTTCCATTTCTCCATTTTTAATGGAAAATTCAATTGCTTCTTAATTATGATTGGGTTCGGTGATCAGCAAAGCCTTTGCTTAAGTAACAAATGCTTTCTGTTCTTGTCAGAGAACTATATCATGCTTGGTGTTAACCAATGAACAAACTTGGTTTCGTACATATTGAATTCCCATTTCTCCAATTATGTGTTTTATCTTGTACTGACTTCTGCCGTGCATACAAGTATGAGGAGTAATGGTTTCTTTCCAGGCCACTCTCTCTAGTACTCATAAGGAAAGTACTTCTGTTCAGGAGCTAGCTGATGATACTGCTTCACAAGATAGCACCACGGATACTATTGCAAAAACTCCACCTGCCAAAGGTAGCATGGTTAGTTCTGCTGCAGCAACCCCAACAGGGAACCCTTCAACTCCAGTTGCAGTGAGTGGTACAGCTCATACACTGACTGGTGTATCAGGTGCTTCTACAGCGCTTCCAGGTGTTACTTCTGTTCGAGGTGTTCTGGAAAATGCATCTACTGCCAATCCTCCATCACCTGCAGCACCAGCTACTGCAGTCAAGGAGGAAGAAATTGCAGGGTTCCCTGGCCGCAGATCATCACCTTCTCTTACTGATACTGGATTGGCAAGGGGCATAACTAGAAGTGGTCTCTCTAGTCAGCCTTCATCTAGTATGTCTCTTAATTCTGGCATAGTTCCCAGCACTGGGGCCCTTGGCACAGTACCCTCTTCCACTGACCTGGGGAAAAGAAATATTTTAGTAACTGATGATAGGATTGGGAATAGTGGAGTAGTGCAGCCTTTGGCTTCTCCACTGAGTATGAGAATGATATTACCTCAGGCTAGCAAGGCTACTGATGGAACCAGCACAATCGATTCTAGCAGTGTTGGTGAAGGTGCTGCAATAGGTTCAAGAGTCTTCTCCTCTTCCTTAGTCCCAGGCATGCAATGGAGGCCTGGAAGCTCCTTTCAAAATCAGAATGAACCAGTAAGCCTTTATCAACATTTTTATGAATTTCAGATTTGAAAATCCTAAGTGTTATTTGTTTCCACTTGAAGATCATTGACGGCAAGATATTTGTTTATTTTCTGAGTTTTTGGATTTAAAATCCTTCTTATTGAAGGTGTAATGATTTGTGGAGTTAGTGGGTACATGAATTTGGTAACCTTTATTTTAGCACCAAGTTATGTAACACTTAAGCTTGAAGAGATGTAGTCTATGCTGGAATTTTGCTTGGCTAAGTTAAGAAAATTGTAGAAATAGGTTGGCTTGATGACATCCTGCTTGGTTGGGATTTGAAGATAACAAAATTTGACATTGTCAAGTGTGATGTAAACTTAAGGTGTCACTTTTATTCAAAATTATTTGTTTTGAGCTCAAAATAGGAAATGTTCCAATTTATTGAAACTTTAGCAAGCATAGGATTTAGTAAGTTGCAACCCTTGGCTTAATAGCAAGGTGAACTATATAGTTTGCTCAGTTTTACTAGATGGAGCATTCCATTATTATTGCATGCAGATAGATAATATTTCAGATGTTTGTGTGATAAAAAATTGTAATGTTGATTAATAGTTACTAATTTATTATTGCTGTAGGTGGAATCTCTTGCTATTTGAATTTTGTACAGTTTTTTTGGGTTGTCACTAGCAGGATAAATTGCTCAGGGGCATAATGATCTGATTGGAAACAGGAAGAATGGGCTGACACTGATGGATTAATCTAATTCAGGATAACAAGTTTAATTTAATTGTGTTCCTTCACTGAACTGGATTACATTAATGACCTAAAATAACACACATAGGGACACCTGCAAAATGCATATTAAGGTCACACCTAGCTGAAAATGTCGCAAAAATATGACTATAAGTCTGAAATTATATTCTGCCATGGCCCCCAAAGCTTCTGACCAGTGAAAAAGGAGGACGGGATTGATAAATGTTCCTTCATGTTATCATAAGGTAGATAAAACTGTTTTAACACCCAAGCTTTTAATCCTCATCTATTTGGGATTGTCATTTGAAGGGCTTAGGAACTTTGCATGTCCCTGTGCACTTGGCAGTAGTAGTCATTTTAAAGAACTGTTTCAAAAGTGGATATTGTTTCCATTTCAGGGGCAATTCCGTACTAGAACTGAGATTGCACCCGATCAGAGGGAGAAATTCTTGGAACGACTACAACAAGTTCAGCAACAAGGTCACAGTACCCTTCTTGGCATGCCACCTCTGGCTGGTGGAAATCACAAACAGTTTTCTTCTCAACAAAATCCACTTCTGCAGCAGGCAACCTTTTCTCCTTCAAAATTTTGTTTCTCTTGCCTTCTACTTTCTTGACAAGTTGACCTATAAACTTTTGAACAGGTCTTTCAGGTTGTTCATTGACAATTTAAGTACTCATTGTCTTAATAAACGTTTGCTCAGAAATAAATTCATAGTCCCAAAAAGGTTTTTGTTTGTAGTTGGGTTAGGTACTCTTTTCAACTTTTATCTCTTGGAGATTAGTGGGTGTGGAGCATCCAGTTGTCTTCTTTATCAATGTGATGCCACTATTAACCAGTTCTTATCACATGCATTTGTTGCTAACCCTTTTAAGTTTTCATGAAGGCAATTTAACATCGAGTTTACAATTTCTTTTGATGCTCAAATATCGAAAATAGTTTTTCTTTCCTGGTTATATGTTCATTTGTCAACATGGCTTTAAGCAATTGTCATGTGAAAGGAAGGCAAATAAATCTTTCTGATTAAGGATCATAATCATATTAACTCATGATTGTGGCTAACAATTTCTTTGAAGATATTCTTTTTATAGCCCATCTTCTAATTACATAAAAGAGAATTGAGATTACTTTGACACAACTCTCTTGCTTGTACCTGGCTGTTTTTGCAGTTCAATTCTCAAAGCTCATCTGTGCCTCCACAAGTTAGTTTGGGCCTTGGTGGTCAGGCATCGAGTCTTAATTCTGTTACTACGGCTGCCGTACAGCAGTCAAGTCCCATCCATCAGCAGTCTGTCCAACAAGTTGTAATATCAAGTGGTGCAAAAGACGCTGGTACTCTTCTATTAGCTGGTCTTTTTTTCGGGCGCACATATAAATTGCTTATGTTGGTGAATGGAATTGACAATGCAGATATTGGGCATGGAAAGGTTGACGAGCAGCAGCAAGTTATAACTTTACCTGATGACCCAACTCCAGAATCTGCTCCAACATCTGGACTTGGAAAAAATCTTGTGAATGAAGACGGATTAAAAGTTCCATATGCAATGGATACTCCTGTATGTAGACTTGCCCACCTCTTTCTATCGGTTTTGTTTAGCATTATATTGAGTCCTGTTGGGCATGGGGATCCACAATCTACCTTGATCAACCTGCATCACTTCTACATTAGCATGGGGATGAAAGCTGAGAAAAGTATTTCAAACAGAAGAATAGGCCAGGACTTCATTAACCACTTGCTATCTGATTACATCTCTACCCTTGTAAATTCTAGGACTGAATTGATTATTCTACTTAAATATTGTTATCATCTATAAGATTCGTGGGGACGGACCTAATAGTGGTGAAAACAAGAAATCTAATTACAATAGTTATTACATCCTTAGGAAAAAGGAAATGGGAGAGGCAATGTTTGCAACTGACTGGGCCTATATTAGTGTAAAGGATGATCTGTGGGTCTGGTTGAGTAGAGAATACATGAGAGAGATATTGTAAGTCCCATGAGGCTGGTAGAAGCACATTTCCTTGATAGTCTTAAATATATCTGCCATAGAGGAGTGTATGTCCAAGCATGTGTGACTTGAGCTGCTTGTAAATGCTTTTTTGCTGCAGGGAGCAACATCTGGCTCTTTGACAGAACCTGTTCAAACGCAAAGAGATATTGATCTCTCTCCTGGACAGCCCATACATTCAAGCCAGCCTTCTAGTGGCCTAGGAGTTATTGGGCGAAGAAGCATTTCTGACCTTGGTGCCATTGGTGATAGTGTCAGTGCATCTGCTATGAATTCTGGTATAGTGAATGATAAAATGCACAATTTGCAGATGCTGGAAGCTGCATTTCTCAAACTTCCTCAACCGAAAGACTCGGAACGTGCCAGGAGCTACACTCCTGTATGAATTCCTTACAAAACTCATTGTACACCACCAGTTAAAACAACGATAGTGTTAGGTTACATAAAAGTCTGTGTTACTTGTTTGGCTTTGCAGAAGCACCCCGCAGCAACACCTCCTAGTTATCCTCAAGTACAAGCACCCATTGTGAACAACCCTGCATTCTGGGAACATGTAAGCTTGGATAGCTGTGGACCTGATACCTTATTCTTTGCATTTTACCATCAACAGGTAATGGGGAAGACATGTCTTTCTATTCCTATCTCTGATTGTATGGTATTGACCTTATTCTCATGCCAAGTGTTCATTTCTGCAGAATACCTATCAACAATATATGGCTGCAAAAGAGTTGAAGAAACAATCTTGGAGATATCACAGGAAGTACAACACCTGGTTTCAACGTCATGAAGAGCCAAAAATTACCACTGACGAATATGAACAGGGAACATATGTGTATTTCGATTTCCATATTGGCAATGATGACCTCCAACATGGATGGTATGCCGATTTTACTTGTGTTCTTTATTCTTATCCATTGAAACTGATGTTTTTGTCTTAACTTGAATTGCAATTGTCGCAATTGCATGAGAAACAGTTTTCTTCAGCATGTAACTTAAGTCCCAGCACTGTTTTAACCTGGCTGCGAATGATTTTTTTTATTTTTTTTTGAAAAAAGCTGGGGACAAACTTGGTGTTATCAAAATGAGAAATCGTTAACCATGTTAACATATATTAGTCACTTTATTGTTCACTCTTTCCATGTGTGTGCATTGATAGTTTTCTGGATTTAATCCTCTGCTTCTTTTGTTCAGGTGCCAGAGAATCAAGACAGACTTCACTTTTGAATATAACTATCTTGAAGATGAACTTATTGTATAGAAGATGCGGAGTACTACAGCATGCCATATGGACTCCTGGTACATGTCATTCCAAGTTACCAGCTATGCTGCTTGATTTCTGCCAAAGTTTTATTGATTGTAGTCATGAAATTTTGCAAAAGCAAGTGGATAATCCATTGAGAATCCTCTTCTGCGGGATCGTAGTACCAAGGCACGACGTCATAGAACACTTCCACCGTATCTTTTTCTTGTGTTGTGGAACTCTTCCCTGACCGTAGTCTGTATTCACGAAGCTTATTAATGAGAAGTTGTTTCTCCTCCTCGATCCTACTAAAAGAAGCTTATTGAGATATATAGCCAAGATGTCCAAAAATAAAAGCAATTCCGAGACAATTACCCTTCAATGCGACTATAATACGGGTTCAGATCTTTTGTATCTGTTACTCTGTTTTAATCTTATTTTTGTCTCAAAATAACGTCGTTTAATATTTACTTATATATAAAATGATTTTATTTTGGGGGCAAAAATAGGGTTGGAATAGAGTAATGGAACAGAAAATCTGATACCCTATAATATGCCATGTAGGCTGTACCTGCGATGAAGCATGCATGCCATTGATTTTAACATCCTGTTCGCAATATTTAAGATTTGATGTGCTATGTTTTCGGTGAGATGGTTGTGCAGGGGGAAAACGGAAACGAGGTCTAGTTTTTGGACATTGAGTGTCTGGGGATTCACAAAAGACAGCCATCGGTGTGCAATTTTAAGTACATCCCTTACTATTGCTTGCTTCTTCAGCGTTCCATGTGCCTGTGTATCCGATGAGTATAGATCTGGACAACTGGGGTAGGCATCCTTTGAGTGCTGTAGGTCCATTGTACTTTCCAGTTCATTTCTTAAGTTTTCGGCAACGCTCCACGTTTAAAGTTGAATCTAGGCAGGTACAATTTTTGCGTCGCAGAGCAATGTGAGAGCTTTGAATTATATGCTTCCGTGGATTTTTCAGATGTTAAAAGGTGATCAGGTAATAATTATAAAAAATATTGACAGATTGTAATAAGAAATCAACATTGTGATTTAAAACTGATATTATTGAACTCAATAAGCATAAGCTTCGTGATATAGATGCATGTTGTTCAACCATCTAGGCAGTTCTGGTTGATTAATACAGAAATGTATGACGCAAGTATGTTTTGAGTTAATCAATGCTCTCACTGAGTCCCTAAATAGGACATCTTGCTTATCCTCTTTAGGAGGAAAAACTGTGAATATCTGTCTCTTGAATAAGCTGTTGGAGTTCAACGTGTTTGGCAGTAGAAAGTGTTGATATTTATTTCCTTTATATCAAAGAACATCAACAATTTTACAAAGTACTTACAGAAATCAATATCTCATTTTAAGTTAAATTAAAGAGTGTGAATTATACTTAATTGTATCAAAATTCATGTTTTATAAAAAATCAAATAAAACAACTTTTGAAATAAACTTAATGTAGTCTACAATCAAATATTTTTGAACCAAAGTCTTAATGTATAAATCTTTTCAAATCTTCCATTAAGATTTACATTAATAAGCTTATTAAAAATTAAATGAGAAAGAGTTTAATATACTATTTCTAAAACTACCTACATTAAATTTCAAATTATACAATATTATAGAGCTACTTTATGTTTTGAGTTAGAGCTTTATTTGGTTTATGCAATAATATTATCATTCTTAGACTAACACTAATATTAAAACTTTGTAATTACTGGAAATATGTTTTTGGAGTCAAGTGCGTACTTTCCAAAGTTAGTATATTAAACTTAACGATCCAGTGATATTTGAAATATCATTTTTATGTTAGAGTTATAGGTTCATTAGGATTTATAATGTTAGCTTTATGTTGAAAATTGGAAATAATCACATTGAAATAGAGTGTTAATAAATGGAATTAGACTTTAATTAAAATTTATATATTAATATTTGATCTTTTTAGTAGGTGTTAATAAGTTGGGCATCTACTTTGCTAGGAATTTTATATAAGTCAAAAGTCTAACGTGTCCAGTACATAAGAATTTCTACTTTATAAAAGTCTAAAGAAAGTTAAAATGTACACAATTTTTCTTTTCCTTTCTTTTGTGTTTGTAAAAAATACGGTTTCCGAGATTTTATTGTCACCCATTCTCACCTTATAATTCAAAACATTTTTATCTGCGTCCTTACTTGTTGATATATGTGCATATTACAGATTAGAATCTCTCATTTCTTTATTGGCCAAAGAGCATGATGGCCGTTAGTTTGGAGGTTGGGAGTGGGCGTTCGATATCCATGAAATAGCTATAAGAATCTTTTTAATGCGTGATCTCTTGGAGATGCATTCTAGGAGCAAGTGCATATAATAATAAAATGGGGAAATGCGGAGGTACCAACGTGACATGTGTATATGAGAAAAGAGATCTGAGCCAGCGAATGTCGTCCTATCTTTTTCTTATTAATGAGGTTCAGATCTGTAGTTAACATGCTAAGGTACCTTATCTGGGTTTATTGTATGAATTCAAGATCGCTGTACTTCTTCAACGATGTTATATTTGTGTAGTAAAATGTTAATTAAAATCAGAAATCGGTTTTCATTATGAAAATGTTGAATTTTAACAAGCTCTGCCATTCAAATCATTCATAATTATACATGTTTACTAGGACTTTTCAACAAAAATCCAACTAAATTACCCTATTTCATTGAAAATAGTTAAAAGGAGGTAATGTTTTTTTTCTTCCTTTATGTAGAGCCAACCTATTAAGCCAGCCCAGTTTTAAGCAAACGCAAGAAAGACAAATGCTCAAAGCCCATTCTTGACTTACTCTTATTATTATTTTATTTATTTTTTATAAGAGTCTATTTTTTATACTTATAAAGTAAAAAGAAGACAAAATAAAATCTTTTTTTTTTACTTAGATCTTATAAAATATTAGGGACGAGTTAGCATGAAAATTAGTTGCAGCCATCTTGGAGATGTCAGAAGTGTACATAAGGTGTATTATGCAACTAATAGGAGCAAACTCTGAAATTTAGAAATTCTTAAATTTCAAAACTAAATTGTATCCTTTTCATAACCCAAGAAGGAGAAGTATGAACATAAGTGGGCATAACAAGGTCTTTATCCGGTGGGATTTGGAATTATTCTGACAGTTGAGCCATCTCCATACAAAGGAATCCGATTTTTGATCTTCTCTGAAAGAGACATTGTCACTTCCATTGACAAAGAGAGCTCTTTAATACAAACCTAGTCCAGAGTTCTCTTCTTCTAATTGCAATGCAACACCTTTAAACTTCCAACTATCATACTTTTTGTTATTAATACAACTTGTATGCTGTATGTATCACATGACATAAAGATCTGGTCTTCGGGAAAGTACCACTTTTATATTAACTTAGAGATGATCTTACCTTATGTTTTCTGTCGGCCACCGACCCTCCTCGAGCTAAAACACTAAACCAAAAAGGTCGGATCAAGAACAAAAACTTCAAGAAAGCTAGCAGAGCATACGTATAGTATATATACATATAATTATATTTTTGAATAAGTTAGTAATTTTAAAAGAAGTTATTCCAATCACTTCACTTTCAAAAGATATTTATTGTATTCAAGTACTCGCATAATAATGAGAATATAAAAACAAAAATATACAAATCAGTTACATTGAATGGTTCAACATATTAAGCTATAGTACGTGTATCTAGTTTTTTTATTAGTCTCCTTTCTTCCATACTGTTATGATGACGATGATGTCTCGAGTATCCTCCTTAGTAGTGGGTAAAGCAGAGCTGGGGCTGTCTCAATGGAAGCCGCGTCATTGCCACATAGGGATAGGGACTGGGACCCTTCCTTTCCCAATTCAAAAATCTGGAAAACAGAGTAAATGCAGCTTTTTTTTACTGTAAATCACGTTTTCCAACGTAACTTCCTATTTAATTAATACGTTAGTGCATAGATGATTTGGTCATCACATTTTCAAAACTACACATAACTCCCCCTTTTCAGACTTTCCTCTCAACTATAGACGTTAGGCCTTAAGAAATGGTATCTCCTGATTAAAATCCGAGACTTGACAAAAACCATCACGCAAAATCTGATTCTGTTTTTTAAACCCTCTGTTCCTTTGCTTTCTAGTGGATTTGTCTTTTTATTTCTCGCCTCTTCTCTCTCTCTCTCTCCCCAACTTTTCATTCTCTTTAAAGTTTTATCTTTTGTTGCATCCTTTCCATTGTTTGATTTGTAATTCCTTTTGGAAGGACTTCACCATTTGATTATCATCACCAAATCTGAAACTTTTGGGCCTTTCGGAGCATTTATTTGAATATTGCTCTGTTTTCTCCTTCGGTCCTTCTTATAAAGCTTGTTACTTTTGGAGTCCCTTGTTCTTTTGGAAGTTATTATTTTTTGCATCTTCAGATGTTAACTGCTTTCTGGTTTTAATGTTCTGTTGACAACCCATTTCTTCTTTCGATCAAATCAGCGTGTCTTCTCGTGTTTCTGTTTCAAAGTTCATTCCTTTATTATTTCCCTATTCTCTACTTGTTATTCTTTTCATCCTACATTTTTTTTAGGACTCTTGATTTGCTTCCTTTTTATTCTTGAGATATCTCACGATCTCAAAAGCCCTCAATTTTTTGTCATTAAATCGCTGGATTTTCGCTGTTTCCGCGTACCCATCTACCGAAAACCGTCTCTTTCCCTATAAACACAAAAAACAAAAAGAGGAAATACCAGAGTCTGGTAGCAAATAAATAACATTTACTTTATTACTACTTTCTACTCCCTCCAGCCCAATCTGCTTTTGTCATTCTTCCCAGAAATCCATACGCAAAACATGTACAGTTCTAGGTGTCTCCAATGGGTTCTATTTGTTGGCCTTTTGGGAACTTATGTTCATGGTCTGGGGGTCAACTGGGGAACTCAGGCTACTCACAAGTTGCCTCCAAAGACTGTTGTGCAGATGTTGAAGGACAATGGAATCACAAAAGTGAAACTTTTTGATGCAGACCAGAGCACCATGAGTGCCCTTGCTGGGAGTGACATTGAGGTCATGGTGGCTATTCCAAATGACCAGCTAGCTGTAATGACTGATTATGATCGTGCCAAGAAGTGGGTCAGCAAGAATGTCACGGTTTACCACTTCAACGGAGGAGTTAAGATTAAGTAAGTTTCGACCTTTTCAGCTTCAATCTTTTTTAGCGTTTTGTATTTAATTCTCGGTGGGGGTTTAAAGTTTCTATCAGATGTTGTTGTTGGTCTGTTGATCTCTGTGAGGCGTTATTGGTCCAATCACTTTCACATATATGGTTTGTTATCGTTTTAAAGGTGGATATGCTATATGATTTTATTGTTCTTCTTTATCCATGCAAATGAAGCAGGAATGATGTGGTGATATTGAAGTTCTATCATCTGTCTATCCAAACTGTAGTAACTTTGTTGATTTAATTGTGTAGTCGTCGTTAATGTGAAAAGTTATGGTTTTCCCTTTTCTCTTTCAATTGCTTCTTTTTATTACTTCTTCTCATAAACCAGATTTCAGCATGCTTTATCAGGATTGCAGTTGAGAAATCAATTGTGTGAGTTCAAACAATAATGAAAATGTGTCTCTTTGGACTTTTATGATTATGATAAATATTGACCGAGTATATTTTATGTTTATAAATTGCATGAACTACTGTTATGGATTCAAATAATTTTTGTGCCTTCATTAGCTACCAATGTATCTTCAACGAATTCGTTTGGGACTATGTAGAGCGACACTTTTGTTTTTGTTGATGTACTCGATGTCGAGCTGTGTAATTTTCAACAATTTCGGTGATAAAGTAGGAGTTATTACATGTTGATCCTGTTGCTAAATCAACATCATTTAGAAGATGGTATTTGTTAAATGGAACAACGAAAATATTGATTCCAACAACTTGAAACCTCTTGATCTTTCCCTATCAAAGCCACAACATTGTCTGTTTTTTATGGAGTACAGCACATGCTGACTTGCTGTATAAAGAAAATGAAAGAGAAAAGGTGACATAGGAATCTTGTCAAGGACCCGTGCTTTATGTGGATTGGCATACTCATGAAAACTCTATTTAGAGTTAAATATTTTAATGCAGTTTTCAAAACTTGAACTATTTTCAAAGAGAATGTCCCACAGGAAAATATAAACCTGAAATGGTTTTACTCTCCTATTGAGCAGAAAAGAGTAGCCTTTTAGTTTAGCTGCAGAAGGCGTGTTTGTGGAATTACAATTCTGAAGAGATATGTTGCTTGTGTGGTGTCTGCCTTTTAACACCAGTAATGGTGTTTGATTGTAGGTGAATAGTTAAATCATCGTGTATACTCTTCTCCCTTCTATTTTCTTCTTAACTCTGTTTTCACATAGTAACAAAACTATTTTAACAATTTTCTTGGCACTATAATTTACATTTTTTAGCTTGTCGAGCTCCTCTTGAAAGTAAACATAGAGGTTTCATTTTAGATGCAGTTCCTTATTGTACTTTAAGCAATACTCTTAAGAAATGACAAGATTTTTGATGTAGAACTCGTACAATTGTAGATAACATTAGCCATTGAAGTTTTGGTAACAGATCCAAATAAAAAAAAAAAGGGTATGTGATAATTTTAGAATAATTGTATCTCACATTAATTTATTTTATGAAAAAAATAGACTTGCATTAATTCTGCACTTTTATCTGTGTTGAAAATTAGTATTTGGATAATTAAGGAATTTTACTTATATGGATAAGTTTATAATCAGAGTCAATCATGAATTTATGATCAGTTTACTTAATGATCAGACACATTGCTTGAAAACATGTTTTATGTTACTTCATCTAGCTTTACATTTAACTCTGTGGGTTTACTTGACTTGAGCATAGGATGTCAAAAGGCCTGAATTGCCTAACACTTTTGCTGTCTGTACAAAGGTATGTTGCAGTTGGGAATGAGCCTTTCCTCACATCATACAATGGTTCGTTCATTAATGTCACCTTCCCAGCACTTCAGAATATTCAGAATGCCCTGAATGAAGCTGGTGTTGGAGACTCCATTAAGGCCACTGTACCTCTAAATGCTGATGTGTACAACTCTCCTTCAGGCCAGGAATATCCATCTTCTGGAAGGTTTCGTACCGATATCAATGACCTCATGACTCAGATTGTCCAGTTCTTGAACAAGAACAATGCACCATTCACAGTGAACATCTACCCTTTCCTAAGTCTTTATGGAAATGACAACTTCCCGTTCGACTATGCTTTCTTTGATGGGGCACCTCAACCTGTTGTCGACAAAGGTACTGGGATACAGTACACCAATGTCTTTGATGCTAACTTTGACACCCTGGTTTCAGCCCTTAAAGCAGTGGGTCTTGGGGACATGTCCATAATAGTTGGGGAGGTAGGTTGGCCTACAGAGGGAGACAAGAATGCTAACATAGGCTATGCTTATAGATTCTACAACGGGCTATTACCACGTCTTGCATCTAACAAAGGGACACCACTCCGCTCTGGATACATAGAAGTTTACTTGTTTGGTCTTCTTGATGAGGATGCCAAGAGCGTAGCTCCTGGAAACTTTGAGCGTCATTGGGGAATATTTCGTTATGATGGACAGCCTAAGTTTGCTCTAGATCTTTCTGGTCAGGGTCAAAACAAGTTCCTTATAGGTGCTCAGAATGTGGAATATCTTCCACAGAAGTGGTGTATGTTCAACCCCAATGCGAAGGACCTTAGCAAGCTTGCAGACAATATAAATTATGCTTGCACTTTCTCAGATTGCACCGCACTTGGATATGGCTCTTCTTGTAATGGCTTGGATGCTAATGGAAATGCTTCATATGCATTCAATATGTACTTCCAAGTGCAAAACCAAGATGACTTGGCCTGTAATTTTCAAGGTTTGGCCATGGTTACTGCACAAAATATTTCACAAGCAAATTGCAATTTCACCATTCAAATAAAGGCATCATCATCTTCATCACTTGGCCTGACACTGGTGGGTTCTGTATCTGTAATATTATTGACAATTCTGTTGCTATAGGCATATACTTGTAGATACCTGGACGCGTTGTTTGCCCATGTATTCTGTCGATTTCATGCTCATTTTACCTTTTTGGGATTCCGTCAGCCATTTATTTAATGAGATTCAGCTGAAACTTTGGATTTTTCATTTTTTCTAGCTTCCTGGTTTCATTTTCTAGCCAGAAATATAGTTCTGAGTGTCAAGTCCCGGTGGATGTGAGGGTTTGTTTTTGCGGCCTTACACTACATAGGAAGCTATTGAGAAAATTTGGAAGAGCAGTCAGTTCATTTGCTATGATTGAGACGGACAGTGATGGCTTGAAAATTTCTTCTCAACCCTTTTAACTTATATCCTTGTGTAGACTTACGAATTAGGCGGTTTTGAATTTAAATTTAACAAAATTTCAAATTGATTATTCAAAATAAATTAGCCAAATTAAATTTAAATTTAGCGATTTCTGATTTTACTAGAAGGAATTGAATTTGACTTTCAAGTTCTGCGGTTCTCAAATTCTTACAGCTTGGTTAGTAGCAAAACAAGGCCGGAAGTTAAACCGATAAGATAAGAAGTTTAAAGTTTAAAAAATGCATTAGAATATCATAAAATTAGCTACAAATTAAATAAAATTAATAAATTTGAAATATGATTAAAAGAGATTGTTCTTATTTATCAAAAAATTTAAAATTTAATTAAAAAGAGATTGTTAAATAAAAATTAATTGATTTATTTTAATTTATAAGGACTTATTGATTTACAAAAATTGATCAATTAATTAATAAATTGATCAGCTTTTAATAACAAGAGTTATTAAAGTTAACCAAATCGAAAAATTAAACGATTTAAAATTTTTAACACTGAATCATTGAATCAATTAAATTTTTTTAATCATTAATAAAAGACCACCTAATTCAATGTGACAGCAGGTTGTAGTTGATTCATCAACAAATTTGAAGTTACCAAACATCTTCCTACTTTAATTTGTCTGCATTCCCTCAATTCAAAGGCACGGTCTTGGAATTAGAGAAAGAACCAAATTCAAATTCCAATTAGAGGGAAAAATGAAACGTTCCACTAATTAATTTTCACTATCATCATCCTATTTCTAAAATTGACTAAGCACTTTACATCTCAATGGCGCCATTTTTGGCTATCTTCTTTCCCCTCCATCCCCAGTCCCTATTCTATGACCTGAAAAATTAATTTAAAGCCGGCCTGAATTCTATATAGAGACGATAAGAATGGAGCCATTAATGTAAAATTGTAAAATCTGAACCCATTCTTTAATTATATTCAAGCCCCTCAAAAATTAGTTTCAGTTTCTCTTCACAACATGACCCCTCTAAATTTGATTTTTTCCTGATTAAATTTTCCCTTACGTGTCTAGATTTGGTCTTCCTAAAAATGTTGATTTGAATTGGCGGGCGAGATTGCAATAGTGGAGATGGTTAATCATAATTAATCATGAAAGTTAGGTCGGCCGAATGGGGACCCATTTTAAAAAGTGTGGTCTAACAACTTACCAACCACCAACCACGACCAGGTGATATGTCGGTTAATCGATGAATATATGATTTACCTAAATTTTGTTTTTTGTCATTTGGGTACATGTTTGTGGATTGTGACTATACAATGCATAGATTGGAAAATAGAAAGATAAGATTTCCCTTTATCTAACTTGCTACTTGTCCTGCAAGTGTCTACTACTACAATCTTCTGCACTTGAACATAATAAATTAATAAATTTATAACTCACACAAGACAAGAGCCTGTTTAGCAATTAACAGATTGTATTAGCTGTTAGCTGATAGTAGATTAATATAACTGATTTGATTAGTAAATAACATCAGCTACTTATTTAAAAATATTTAATAAAATTAAATGTTCAGTATTAACTATTTATGTGTAAAATAACTTGTAAGTGCATGATTTAAAAAAAATTATAAGGACATGAATATTATATTTTAGTATTTCTTTGAATATTCTCATGAGAAGTTAGATAAAACAAAGGAAGTCAACCTCATTATTTCAAAATTAAAGAAAGACGTATATAATGAGATGATAATTCTTTGTACATTCTGACTCAAATTTAATATTAATTTAACATAAATTTAAAATTTAGAATATTAAATTTAAATAATAAATTTATTGTCTCTATATTTATCTCTATCTCTATCTCTTTGAGTAATTTGTAATAACTCTTTTAATTCTTTAATTTTTTAGCTGTCAGAGGAAAACTTCTTCAAAATTAACGAATTGGGCTCAATCTATCAATTACCAAATATAATTATCAATGATTTGATATGATTAAACAGTTGAAATCTTTCAATCCATCAAAAAAATAACTAATTCAGCGAACAAACCCAGGTCAAAATTAACGGAAGTAATGAAGAAAAGCTTTTTAAAAAATTAGAAAAAGATAGAGAGAGATTAGTACACGTAAAATAATAACAAAAGAGGAAAGAAAGAAGTTCTGTGAGAATCAATTGGCTCAATAATATAAGTGAAATGAAAGCGGCCCTCGCCAGTTGCTTCGGTCCTTCATCTTATCCTTTGTCAGGGATTGCCAAAATCTACGTAATGTTATTATATAATTTCAAAGGAATATGTCCCACAAATACTGTTATTTAATGAAAAATCTTAAGTCTGCACAAACTAATCACAACTAACCTAAATTCAGAATCTGACATCAACCTTTTCCTGTACTCAATAGAAGTACTTCGAGAAATAGCTTACTCTCCCGAGTCCTGAAGACAGAAGAATTTCTTTTACTACTGTATCTATATGAGATTCACAAGCAAACTCTTTTCGTACATCAGTGCCTCTTATAGAAAGAGATGCGTTCAGTAGCAAGTTCAGCTTCAGGTTAAGTTAGTATTATTAAGTCGATGAAACTACAGTGAATGAAAATTTGAAGCACATATTTTCTCATCTTTGTTTGGACTCGACACTAGTTGGAATTGGTATTCGTTAAAAAGAGTGCAAACCGACGTATCCGAAGAAACTACTCAGAATCATATTGGCAGGAATATCCAATAGGTACTATATATTGAACTAGCTTTGATAAAACAAGGAATCATCTACGTTGCTAGCTAAACTTTTCAACTCTCTAATGAGTAGACTCAAATCTTTGCTAAAATAAGATTCTTTCTGAAGCCATTCCTATCCTGATTAGGAATGGAAGACAGAAGAGCTATTAGCCATTCTCATTTCCATTACCTTCTTGTGAGAATTGGAGTGTAAATAGCTCACAAAAGTAGGACTTTTGGCTGGTCTATACTCTGGCAACAACCTGCCTGACTTGTACCTCACACCACATGCATTGCACAGCGTCTTCGGACCCAATGGTCCAGCCCTCCACTGTGGAGTCTTTTGTGTTAGGCAATGGGTGCATCTTCTTGGTTGCTGCACATTATTATTCTCCAGTGTGCCAATGTTGTCCTTGCTACCTCTACTCACTATTGTAGCCTTCTCTTCATCTTTCGCATCATCCATTTCCACTTCCCCTTTTCCTCCTTGCACTTCACTATCTTCTGCTCTGTTTCTATCTTCATTCCTGGGAATAATGAGTTCACTATCAGCTAACCAATATGTTTGCTGCAGCAAAGGAGGATCTGAGCTTGGAAAGTTAACGGTTTGATTGTTGCCATAAGACCAACTACTTAATGGGTTTCTTGTCTTGGCATTTTTGACCCTTTTTCTCTTGCTTCTTGCCTTGCCTGGTATGATAAATTTCTCCAATGAAGGTGGATTCTGTTGAGAGGGTTTTGGCATTGTGTCTGTGCTTTGAACAAAATTTGTATTGGGTACTGGTAGGCAATTTCCTGTGCTGGATAAGCAGTCCTCCACAAACATAGACAACCATTCCAACCGAACATCCACTTCCTGTATCAACCAAAGCCCAGATACATTAAGTCTACGGTAATGGGAGAGACAAAGTAAATATTGCATAGATAAGACCATAAAATCATTCTATTAAGCAAATATTATAAGGTTCAATGGGGTACAAAAGCTAATTACGGCGAATGTAGCCAAAATGCTGGCACAAGCAAAGATTAGAAGGATAAGGAACCAAGACAAGCACCAGAAGAAGACCCCACTTTGGTTGGAATGCAGAAGTATTAGAAACGAAACGAAAGATAAGAAATTGATGATACCAGAAACCAGAACTCAGCTAAGCCTTCAAATGGTAACAAGCAGACAAGTGAAACATGAGTCCACACAATAGAAAACGAACGAAAGGGCAAAACCAACCGTGTTTTGAGCAGAAAAAAGGTCATCAAGTGGACTAGTAGTGGCTGTCAAAGCAGCGCCAAATTTAGAACATGGAGGAGGAGATGCAAGAAGCTGTTCTTGCTGGTGAGAGTAGTCAACTGGAACTGTCACATTCCGGCAGAAGTCCATGGCAGAGCTAGGACCAAAAACCCACCCAGAAAACCGAGAGCGAAATTGGGAGAAAAAGAAAGAAAGCAGAAGAAAATGTATAGTGTTGCTAGGCTCTCTCGATTCTCAAGCGTGGCCCCTTATGGTCTGGGTTTCTGTCGGCAGATAAAGCTAAAGGAACAACCAAAGTTAATAATAGTCACCAATACAACTGCCTACAGCCCTTGTATCACTCACCACTTCCTTTTATCTGTCTAATAATCATTCTGTACTAATTACTGCAGCCTCATTTATCTACACAGCCTCTCTACCCATTTTTTCTCCTCTCAACCAAGTATTTCATTGGTTTTAGTTTCGAGGAGTAGTCGTTATCATTTGCAAAGTAAAATAGAATCAAGCACTGCATTTTCAAAAGATAAAAAGAAAAGGAGTTAGTAACGACAACAGAAATGAAAAATGATAACTTGGAGGAAAGAGTTTACTTTCTCTTACAAAGGATCTTGTGCAAGTTTAAATGGAAAACGCGGGTTTTGAGTGCATATGAGGAGACGCGATGGCTTGGTTGTGGTCCACAACTTGTGCTAGCTCTCTTAGGCCTGTCAAAAAGACTACTGTCTTTCTGTATCTCAGTCTATGTAGATCAAACTCTACTAATATTAGCTCTGTAGAAAACTGATAGATTCTTTCTGTAGATGAAAGTAAATTTATTCAGAGCAGGTTGATCAAGCTACTCAACCTTTTCAAGAAACGGATCATGTTAATAGAGACAAGGGAACAGCACTGATCAGCTTAAGCTAATGACTTTAATGATCCCTTTAAAGATTGCATTACTTTGTCTAAATCGACAGATTCGTGATTCCAATATGGAAATTTTCAGTAAATTAATTTCATCACAACACCATTCGAAAGGCAGGCATGACCTACTTTCTGAGTCGGGAATTCAATACAAAGTTGCCGACTCATAATTTCATGTTTCAAATGCCAAAACAAAGCGATTGATTCAACATTCTAAGGCAGTAAATATGAGTCGGTTGTCTGGATATACACACACACACGTATATATGAATAGTTCATGACATTGATTGCCTGGTAAAACCATTTCTTGTTTAACTAATCTGGATTTTGGGGTCTGTAACTCTGAATACTGGTATTATTCTGGTATGCTAGACACCAATGATGAAGCTTGAAGCCCGTACATATAATAGCCCCACACTGATAATTTTCCCACAGCTTTGAGACTGTGTCTATATCATAGCCCTCATCATCATTGCCCATCCTAAAGTGTTAAACGTTACTGTCCAAATTAAAAAGGGCATGTGAACTCTTTGAAATCAGAAACTTTGCTCCAGTCGACATAGCTCTTTTATAGCTCAATCTGCCTCATGCGGATTGCACACCGAAGCTTGGCTCAATAAACAGTACCATTATATCATTCCGTTTTACTTGGGATCAAGTGACAAGGGAAAGTTTAGGCGTATTTGGAACTTTTCATGGCTTTTTAACTTGTCTTTTTCTTGTTTACTTTCCCCTTTTGGTGTGAAATAGCTGTTTGTGAGTCAGATAACTCATTCATTCATGAATTTTGGGAAAGAGAAAGAGTTAAGAAAACAAAACAAAAGAGCAATGTGGAGCAAAATAGTTTCTTCTCGTGAATTTCTTATGAGGATTCGCATGCGTTGTCGTCAACTTTGTTTAATAGGTCCTACTCGTAAGATATTCCGAAATCTTTTAATAATTATCCTTAACTCTTGTAGCTGGCGGTAACTCCTGGGGATTATTTCCCAATCCCCACAAAGGAAGCAATTAGTTTTATCATTTGAAACCGAGTAAGAAGCAGTTATATTTGGATTTTGAACAAGAAAACTCGTTCCCCAACAAGAACGAGATGGCAGGAACTTTGAATGAGTGGATAAGGACGTTTATTATGTAAAATAATGGTACTGGTGACACTTGACAGTCATCCCAAGTGCCTATGCTGGTTTTTAAGAAGTAGGGCACGTTAAGCAATTATTGTAAGACAAAGGATATCAATAATTGTGACTACAAGAAGAAAATGTGTCCTCCAGGATAAAGAATATGCACAACATTGTCGACATGCATGCCAAAATAGTCCACCCATCACAAAGCCCTCAAGCTTAAAAAAATTGGTGGACCAAAGAAGTTGGGATAATCTTAATCTGTGCTGTTCTGTCATTTACATGTACCAAGTACCTCAACTACTAACATGGATGGATGATGCAGGAGACAGCCAAATGACCGGTGGATGATTAATAATCAAGAGATCAACATCAATGCCAAAAGATGTGAACTAAAGAGAAGGCAGTACTTTTTTCTTATACCTCTAGTGAAGTCATGCCACTTCCAAACTCCAGATTACTTCTGCTGAGGCTTAAAAATGGTAAGAACTCATCATGCAATACTGATTGTACCTAAATTTCAGGGAACCACATATCAAGAAAGTAGCAATGGCCTGATAGCCTACCACTAAGAATCTGACACACACTTTGCTGCTCATGGTCATGGAGCACCATCCATATTTCTCCCTCAATCTGTAGCAACTGAATGGGTCTATCATAACACACCATCAACTTTTCATACAATAAATTCTGGGTCTATATATGCCAGCTATGGCAGGGGATGTCAATTCATTGTTATACCAATCAATCAAGGGCAGAATCACTCTGTTTTGATCTTCCTCAAGTCTAATGCATCAAGCTCTATGAAAGAAGACCAAGAAATTTCACATACAAGGGGTTTTTGGAGATCCCGTCCTGAAAAGTAACTAGGATAAATTCAGTCACGTTTGTATTTGTATTGAAACATAACTTGAGTAAATTAAGTTGACCCTTGAAGCATGACAAGAAGAGCATAGAATAGACCAATAATAACATAATACGAGAGAATTTATACTATACACAGGTTGATCAAACTAAAGGGCGAAAAAACTAACCAACCACATAGCTTACACAAAGTTTAAAGTCCCATTTTCTTTTTTCTCCCTTCCTTGTTTAATCGTTAAATTGCCACCATAAGACTCGGGCCCTGAGACAAAATGTACCAAGCATGATAATATACACATGCCATTGAAGTTGGATGTCACTCGGACAATAGATATTGACGCCACTCTTCAGGTGTACCATTTCTCATCCTCAACATCCTTAGGGCTGAACTGGTTAGGGGTATGGCAAGTATCTCGTAGTCTTTTGGAGCCTGTGAAACCAACGTTAAGTGACACTTTTTAGCAAGACATCTGACTGCATTCAACACAGCATATGTTTTCTCGTTCTTAGAGTTCATAATCATTTCCAGTCATGATCCCTACTATTTGCTGCCAAATATATCTGTCAGCTCTTAAAGAGATCATACTCTGCCTCCTAAAAATTGATCTTTGGAAGATCAGAATATAAATTTAGTGTACCTTGGGAACCTTAATCAGCTTCATATTTGCTTCCATCAGCGTTTTCTGACCCTTTTTCGAGTTGCATTTGGCACAAGCAGCAACCTATTTACGATTTATGGAACCAGCAATACTTAGAAACTGCAACGGTTTGGAAGAAGGAAAGAGTTCATCATGTTATAGCTTTATTACAGATTTAGTAACCTAGGCCCATGCCATTTCTAATGCCTTTGTGGTACTAAAGAGTAATGAATACTAGTGGGTTCTATAAAGACAATTTTCTAACGTCATTCTGTTCTAACCCAGAATTCAATGGAAATTGCAATTGTTCCATTTCTCAAGGTCACTATCTCTAGCAAGTCAAAACAATAGCTAACGCTTCTTTCACAATAAAAGTGAGGAGCAACATTATAACTTTTCCAATACACACATTGGTTCAGTCTCACTTGGTTCTTTTAGTGACCCCTTACCTTATTTTAGCCATCTTTAAAGCCATAAAAAAGGGTATGGAAGTAGGAGAAAAATCTCTAAGGTCAATACAAACTTAACAGATCAACAAATGCACCAAAAACAGCAGAGGTACCTACGATGCTAGATGATTTGAAAGAAAGGATTCAAAATTACTGATGATAAGCAATCAGTATCTCATAACTTCACTAAAAAGTTCCAAAAAGTTCACAAGATTAAATAAAAGAACAAGTTATAATCCTGCAGTCAATTGGTTGAACACTTTTCTGCATAAGATGTGTTCCCGGAGAAATATCTTCTATGTTTTACCAAAATAATTTCTTTTTCTCGGTACACCAGAAAGAAACAGTAAATAGAATATAATCCATATCAAACTGGTCTCACCAGATTTTCCCATTTCCATTCTCCTCCTCGTGCAACTGGCAGCACATGATCAATGGTCAAATTCTCACGAGCAGAACAATACCTATTGAGAAAGGAAAATTATCTTAAAGAAAAAGAAAACAACAGCAATGAAGCACATGAATCTGTAGCCATGAAAGCTTAATACTAAAACAGCAAAATCTTCTCAAGAAATCTTCACCACAACCAAGCTTTACATGCGGAAATAAAATTGGAAATGGAAAACAAGGAGAGATCAAGAATTTCATTGACCTGATACATATCTTCATGTGCCCTACAACCCTTTCTGTTTGCAGCAGACAAATTGTGGAATGAAGGGACTTTTTCAAATCTAGCTTATTGTACAACTTGAATAACACTAGCTCTATGCCTCCAACAATCAATCCTATTTTTCTATCTTTTTCTTTTTGGTCTCTGGTTTTATTCTAGCCAGCTTCCATTTTAACATATGTCTATATGTGGCACAGGTATACCAAGATCCTTCCAGCTATATAAAGGTCCGTTAAACTTCACAAATGATGCTCTTTGTTTGGTATTATGATGCACTCTGCACACACCTCTTAATTGTTTTTGTTGCTTCGCATGAAAAATATATATTCCTTCCCGAAATGTTGGGAATGTAGAAACATAGATGACAGGAATATACAGAAAAAATGCAGAGAATCTTTAACAATTCACATCTTTTAATTATCTCAAGGAATAAGAATTACAACATAGGGGAATCACTTACTGACAAGTATAGTTGTCTCGATATAAAACATTCTTCCTACTCAGGTTGCTTTTAATTCTTCTTCTCTTAAAAACCTGCAGTAGATGTGGGACCTGAAATCAGAGAAGGAGAAGGTACATTTAGGAATCAAGCAAAAATACAGCCAGCTATATTGGAATTGCAAGTGGGAGGTCCAGGAAAATATAGATAATCAAAGCTTCTCAATCACGTACTCTTAATACAGCTGGTATGTAGAAGGAACCACTAGGGGATTTTACAGTCTGGTCATAATATTCCAGCACATCCGCCTGGAAAGGATCAAGAATTTCAGTAAGTACTGGGAAAATATAGGGCCAAAGTGACGCATCCAACAGAAAACAAGTAACAAGGTATAATTCTTTTTAAGGAATAATATTTAGTTAAAACTAATCACGTTAACCAACTTTCCAAGCATTGAACACACAGCGCCAAATTACCATGAAATGTGAATAAAGAAATGAGAAACAAATACAAGCCTAAAGACATCGAAATACACGTTGACATCTAAAATTGATAAACAAGGAAAATTAACCTTCTCCATGAACTCCAAACATATAGCACGCTTCCAGCATACAACATTGACTGGCCTGGTGCAGGACAACAAGAATTAAATTTACAAACTATGTCTGTGAAAGCCTCAAGTAAATGAAAAATCAAGCATTGAAAAGAAAATGGGTAGCCAGTTAAATATAACTCAGAGAACAAAAAAGATAGGTAATTCGTACCCCTCTTTCCAATTAAGAAAATATAGCCATGATGTAATTGGCAAATAAAGGAGGCAGGTAGTAGGGAAACCCAAATGCATCTTATGTTGGATGCATTCAACTGGCAAGACTTGGCAAAACGAACCAAGCTGTATCGTGAATACCATCTTTTTCACACACAAATAGTTGAACCGCAAGTCATCTACAATGTCATCTGTATTCTCTTCTACCTATTCACACCTCTATTTGGCTGAGATGGAAACTCAACTTTAATTTGCTGCAGCCTGATACTAGCTTCCCAGGAGCAGTCTCTTCGTCCTTATCTTTATCCTGATAATCTTTATTTCCATTCTTTGTTTACCATTATTTTTGTACATCTATTAACTCATTTGTGACTGAGGAAAGGAGGGGGAAACACCTAAACTATCAAAGATATAAAATTCTCACACTACATTTGCAATTTGTAACTGATGATTTCACCTAATTTAATGATTTGACCTCATCCCAAATATTAATTCCAGCCGCATAAAACTACCACAGCTGTCTAGTATATCAGTCTTCATTGGTCTTCTGTACTCTAGTTCAAATCAATAACTTAAACCAAATATCTTTTTGCTGAGTGTTTGTCTCCTCACAACTGTCCATCTTCGCATACAACCTACTCTCAACTCCCACTCTACACTCACTTAAAAAACTTATATGTTGAATGAAAACAAAAAAGAAACAGAAATACCAAATGCATAAGATTTAGTAACCATATGCTCCAGATAATACGATTATATACACCTGTTACTTCATAAATCTGACTGACGTAGACCTTAACAAGCCAACTGTAGAAAACGATTTCATGATACTATCCAGATGATTAACATATGACAAAATCTCATCCAATAAGCTAGCATCCCTAACAAAGTAGCAATAGGTCTTAAAAATAGAAAACTCCATCTTCTAGACTAAGAGAACTAGTCAATCAAATTTGATACAAGAAAAAAAGATATGGAAATGACCTGTAAGCAATATCTAAGACTAGGCCTCTAAAGCAAGCCAAGTCATCATTCTCAAACTCATCATCACTGTCATCACTCATATCCTCCTCACTCGCATTGTAACTAGCTTTTGCGTAGAAACGCCCGGAGATCCCACTCAGAGAAGAAGCATAGAGCCGCGTGGCAGAACCGAAAAGGCCGAACTTTCCCTTGTGGAGAAGCTGAAATGATCTCGACCCACTAACAAAAGCATTGCAAAGAAGCTTACAGTGGACTCCATCACTGTTAAGAAGCAACTTGGAGCGACCCTGTGCAATGAACAGAGCCATCAACTTCGGCTATAGTCCTCCAAGTTAGTTACTGGATGTAGCATGTAGCGTTGGGTCTGGAGTCTGGACTTTGTACGATTGTGTACAAGGGCGATGTGCATAAGCGAAAAGGGTGTCTTTTAACGGACGCAAAAGAAGGAAAATATCAAGAGAAAAAATGGCTCGCGGAAAAAACCGTCGCCACATGTTATCGCTTCTTTTTCTTGGACTTCCGAATATCTCTTTTCCGTGTTCGGTCGGAAGTTTTCAATTTTACAAACTTGCCATCGTATGTAATTTATCATCTTCATCGTTGTTATTAATATTATTATTAACATTATTATCAAAAAAGTATCGTTGGCTACTCTTTTTACCTATCTTCAGTTTACATACGTTTTCCTTTGCATATGATTTCTTCTTACTCCCGTTGATCCTATCATAAGCATTCGCAGTTGTCTGGTAATTGCAATCAGCAAGTAACTATAACAATTGACTATGGAAGAAACATTGTAACAGTAAAGAAATACAAACTGAGAGGCGAAGATCATCAACAAAATGAAAGTTGTTCTGTCAATGTTCTTTTCGTTATTTAAAGAATTTGTTCAACATCCTTTACAAATAAGTACACCAATGACAGCTTCTTCAGTACATAATTAACTTGCCTATATTGGCCCCCACTAGTATCGGAAAAGAAGCAAATCTACTCAAGCTTACTAGTTGGATGTCTGTTTATAACTTTAAAAAATCCATATTTAAAACAATACAATAAATATTACTGGCCAAAATTGAAGAAAGGTCCTTAACATGAAAATAGTAATCCAGAAGAAGTCTCCGCCACTTTCAAACAAGTGCATGCCTTGTGAACCATGTTCGTAAGTGTCATCGGCTTCCCCCACAACTTACAGAACATGACTAGTCATACACTGAATAAAAATTATTCCATTTCCATTAAATACCCGAGGTGAAAGGATAAAGAGATCTCACAATTTTCCCCAGGACACAAGAACACAGGATCAGAGACCCACAATAAAATGCCAGCATGTCATCAATATTCACATTCGAGACCACCTCCTACGTGAAGACCCACAAAAGCTTTACCACCATTTTGATGGCATATCTGCAACCAACCACCAAATATATCAAATACCAAAAGCAAGATTTATGCACATCAATTTGACAGATAGAAATAATCACATTAGCAAGATATCAGGGAAAAGAAAAGCAAAATGTGTTTTTTTCTATGATAAAGAAAAACTTACCACTGTTGAACCTTCCTGAACTCCGTAAGAACAGGGTATATGTTCTCAAAGGCTGTGTATGTTTCATCTCTTACCTAAGATGTCAAACAAGAAAAGTTAGTCAACTAGTTCAATTGATAACCACTACGCACTAGAAACATAAATAATAACTCACCTTGGCTCCAGTGATAACTATTTTTCCAGAGACAAATATAAGGAGTACAATCTTTGGCTGTTTCATGCGATATATCAGACCTGGAAACAGTTCAGGCTCGTACTGCAAGAATAGAATCCACAGATAATAAATATGTGATTAATAGGGTGATACCTACGGTGGTACTGGGACTAACTTGAGTTAATGGCCAGTACTTACACTGGAAAAGGCACCATGGGAGTAAGCAAGACCTTCAAGTCTTATAGGAAACTTAACATCACAGGAGCCCACTATGTTCTGAATCTTGAAGTCCTGTTTGTTAAAATGAAAAGATATAAACAAAAAGATAAACCTAATTGGGAATTTATCTTGTTTTTTTGGTAGGGGAGTGGAGAGAGAGATTTGAGACCTTGAATTTGGCAGGAAAACCTAGCTTTTGAATTATTCGAGCATACTGGAAGAAAATAATCCCATGTCAGATAGATACATATCCATGAACAAGAGTATGGAAAATATCCAAAAGTAGTTATTTACCTTTCTTGCCGCCAGCTTTGACTGCTGTTCACTTTTGGCACCTGTGCACACCTAAAACAACAATGAAACAAACTCTTTCGGGTAAACATCAAGTAAATAAACATACATTTATTAAAAATAAATCCAAATAACATTCAACCAGCACTCTTTCCCAGGAACTGCAATAAACATCACAAGGACTTACCATCTTGCCTGAGGCAAAAATCAAAGCTGTAGTTTTTGGCTCCCTTATCCTCATAATGACAGCAGCAAAACGCTGTTCTCACATTAAAAACATGGTAAGAAATGATCTGAACATGGAAAAGAAGTGACAGTGTATGGGTAAACTTTTACATACCTTAGGATTGTATTCTGCATTACGGGCTTGCAAAGCTATTTGCTTAAGATCGAGCTTGCAATCCAAGTTTACAGTTGACACAATGTTCCTAGAAGAACACAGCTCAGAAACCAATTAAGGATCGTACTCTGCAAACTCACATAGGTTATCCGAATTTCCTTATAGCATTTCCATGGAAGAACAGAAATGAGACACATATGATAAAATTGGGTCGTAGAATGCAAAATTTTGACGTAGGGCTTCAAGGGAAAAACAAATAACTTTCTTAGAGAAGTAGGTTAAAAAACAAATAACTTTCTTAGAGAAGGAGGTTAAGCAGATGGTTGTATGAAATGTCGTGTGTTACTAAACCTAAAGGTACACAAATTTCCGATAAAAAATTTTTTGACCGAAATTTCATTTTTGCAGGCCACTCATGAACGATCTAAGACAGTATAATTTTCCGAGCTCATAATCCACAAAATCAAGAGGCTAAAATCATGTCGCCCAATTAAGATGAAACAAACCCTAAAATCCAGAATTGAAATAAAAAGGCCAAAGAAGAGAGAGACAAGAACCAACCAGGAAATGAAAGGAAAGCGAAGAATCGAAACGAAATCTCGGAGAGGATAAGACTTACTGCAGAATGGGAATGATACCAGAAGGATGCTTGGAAAGATCAACAGGTTGGCTACCCTCGAAGCCTGATTGTTCTGCCATATACAAGAAAGTCTGCAAAATCTAGGGATCGGGATTTGAAATTAGGGCTTACTTGAGGGCAATTTTGGAGGGGGAGAGGGAGAGAGTGGAGCTTTAGATTTGAATACGAGGTTATTTTATATGAGGAAGAAAGCTGGTAAGGTTCTAAATAAAGAGGCTCACACAAACAGACTCAGTTATTCTTATTTTTTCTTTTCTTTTCCTTTTTTTTTCTTTCCGAAAAGATTTTTAGAAACCGTATGTAATTTGTCCAAAATATATTTACAATTTTGAACTCCATTTTAAGAATGATAATGCGCTAGTCTGAATGTCTCTCTGTTTTTTTTTTAATTAAAACTGTAAAATAATATTTTTTAATTAAATTTGGGTCTAAGATATTTAGACTTAAGCCTACTTAAAGTTTAACTCTTATTAGAAAAATTAGATCTCAGATTAATCTGAGTCTGACACATAAATCAACTTATTAAAAACAACTAAATTTAAATTCATAAGTCAACTTATTATTATCCCTACTCGATTTCGATTATTTCAATATGCATACCCGACAAGAATCACTGAATCAAAGTTGGTCCACTTAATCCTCCGTAACTCTATTTTGTATGCAAAATTTTAATTTGGTACCAAATGATTATATATTTATTTTTTC
>JAOQMM010000002.1:6531595-6545472 GCA_027563515.1 Erythroxylum platyclados
AGGTTCCAACATGCTCTAGAAGACTCTTTCGGGTTCCAACCTCATCTTGTGGGCTTTAAAACATGCGGAACGTGACAAAAAGAGCGGGCAATGCATACTCGCAAGAAATGGAGGGAGGGAAAATTGAACTGAAACTTTTTGGTTTAAAGACAGAACTGACCTTAACACTCAGTTCATCTTCTCGAGTCACCATATTCGCAATCGCAGCCTCCAATTTTTGTAGTTCGAGTCATTAGTCTATAAACGACTAACACATGCATCAATAGTAGTGAGGCAGAGATTTTACCGTTTACATGTGGGTCCCAATAAATGTTTTAATGGTCACATTATAATTAAAGTCATTTAGTCAATATCTAAAAATAATAATTACTAATTTTCCTTCAATCAAATAATACATATTAAAGATTAGGAAATAGATTAATAAAGAGAAAATTTTAATATTTTTTAGGAGTTTTCCAATTATAAAAAAGGTGCAAGGAAATCTTCTATAAATCTTGAATTTAAGTAACAGTCTTTTTATTTGTTAGAGATAAAATTACGTATTATGAACTTCTTTAGATTCCTTACATTAGTGAAATTTTTACTAGATTATTATTATTTGTTCTTATTTATCTAAAGTCATTATCTGGCATTTACCAAATATTATTTTATTTTCCTTTACAATATTATTTACTGTTGAAAATTTACTCGTAAATAAAATGCCCCTTTTGACATGAAATTGAGAGGGCAAATTGGTCCACATAAATGAATGTCAAAGTGAACCCCACCCGGCAAGGGATAGCGGCGGAATTTGAGATAAAGATTTGAAATTCAACGTACACTCACCGGCACCGCATAAAACACCAAAAAGGAAACCTTAAAAAAAGGACAACCTCCGAGCAAGATGTGCTTATTTCATACCTATGTTATACTAATAGTATACCTTAAACCCTCTTCCCCAACGCCGAAAGGCCCGAAACACACCCCTATTCAATAATTTTACTACATCATCCAACAAATCTGCCAAAGATTCAATCTTTTATTGACCTTCCAAATTCTTTTCTTTTTCTTGATTCCGCGGCAAGAAAGACAAGGAAGAAGGTATTAGGAGCATTTCAAAGAAGAAGACGACGACCAAGCATTAGAGGTTTTAAACTGGTGGGATGTGTGTGATTGGGCTACTTTGATTTTGATTTTGGTTCCTCTTTTCTTTTTCCATTTGAATGCGTGTATTTAGTGTTCTTGAGTCATATCCGAGTTCCCATGTACTGCTTTTACTGTATTTAGTTAGATACTTCTACGCTTAAAGAAAATTTTCGGCCTTTGTAAATGTCCTTTCTTTCGGATTTACTTGGTTGATGTTCTTCAGCTTTTGGCTTTGTTATCGTTTAATTATGTCTTCAAGGAGCTTGCTTGTTTGTTCCGAGTTTCCGACGCGTTAACATACGAGGAAAAAGAATGGCTTTCGGGTTTATCGTATTGAATTTTGAATTTTGAATTTGATTTGAATACTTAAATTTACGAGTTCAATAGCTGGTAAATATAATTACCCACCTGCTTAAATTCCCTCTTTACTTATGGGCATAACCATGAAATAGTCCCTTTCTCATGTTCATTCCTGAGAAAATGTTGCAAAGAAAAAGAAATTTTACATGTTGAAATCGGAACTTCATACTTATTGTTCTTGAGAAAGCCTCGTGCTATAATGATTAGTCGGGGAAAGTATTAGTTCTAGCAGAGAATTGAGAAATGTGTTGTGTAGAATGTCTGATTTGTATTTTGGACAGAGAGTCAATTGAACTGTAATCTTTTCGTAACCCATTAGATTTGGTTGATTGCAGGTCAATAATGGGAAGATATCTCAGTCCAGTATTGCGGAGGGAATTGGCAAATCTTGACAAGGATGCTGATAGTCGTAAATCCGCAATGAAAGCCCTCAAATCATATGTAAAAGATCTAGATTCCAAGGCGATCCCTTTATTTCTTGCTCAAGTGTCTGAAACCAAGGAAACAGGTTCTTTATCAGGGGAATATACAATATCACTCTATGAAGTTCTTGCCCGAGTCCATGGAGTTAACATTGTTCCTCAGATTGATAGCATCATGGCTACCGTTATCAAGACTTTAACTTCAAGTGCTGGTTCCTTCCCTCTTCAGCAAGCATGCTCAAAAGTTGTACCAGCAATTGCAAGGTATGGGATTGACCCAACAACTCTGGAGGACAAGAAGAAGCATATAATTCATTCCCTTTGCAGGCCTCTTTCAGATGCTCTCTTAGATTCTCAAGAGAGTCTTACTTCAGGGGCCGCCCTTTGCCTTAAAGCTCTTGTGGACTCGGATAACTGGCGGTTCGCTTCAGATGAGATGGTGAATAGGGTGTGCCAGAATGTGGCTGTGGTTTTGGAGAAGCCCACTCAAAGTAATTCACATATGGCATTAGTTATGTCTCTTGCCAAGCATAATGCTTTAATTGTTGAAGCATACGCAAGATTGTTGATACAATCTGGATTGCGCATCTTAAATGCTGGGGTTGTGGAGGGAAATTCTCAAAAACGGTTATCGGCGATTCAAATGGTTAACTTCTTGATGAAATCTTTGGATCCAAGGAGCATTTTTTCAGAGCTTGATTTGATTGTTGAGGAGATGGAGAAGTGCCAATCTGATCAGATGGCATATGTGACTGGGGCGGCTTTCGAAGCTTTACAGACTGCAAAGAAATTAGCTACAGAGAAGGGATCGAAATTTGAGAAGAGTTCTGGTTCGGTTACCGGTTCAAACTTTCACAGGAGAGGTAGGAGAAATTTGTCCAGTCCTAGAAATCTGTCTCCAGCATCTTTGTCACCTGAGTCACATACACTTGATTCCTTTATGGAATATGACTCTTTCATTGAGTCACCTGTTTCTACAACCCAGATTTGTCGAAATCTGGAGTATGATTGTAGGAGTGTAAATCGAAAGCTTTGGAGCTACGAGAATGGAGGAGTAGATGTATCACTTAAAGATGGCTTATTTTCAGAGATAGCTAACAGGACCCCCATCAATGAAGCATTTTCTGATGGATCGGGGGATTATGAGTTTACTGAAAATGGAGGAGATTGCTCAGGAGAATTTGCAGGTTTTTTGCATAGAATCTCTAGAAATAGACAACTTAGAAGTGCCACCCCAAGTCCCCAGGTATATCAGGTTGCATTTTCTCATAATTTTTTATTTGTGAATCACTCGTACCTAATCGAAGGATCTGAGTTGCACAAAACTAGTTTGTTCGAGCATAAACTGAACTCATCATTTGAACAAGAAAATTAGAGCGGCAGTAGGATATCAAAATCATCATATTATTCTCTCAAAATAGTTTTTCCTTCCTGCATTGTTCCTGTATTTCTGTTGTAGAATAATTAGAGGAAGCATTTCAACTGAAAATGGGCCCAAAAAATTTTATGAAACCAAGATGTTGACTAGGAAAGGGCTAGTGATTGTTTTGATGACCTTACCTGTATTATCAGGCAGTTACATAACATGTACTGTTATTAAGATTAACTGTAGGTTCTCATCAACGATAGCTGCCTATGTTGAAAGTGGTTGGCATTAGGGGTTGATATGTCACTGTTGATATGTTATTCGTCTTGTCCTCTTTCTGATGTTAGTTGAAGAATGAGGTGAAAATCTGTTATGCATGTCCATATTACTTATCTGTGGACTAACTCAAATTTCATTGCTGCAATTTTCATGTGTGATTCAGAAATCAGGCTCTTGTGTTGATACTGACAAAGTTAACATCTTCACAACCCCAAGGAAACTTATGCGCTCTCTTCAGGATTCCCACGACATGAATTCTGACTTTTCAGAGAATCAGAGTAGAATGCACAATAGTCCTTTCTCTAAATGTGGTTATAGCCCCAGTATGAAGTTTGAACATAATGGCTTTCAGCTTGGTGTTGGTTGTGAGGTCAGAGATAACAAAAGCTCAGATGAATATGCCACGGAATCAGTATCATCAACAGATGATGCTCTAGCAAACAATGACGTTCAGGTGCTTCCTCAGCTAGTTCCTGGAAAAAACACTGACGTGCAAAAGTCATGCACAAAAAAGAGCAAACTGAAGACTCCTTCTAGGTTGATTGTTGGGTTCCTTTTTATTCTGCTGGTTTTCACGTTATTGACGTGGAATAATGATGCAGGTGATTGCATCTATGTCGTTCCAACTTAGTCTACTTGCTATCATTCACATTTCAAAGGTTAGCAAAAGAATTATATGGTTTCTCTGTAGCAATATTGGCACTCAACTACTCCAACTACGAGTTGGTAGCTTTTTTTATTCAGTTGAAATTGTGTACAATTTGGTTTAATATGCTTTTGAGTACTATGGTTGCTTCTTGGCGCCGTTGTCCTCTTATGAAGCGATTTACTGTTTACTGAGTTTGCTATAAATGGTTTGAGCCATGCGTCTTAAAGGACAGGATGACATTTAGTTACTCCCAGCAACAAACATGAATAATAATTTAACAGTCAAAACTTTTATGATAAATTAAACACAAGCTTCAGGACTGGTCTTATGCTTTGAGTTTCATTGGTTTGCTTCATCAAGAGAAACAGGCACTCATGTACTCCCTTATAGATTTGGACATGCAATCGTTGACCTGTCACAAACTTTAGGCAATAATGCTCACAAAATTTTTGAGATCATCAATTCATTGGCACAATAAAAATGAGTGAAAGATAATGAATATAGGATTTTAATATGAAAATTTTTCAAGGTAAAAACTACGTAGTAAATTGATAATAAAAATTAACAAATCAAATAGGAGGATAGAAGCGATAAAGGTTTTAAACTCTCTTACTCAAAAAGACTTTACAAGACAATTATAACTAATCTAACTCTTTTAAATTTTTTTTAAGTTTTCACAAAAACTTCTAAGATTGAATTTATATATATATATATATAGCAATACTACTTCCAACTTCCAATTAACCATATAGATCAAATTTTAATAAAATTGTAGCTGATAAATGTTATTTGAACTTATATTATTCTTTTGTTAAGTGTTTATATCTTATGTATTTAGAGATGACAGTGGATTGGAACTACCCAACTCGAGCCCGAGCCCAGGCCCAAATGGGTCAAGGGCGGCCTGAGCTTGAAGTTGGGTTCAAAAAATTGGGTCCTTGATTTCGGGTCGGGTTGGGCCCAAGCCCTATTGCCAACCCTATATGTAACTTCTTTCTAACAAACTCATCTTTATATTTCAAAAGTTTAGATTTTGTATTGCACATGATCATCCATAGGGTCATATATAGTGATCTTGTTCAACTTTTAAATATCAAAACTCGACGTTAATACACAGTTATAGTGAATTACACAATCATCAAATATGATCGTGTTCTCTATTTACACGATCGTTTCTAACTCCACACGGGCATAAATGTCACCTTTTAACTTGTACATGTTTACAGAAGCTTACGCAATCATTCACACGACACGAGCATGTGCCTTCCAGACATTAGCATGTCCTCCAAAAACAACACTAAATTGTGTCATTTAGTTATGCTTAATTTGTTAGTTTAATTAAACGACATAGTTTAGCTAGGATTTCTGGAACATATAACAAGCCACATCAACAAACTTATTATTTTATAATTAACCCAATCTTCTTTAACTTCATTAATGGTCGTAGATCGTAACCAATAATATTTCACATCAATGTGCTTATTGAAAGAATTATATATAGAATTTTTGCTTAAATCTATAACACTTTGATTGTCATATAAAAGCATGTACTCATCTTATTTCACGTCCAATTTTTAGAGAAACTGTTTCAACTAAAGTATCTCCTTTCCAGCTTTCATAACTGTAACATATTCTACCTCAGTAGTAGACAAAGCTATACGCTTCTGCTACTTAATTGTCAAGAAATAACTTCCACCCACAAATTTGAACAAATAGTGAAGGATTACACAGGATGAACAAGTGACCTGTCAATAACCGTGAAGATTCGTGGTACACAAGTGTAGATTCTGCTCTTTTCTCTGTTAGGTTATTGCAATATATTTGACAACAATCTTCTGATTCCACCTCAGCCTAAAGGACCCATATTACTCCAGATTTGTCCAGAACAATGTTTACCTTCCAGGTAAGTAGAAACTATGCTAAAGTCTGAGAACAATATAGGCTTGTTAGAATTCAGTTATGATGAAAAATTTGAGGCAAGATATGATCTTACATCTAGTGAATAAATATGAAATTGTTTTGTTTGATTTTTCAAAAATCAACATCATGTAGTGTAGAGAGGTGTAAGGAGTGTTAACTCCTTTAGAGCTTACTTTTATTTATAATAAAATTTGAATCTTTTGGTAATTTAACTGAATTATTATTATAATTTCAATGAATTTTTTATTAGGATTAAAATTAATTCTAATTAAATATTAGTTATGTTTAAATGAGATTCAATGTTCAATTTTAGTCTTAATTTATCAAATATCTTAAATTTAACTTTTAACTTTAAAGTTTCTCAAACTTTACAATCTAAGTCAACTTAATTAAAGTGCATTTTTCACTCTTTAACTGCTCTTTGTATATGATCCATTAGATTCCTAAATATGTTGGTGATGAACATAAATTATAATCTTAATTTGTATTTAAGATTCAATAAACTAAACACTTTTAATTTTTATTTAGTTTTCTAATTTATATTTATAGATTACGATTGATATTTGACAATACATCATGACCATTTTAATATTGAGAATGTCAAAGTAATTTTAATGAACTTTTTTGTATATAATTTTTCTGTATACTTCAATCCTTTTATCCTATAATATTGTAAATGTATAATATATTTGAATCTAATTATATTAATTCTTCACATTAGTAGTTGATTTTATTGATGACATTTCAAATTATTATCAAAATTTCATTTCAATTGGCCAACAATTTTTTGAATTAATACAAATTAAGAACAACGAATAGTTTCCTTAATCACTTTAAGGTGATAAAGTCTACATTGATCACTCATCTACTTCTTTATAATTTATACTATATTCAATGACTAGCGATTGAATTGCTCTTGAATATTATATGTTATAAGTAGTATTAAAATATAACAATATTTATATGGGATATTTTCAAGATTTCAAGTAAAATGATCATTTGTATAGTTATCACAATTATAATTCTCATAAACATAAAATTAATGTTTTAAATAGAATTCTCTTGTCGAGCACACTTTAGGGAAAATGTTGATTCGCCTATCGTCTCTGAAAAGAAAAGAGTACTTATGATGCACTAGCTGTTTCATTTGTTTCATATCGAAATTGGAAAAGAAAGTTTTCCACCCATTTATAACAATCCATTGTCGAACCCTACCTAGGAGAATAGGGAGTTTGTATGAGATATTTTTGAGATCTTAAATAAGATGATCATTTGTATAGTTATCACAATTATAATTTTTGTAAACATAAAAGTAATGTTTTCAATAAAATTCTCCTGTTGAATTACGTTGTATTGAATTACGTTGTAAACTTGTTTTTTAACAAGTACTTAGATTTTTATTCAAGTATTTCATCTTAATCTATGCTTTTGACTTAAAAAATATAATGCGTACTCAATTCTTTTACATTTTATTAATATCTAATACCAATAAAATATTGACCAGGAACAATTTAGAAAACAATATGATATCATAATTATAATTTTATTTATAATATATATTTATCCCATAAAATTTATCATATTCATCTAAATCTAAATATGTATAAAACAAAAAATAATTTTAAACAATTATATCACTAACCTTCAATCAACTAATTAGACGTAAGGTATATACGAACAAATCCTTTTAATTCGAATGCATATGTTTCTTTTGGTGCACTTGAACCTTTAATTAAGATGACAAAGAACTCGAGTTCGAGGCCAGAAGCTCTGAGCTCAAGATATCTTCCTTGAGACTTTATTATGTACTCTGATCCAACCATTTTCCTTTTTAAGCACTGTATCAAGTCGGTGCAACGACGGCGAACTCAGCTATATGATTGCCAATAAAGATAAAGTCAGTGCTTTCCCAGCCGGAATTGGCCATCCATCCTTGACAGGCAGTTTATGACTATTATGCTTCCTCTGGACTAGAAACGACACAAGTGAAATGAGGCTCAGAATCACACATTTCTGGGCAGACTTTTTCAATGGAACATCTATCTATGTTTCGCCGAACTGAGTTGTCAGACATTCAAGAAAAATTAGCAGAATCCACAAGGAAACAAGGGCTGGATACAAGGAATATAAAATGCCATTATAAATTCATCTTGCAGGGAACTACAAGCTTCAGATGCTCCTTTCAGCAATCTAAGAAGGAATGACAAAAAGATTCATGACACATTACAAAAAAGCTTCAAGTAAAATACTCATTTTGTGCTGACAAATTACGGAGTGGTCTTGCTGTTCAAAGTGAGATGTAACACTACGAAGTCAAACAGAGACGAAAGACTTTGGAGGACAAAAAAGTAAACAAAAAGGCCTTCAAGATCGCATTCTCGAGGAAAACAGGTGCAATTTCCTTGGTGTACGGAAAATTCAAACCCCAGTAAAAGTGATCTATTTCTATATGTTGAGCAAATTTTACAGATGTTGTAACTCCCAACATCGCTATCCTAAAATTTCTGCATCCAACGACATGGTAGATGGCCCAGAATCAGCATGCACTTGCTACCACGTTAGAGAAAACATTGTTTTCAGGTGACACAACCAATTTGGAATCACACGCAGAATTTTCAGATGCTGCATTAGATCCATTTTCTTGTACCAGCTTCACCTCTCCATTTTCTTTCACCAAACCAACTGATTCTTTCACCAAAGGTAAATCAGCAGACTTTCTAGTATTTTCTGTCATCATTGTTCCGGTTTTGTGAATATCATTCGTCACTCCACAGGCAGGCTTGGCATCGGAAACCTTTTTTAAGAAAAATTCAATGTTAGTCAGAAGAACAATGAAATCTAATTATAACAATTCTCTGGCATTCCTTTAACATTGACAAACTTTGGGCTGGTGTCAACATTTAAGAATAAATTCTTGAGAAGAAAAGAAGTTTTAGCTGGTCTCAAAATTTTTTTCATATAATATGGACTTTATCATTTCTTGCCTGTTTTTGAATCTTCTGCTTAGCTCTTCTCTCCTGCATTATCCTCTCCCGAGCTGCATAAAAATCAAAATCATCCAAAATTGATGTCTTGCTTTTATGAGACTTGAATATTTTGAGCATTTGAATTCCCTTCTCAAAGGCAACCTACCACATCAAACAAAATTTAAAATTTAGTACAAAAATCATGACTTAGAGCAGCCACTCACCATCATACACGCAGAAAGCAACAGAAAGCAGCCCAACACAATGGGGAGAAAATAATCTATTACCTCCTGCGTATCCCTACTGTTAGTAACAGGTTTGTTGTCGTTATATTCCAGAGTAATGTGCCTCAAAAAATTATTAGGAACATCCTTGATAATATGCCACTTTACAGGGAAGCAACCAATCCACTTCTCCTGTTGCCAACAATCCACAGTCTTGTCATAATCAACGGGGTCTACCATCTCTGCCAACCCAACAAATTGTCCACTAGTGTTTACCTAATATCAAATAAATTTAAACTGTCAAAACTTAAAATGCATCAATTTGCAAATGTAAAGCAGCAGGTATAGAAGATTATTGATACTCACAGAAAATAGTAAAAATACAGGACAGTCACCGGATTTATCCATTGCCTCACGGTAAGCTGCATCCAATTTCTTATTCCCGTTTGGGGTGCTGGACCAAACATTATATTTGATACTTTTGTGCACATCATCCTCACTGTATGACTTGATCACAAAAAATTTTGCATCCAAGTACTCCTCAAGAAAATCTTCCCTGTTGTACTGTTCCTTGTCCAGGGTCTGAGACAGATTTTCCTCTTTATTAGCATCAGCATGCAAAACATTCAGACCAACAACTGCTTCTGTGACAGGTCCAAATTCCTTTTGGTTCTTAGAACTCTTAGCCCGAGGCCCACGATTGAGCTCACTTAAACCATCAACATTCTCATTACCATAGCTACGGCACCTTGGTCTGTACTTATCATCAACCACCACCCAACCCCGTCCACTTGTCCAGGAGTTATAACCAAAAGATCCAGCTCTGTTTCCGTACTGGCCATACATTCTGTTGTTCTGGTACATATAGTTCATAAAATCTGAAGATTGACCCAAGCCAGATGGTCTTGTGGGGTATGAATTCTGCGAGTATATTAAAAGAAAAAATGTAAATCTTTGAGCAAGAAAGTACCCAGAAGATAGGCGAATAAATGCTATTCAACCAAAAGAGATGCCAATTAAAATACCAGATACAATGACATACCCAGAACAATAAGTCTATATAATTACAATAACGAATCTCATATAACTGAAAAGATATATAGACTCATAAATCACAATAAAAGTTCTCATTCATACCAGCGGCGAGTGGAATCCAGAACCAGATGCATTTAACCACGGGACTGGTGATTGAAATCCTTCACATCCAAACCACGGATCCTGGTAACCTGATGAAGGAAAGCCTGATGCCCAATTTCCCCTTCCATTATTCCCATTCGAGTTTGAAGAATTCTGGTTGCTTGGTCTAAATGGTTTTGATCCATTAGTTTTAATTGAGTTACTGGTATTTACTGCATAATTGGGGTTTCCTGTAGCTCCTCCACCAGACATAGGAACTGTGTCAACCGTACTTATAGATGGAACCTGTACTTGGGAGGTAATAGCTTGGCTAGGAGAATGCAGCATGGTGGCTGATGGTGGTGGCTGGTAATAAGGATTTGGATAATGGTATTGTTGTGTCCCATATAGCTGGCCATCCTGCCCCATTGTAGGAATGGGAGAATTTGGTCCTACGGGGGTATACCCATAGCCTTGTTGATATACAAGATTTCCAGTATTGGCATAGATGGCCTGTTAATGCATCAAAAGGTAATTAATTGCAAGGTGGATGAAGATTCATCACGAAGAAAAAGAAAACAAAGAGGTGAGAAGTACCTTATGAATAAACAATTAGTGACAGAATACACCAAAACAAACACCAGATAAAATCCTCAGTGGTAAACTTTTGATACTTTAAAAATTAAAAAAAAAATCAACAGGATCTTTCTTTTTATGGTGAAGAGAGAAGATAACATGTAGATTAGTGATGCTTGCTAGCTAAAAGTACAGAATGTTCACTTCACTCACTCAAGGCAAAGCAATGACATGATATATTACTAGAACTTCAGGAAACCATATGATTGTCTAGCACAAACACTATGAAGGTTCAGTAAACCCAAAAAAACTTGCTAAGGATGTACTTATTATGCAACTTAAGGCAATAAGTAATGAATTAAACAAGTTTCCATAAGCGGATACTACAAATTTATGTCAGACATGAGGAGATGTGAACGGAAAATGCTAACGCTCAAATCAATTAGTAGAAAACCATGACCAAATAATCTACTGCACATCAGCAATTGCAAATAGAGAAACATGTAAAGGAACCAGTCAAGAATCCTGTTTACCTTTTTCAAAGGTTCATTTTCTGCGGCATTAGGCTGAGACTCTAAAGACAAGTTCTCCAGTAAATCTGTAGTTTCTGTAACAGCAAGAATTAAGGGTACAACAAAACAAGTGGACAGATTAAGTTCAAATGATTTGACAATTCAAGTTACAATACTTTGCTCACTGTATTGAATAAGCTAACAAGCTACCTCTGAAAGCAACATAAAACAGCAAATAGTAAGCGAAAATCATTGCTATACAAAAAAACGTAGAGAAGTCCACATAAGTTTGATCTTTAGCATGGTCAATAACGGTTTCTCCCAAATCACATAAACATATTTATTTCCCAAGAATTAGAAATTATAAACCAAAAGACAATTCATAAAACAAATCTTGTCCATACAGCTATAATAATACAAATCGACACACAAGAAATTTGGATTCCTGATATTCTTGCACTAACTTATTTATATAACAAAGAGTTGTTAAATTTGGAAAGAACAAGTAGGATTCAATCTACATCAGTAACCTCACGCAACCTGCATAAACCTCAGCAAAGCCCATATTCATAAAAATGAAAAATAAAAAAGCATCTCCAGACCACAAATCTCAATCAATCCGCGGGCCCCCAGTAACATATAAAAGACTCGAGGAAAATGAAAAAAAAAATAAAAATATGGAAAAACATAAGTTACCCATAAGAGGGGAGTTGGTAAGGATACTCTTGGAGGGAGAAGAAACAGCTGCCATGATGAGAAAGAAACTCTTAAAGATTCGGGGGAGCAGCCAAGGCAAATAGGGATTAGGGGGAGAGAGTTCGCGAGGGGTTAAGATTTAAGAAGAACAAAAGGAGGAGAAAGAGAAATGGAATTGCTAGGGTTTAAAGATGGAAACTACATGTCGTATTGGTTGGCCGCGTATGGACCGTGAAATCATGAAATGTAGAATAAGGTGTTTGTTTTAACGATTAAGTAGAACCACAGATCTAGATCTAATTTCTTATATTTTATAATTTCCTATCCCTGGGTTTGGGAAGATTGAAATAATTTCGGAGACTGATGGGCTGATCAGACTTCATCGTTATCATGGACAACGCAAGATTTTCTCCATCGATTCATTCTTCAACTCCTAGTTCACACCTAGCATGCGGCGCCGACTTCAAATTCTCAAGTAAATCCAGATAATGGATAGGGGAAATTTTTTATTTTGATTTCTTATTTTTATGTAACCTAAAGACTTAGTAAAATTGTTTAGATTCGATTTGATTTTGTTTAAAATCAATAAATTTAATTCAAATTATTCAAATTTTAAAGTTTAAATTAGAGTTCAATTTCCTTAAACTCAAAATTGAATATATATATATATATATATGTATATGTATATCCCTATTTAAATCAGGATTATTACTAACATTTTATAGGCCCTGAATAAAGTTAAAAAAAAAGCCCCTATAAATTGACAAAGTATGTAAATTTTAAAAACATATTATTATTATTATAGTTTAATATCTAACTCAATTTATAAGTCTACATAATCAGCAAAATACTAAACGATCATAATATTAGCTAATAACATCTTGCAAATGTTTGTAGTAATAAAATCACTAAAAATAGTAACAATAACAACCAAATAGTTGTAGCAGTAATTAAACAGCAATATCATATTACAAAACGCCATGAGAATTTAACTAACAAGTACACAGATGATTATGATTTATGAAAAACAATTTCTCCATACATTTGTAGATGCAAAATTATTAATAATAATATCAAGATCAATACTGTCTAACATGTTATTCTCAATATATAATATAGCTAAACCATTCAACCTTTCTTGTGACATTGATGACCTCAAATAGAGTTTCAATAATTTTAACATTGAAAAACTTCTCTCAACTGATGTTATAGTCATAGGTATAATCAATAGAATTTGATAAGCAGTTAGAACATTTGGATAACAATCTATTGGATAACAATCTGTAACTTTAACAAATTCTAAAATTTCAACTAATAACATTAACTCATTTGGAAAGTCATTTGCAACACTTTTAATTAAGAAAAAAAATCATCTAAATTCACATCTGATACATTATCATGAGAAAAAGTTGTTATAAAATTAGTACAACATTCTCTTAGTTATTATCATCTAATAATGTAACACCAGATTCCGGAGCCTCAACACTGGTATGTGCTCCGAGAGACTCTTATCTATTATAATAAATGATGAAACCCTTTTCTTATGAATGTCGGAGATATGTATGTGGTGTTATGCATCATTAAAAACGGTAAGTTTATCGGTGTGGAAAATCTTGGAGATTTTCGAGGTATAAGTTTTATATGTAAAAATCCGAGTCCATTGGAT
>JAOQMM010000002.1:6545572-6558709 GCA_027563515.1 Erythroxylum platyclados
TTCGTTGTCTAGTGGCTCATGAACCCTTTGATTTGATTATGTACAGATGTTTCGTTTCTGCTGTGTACTTTTGACACTAATAAGTTTTGTAATAAATTCTGCATATATTTTTGAAATTAATGAATAAATACTATATGACGCATTTTGTATATGATTGAGTATGTTGTGGACAGGAGAGTCCTGCAGCCTTGTTGAGTTGATTTGAGCATATAGAAGTGTTTCTTTTGTTTAATGCAGGTTGTTTTTATTTTTTATTTTTGGCTAATCAAAATACAGCCGTTGTGCTGTCCGATTTTTCCTAAACATGTGAATGAAATGTAGTGCGAATCATACTGATAAGTCTTGCATAGTCGAGTTAAGGGTACCTTGTGTAGTTTTAGCCCGGGTATGCGGCGGTTGTCACAGGCTCGGCGTAGGTCCGGGTCGTGACAAATAACCTCAACTTTTTTGAATCAAATAAAAATTCAAAAAAATTTCAAATGTCATTAATTGTTCAAATCTATTCTTCAATGAAGCAATTGTCATATCCACAATAGCTAGAAAGTAATTAACTCTGAAAGAATCTTCAGCTGATTGTATTTCTCCATCGTGATCATTTTCATCAAATTGTCTTTTCATAATCATATAATGTCTAGTTAAAAATGTAGGCTCTACATTTATCTCATGTGTAAGACTTTTGATAATATTCATACTAAAGGCAAACCCTTCGTCTCAATATTTCTCAAAAATTACCATCACACCTTCTAATTACTCTATGGTAGCGTCAATGCACATAGATTTAGACTGCAAATTTTTAATTTTTACTCACTATATTAATAGCGAATAAAATATCATACCAAATAACCATACTAAGTAAAAACTCAAAACTAACAAGTACATTAACCAAACTTTCCCCTTCACTCTTTGACTTGGCATAATCACAAGATCTAGATAATTCCATCAAAGTCAATCTTATTTGAGGAGCTTGAAATTTAATAGCTTTAACACTTTTTATTCGACTCTCCCAACTAGTATTAGATAATGATTTCATGGTTAAGCCTAAAATATTGTCAAATAAAACCTTCCACCTTTAAGGAGAACTTTAAAATAATGCATATATGTGTTGCACAACTCCAAAAAATGAAACAACTTTATCACAAAATGTGTCGTATCACTAAGAGTAAGATTAAGATTATGACAAGCACATGACATATATGGTGCTCTCAAATTTATTTCAAGTAATTGCTTTTGAATCCTTTGGTGGTTTCCCTTCATATTAGAGCCATTGTTATAACCTTGAACTCTTACATTATGGACATTAAGATCAAGAGACTTAAATGCATTCAATAATTCATTGAAAAGTCTCAATCCAGATATGTCATCTACCTTTAAGAACTCTAAAAAATGCTCCTGTATTTTTTTTATTTGACATATTCACGCATCGTACTAACAAACTCATTTGTTCTTGATATCTCAAATATAGGTACAATTAAGAATAATAGAAAAATATTTCGCCTCTTTAATGATCTTTATGATAAACTTCTAACACTATGGGCCAACGGAGAAATCAATTCTTTTTTAATTTTGTGACCAAGATAATCATGATGAATGCATCTAACATGATCTTGCATTATTACATCAAATTCAGTAATCATCTCAATCAATCCCAAAAAATTACCATTACTATCTTGGTAAAGTTTCTTATTGGATATTCAAAAAACCAAATTATATTTAGCAAGACATTTCACAACAGAAACTATTCTTATCAAAACTTGTATCCAATGTTCTTTCTCCTTTACAATTTCTTGCTACAAATCTTTATCAATTGTTTAATTTTTGCTCAATCTTACTCTTAATTCATTCCAAGTTCTTATATTAGTCATATGTTCAACACTCTCATGTTCTTTGAGTCTCACACTAAAATGCTTCCAATCTCTAAATCTATCACTTGTAATATACACTTTATTTGTTATTAGATTTGAACAACTTACAACAAAAACAATATACTTTATCTATATGTTTATAATAAACCAACCATTTTCTATCACTAATCTCTCTATTACTAAATTTTCTAGAATAATACGAATATGAAAAATATTGAGAGGTGTTGTCTAAAGGAAACAGAGGATTCAATTCTCTTATAGGCCCCTTTTCAACCAAAATATCCTTTACTTTATTATTAAGATTATCCCAATTTCTATTATTATAAATATCTAATATGAATAGTTGCTCATCTGTTCTTAAATTTTCTAAAGTGGATGCATTTGGTACATGATTGTGCCCACTCAAATTACTAATATCCTCATGAATACGGATCTCATCACTTAAATTTTCTTTATATTGTTCAAAATTACGTTAATCTAATTCCTCAAGATTCTCACTAGAAGAGCCTACTTTTTTAATAAATTTATTGATTGCTCTTTTTTGGGATTCTATCAACTGTTCTACTTGTTTTCTTTTTTTCCCCTCTTTTTTTCACTTTCAAACAAACGCTTTTTAGGCATCATAATATAAACCAATTATAACACAGTTGGACTAGAAAAAAAGCAAAAGCACCTGTATGGAATTAGAAGAAGTATGCAAGCACAATATAACATCAATAGCTCGATAATATATTACAAAGATATATCAATGATATTATATATGTGACAGAGAAAAAAATAAAGAGCTAAATTTAATATCCTATATTAAAAATAAAAAAATAAAGAGCAAACTTTTATGATATAAAGACATAAATTTCTAAAAATACAAGAAAATAACATACTTAGGAGAAAATAGAGTAAATTATATTTAAAATAATGAATAATACTATTTTGAATTAATAAATGTATTAATAAAATGTTCGAACTTTTAATTTATTATAAAATTAGACTGACATTAATCTTATAATTAATCTTATTGTCAGAATTTGTTATATATATAGAACTTTTTAACAAGTAAGCATTTATGTAAAAATAAATATTACACATCAATAAATTTATTAAAAATAATCAAAAAATAATAGAACAACTCTAAATTTTTACCCAAACCTAGTTGTTATGTAAATTGTTATCTTGCTTCTTTTGTTAGGTGTTTATCTCATATATGGAATTTTCAACTTATTTATCACTCTTACTCTCATTCTGTTGGATTCTTCTTGAATTAGATATATAATTGTTGTTAATTGATAGTTTCTTTCTAGTTTTAAGTGGAGTTTTCTATGTATGTGCTACTAACTATCTAAGTTATTTACCTTAAATCAATTGTACTCTCAATGTTATTGTCATCATTAATAGAGATCATAATTTATCTAAAGAAAATATCATTTAACACACTTATAATGTATATAAACTATAATTCATATATTACCAAATAAAAACGAGAAAATATAAAGAGTTAAAATAAACAATCCAAAAGTAGGAATATTCCCTTGTTAGTTGGTTGCTTTATTGTACACAAGTGAATCAGATCCTGTTTTAAGCAATTTCACATATATTATGATAAGAGGATCATATCCTCTTTTAAATAATGCATTTAAGGTCAGTATGGAAACCTTACTGTATAGTAAATTACCAATATCAAGTTAGCATCTGGCATCTCGAAACATTTAATGCTAAGATTTCTACTTGAATTTGCATATGTATATAAGCTTATACAGACCAATTTGTCTCGTTCAAAAGGTTCATTATAAATTTTTTTACTGATATAAACATATAATTTTTTATAATAAATACTTTGTGTCAAGAATATGATAATTTATTCATTATAAAACTTAATTAATAAGATGTTTATCATGTCCACATAAACATTGTCACACATTGTATGTATGAGCAGTATTTTTTTTTTTGAAAGATAATAACTTTCATTCAAAAGAAGAGGTTATATATAGCCTAGAAGCACAAGACTAAGGAAATACAACAAAAGTATCAATTGTGATGAGTAAAGTTCCTAGTGGACTGGAAGTTGTTTAGCTAATATTCTATTGCTCTCGTAAGCTTGAGGTCTTATTGTTATGGAGTCCTTTGGCTATCAAACCCATCTGACATTGGTGGATGATTTCGAGATATACATTCAAGTATTTAGTAAGCTGAAAAATACATAGAAAAAGTCAGAAACTTTACTTTTAAATTATCACTCAGAAGTCAGAACTATGAAAATCTTTTGCTGTCAATTCTTGAGTTGGAGTATTTTAAATTCATATATTGATAGAAATAAAAAAGTTAGAGGGTAAGAAATATAGCCAAAAGCTTGAAAGAAATTTATAAATACATCAACATAAAAAAAGTTAACATTAAATTTGGAAGTTAAAGTTAAATTTGAAAGCTGAAGAAACAATAACCTCTTTCGCTTCTCTAACACAACCATTAATTAGGGTCTTTATGAGTAGAAAATTATAATGAAAGATGACCTTCAACGATATTATGCATTCATTCGGAATGAGTGTGCATATAAAAGTCTTGGAATGTGCTTTATGATGGTGGGTCGTGGGCAGGTGCCCTTTCTACTCTTGCCTAGGGCCACGACTGATTTAAACTCAAACTCATCTTCTTTACTTTGTTAAAAGTTGTACTCTACTTCTTATATATTCTTTTTAATCTCAATCTCTCGGTTTTAAAAAACTTGGTCCTAAAGACAAGAATTATTTTCACTTGCACAATACAACAAAATGCAGTGCAAAAGGTACTTTGATTTTGATCGTTTTAATCAATGTTTTAAAAATTGAAAGTTAAACTGGTAAAACAAAATGTTTAGATTGAATAAAATTAAAGAATTTGAAATATGATTAAAAGAGATTGTCTTTACTTATCAAGAATTTGAAATTTAATTTTAAAAACAGATTGTTAAATGAAAATTAATTAATTTGTTTTAATTTATACGAACTTATTAATTTACGAAAATCGACCAATTAATTAATAAAATGATCAATTTTTAACAATAAAAATTATTACAATAAATTGAAGAGAAAAATTAAAGCTCAAACTAAAAAGTTGGTCGATTCAAGATTTTTGTGGTTGAATGAGCTCAAATAGTTGAATTTTTTAACTATTAGTTTTTAATTAAAATATAATTTAAATCTTAATACTTAAGAGCATTCAATTTTAATAATAACATTATTAAATTATTTAATTTTAAATATTTGAAAAATTAACTCAGATGAAACTTTTATCGACTAAATATTATGTCATTATTAACGTGATTTTTTTAATTAATTTTAAAATTAATTAGTGAACTTACTACCACGCATATACTACTTACCATAGTCAAATTTACGTGACTTATTTTTAACATTTAAAATTATTAATATTTTTAATTAGTTTAATTATTTTATATTTTAATTAAATAAAATATCTAATCTTAACTTATTTCAATTAAAAATTAATTCCCAAATTATTATGCAACCTTAATTCTACCCAAAATCTCAATTGAACCGAAACGCCTCTCCTTATCTCCACCAACCATCATACCACAAGTTAAAGAAATGGCATCGTGGTTAGTATTACAAAGGTCTTTTTAAGCACCGAACTTATTCACAAGTCGCGTCTACTCCTTTGTACGACAATCTTACTTAGATTCGTTTAATCAAGACTCAGCCTTCCCTATATGAGCATCGACTGACAATCTAGTTCTCGAATGTCTCACGACCCTAGCAATATTTTGCTCTCACATTCGCAATAAAACTACGGAAGCAATAGAATAACTAAGGCAACAACAAAGCAAGAACAGAGATACAACAAACTGTCAACCTTTATTACTTCACTAAAAGTATACAAATGAATGCTCTCAACTCTTGTGTGAAGGGTAAAGCTCAAATGAGCTATATATAGGTATTAAGACTTGGGAAACAAGTCAGAATCCTAACAGAACTCTGCTACTCAAAATCAGGTCTATCCTATTAGATTACATCATTATCCAATAAGATAACATCTCCATCTAAATAGGACTCTATCCGATAAGGTCTATTTATATCTCAACTAATAAGATAAAGATTACACATGATCTATCCCTATCTGCGAAGATGTCCACTATCTTCAGATGATCCTTCCATGTAGTCTTTATCCTTTAGAGCTGATATTTATCCTCCACCTCCACATCATCTAAGATCTTCTCACGATCTCTATCCGTTGATGATAAGTCATCCAAGCAAAAGTCGATCATAGCACATTAGTCTGATCCAATGCTTACTCACGTCAAGTCCATTAGTCGTAGTCCATCCACTTGAGCATTCACTAAGTCCTTAATCCATCAAAAACTTAGCCTTAACCGTGTCAGCTCATTCAGGACCCGAAATTCTACTAAAACTCACACCATACTCGATTAATTCGCTAAATCACCTTGGAGCTTTTATATGCTTCCTCCATGTGTACAATCTAATTAACCTTTTACCCAAGGTCCATTTTCAGCTAGCCGGGAAGTGCTCTGAAGGGCTAACAGTTAGTATGACGATCTACCATGGTCTCTCGCGCTCTCTATCTCTACTATAAGTTGTTAACCCACATAAATATCAGAGCCGTAAAGCCAATCCTTGTGAAGCATACGCAGCATCCATCTTGTTTACGATTTCCTCTCTTTGAATCTGGACTCTTCCCTTTAAATGATGTCTGAACTCGAACACAGTCTTTCACTTACATTGCATGGATTCTTTAACACTCGAGAAACTATTTTCTCTCTTTGAATCTGGACTCTTCCCTTAAAATGATGTCAGAACTCGAGCGCAGTCTTTCACTTCCATTCCATGGATTCTTTAACACTCGAAAACCTTTCTTTTAACTCTTACTCCAACTCCAGAACTAAATTTCTCTGAAACGCACAACTTTCATTTGTGTGTCTATTATATAAAACCCCAAAATTCGAAACCCAACATCCAGCGTTTACAGATTTTCGATGAACTCGTTCTGGGGTTCAGTGAAGGGATTCGCTTCATCGCAAAGCAAAAAGTTGGTCTCACAGTTGCGTTCTAGGTTTCAACTTTGTTATTAGGTTTAGTAGTTTGAGGGGTCCTAACTTGTTGGGAGTATTGAATCGGAGATTTCTAATTTAAAAAACATATGAGAACTTCAGATCCAGACTTGTTATGTAAATGATAGCTTAAACTGGGGGAGAAGATTGCACAGGTTGCATGTGCAACGGTGACTTTCCCCTTTTCCGAACAAATTTGGGCCCCTCATTGCCATTCTTACTTTTAATCAGTGGGATATTGTCGTTAATTAAGCCAAGCAAAGACAAAGCCAAGCCGAGAACCCCACACATGGCAAAAACAATCACTAATTTATGATAATCTTACAGATGGTGACAATTTGTCCTTGCCATTGTTTAGAGCCTAAGAACTTTTTCAGCGTCGATATTAATTTGATTTAGGATTTAGTTCGATTTGGGCCTTAACTCACTTAAAGCTTGGGTGTTCGTAGGAACAGTTCAAAAGCACACTGACCAAGTTCAGGACACTAACCCACATCTTGATCATTTCAGGTCTCGTGTCAAAACCTAAAACAGCTTTGAGTTTCTTATCAATCTCACTTTAGCTAATGTTTTCCTTTTCCCTACCCCGTAGTAATGGAAGACTTTTAACCATATAAAATTAACTCAAATGACTAATCTCATAATAACAGCAAAGATGTGTTTAGAAAATCAAGATAAACAATTTAACATGTTAGAGGACAAGACTTTTGGTACTTGGTAATCCTCCCTCCTACGATCATCTCGTGATCAGAAGGTTTGATAAATCAGCTCCATTTTGCTATATCACTGTGTTTAAACCTCATGCAAGACTTCCACACATGAGGCTCCAATAAGCAGTGAACATAAATTCCAACTTCGAGATAAAATTTCTAGACGTTAAATCTAGATATCTGTATTGTGCTGCAACACAAGGCAGACTAACACACTCAAATTATAAATATAGCTTCATCACTTCAAACCCCTTCAACTTCAATCCACTTACCTTCCCAAGCTTTTAATGGTGCTCATTTAGTACATTCTCCCGGTTACCATCATCCAATCAATTTCCCAGAGCTTTGTAGAGGGTTTCAGAGAGTACAAGGATGAAGTGGGTGATGAAAATGGACGAATTATTCATTCTTGGGTCTTCTAATCCACGTGTTCATAATTAATCATATAGTCTTCTTCGTGAAGTTTCGTTTCCATGACAGTAGGAATTATGCTCTCAAAGTGCATAAGAAAAAAGAAACAGAAAAAAGCATTGGATGCCATATCTGCCAGACTGCTGTTGTTGGAAGGCCTGCCCTTCACTTTCTGACTGTCTTGCATGATTGTGGATAAACATGATGATGTACTTCCCAGAGATAAAGTACTGCTGTACCAGCCACATGGTCTCATGTTCCACCTTTCCATCAATAGTCCAGCTTCAAGGGGACCAATAATGGTCACAGCAACGCTTATGCTTTTTCTTCTCAACAAATCTATAACTAATTAGTTCATTGCTCAACAGGAAGATTAACCTCCCTTAGTACTTTTGCTGCATCCTCGGGAAAAACAGGATTAATATAACAACCAGATCCAATTTCAAAGCCTCCCAGCCCAGATAACTGAGGTACTATTTGTAAATACCAATGAGCATATGGTAATTGGGAATCTTTAACCTGGAGAGGAGAAGTCTGGATCATGAAATTGAATGGAGGGTAATTCAATTGTATTGATATTTTGTTCAGCATGAGCTTTAATAGTCCCCCAAGATCGACCGCCTGCAGAATTGCGCATAAATCAGGATGTCAGTCTTTAATTAGGATATAAAAACAATAAAATCTTTTCATGTGAAACAGTATTGAAGGAAAAGGACACACTAGTCTAGCAAAAATTCTGTGCTAAATATTACCAATTTGGGGAAATTGGTCATCACAATGATCAACCCCAAGCCCAAAGCCCAAAGATAAGTGACACAACCTTGGGTTATAAAGTTATACAATACTTCTCGCTGCATTTAAAATAACATACAAGGTACTATACTATCAGTTGTTATTCACATGACACAATTAATTGGTCACCCTTTTACACAATTGTCTCTTGATGATGCAGTTCAGTCATAACATCTAGAGAAAATAGGAGGCATAGATGTCCTTGAGAAACATGTGGCATAAAGAAACGAAATATGCATTTCGGAGAATATTGAACCAAGCACACGAAGATTACCCTCTGGTGATCAAGTTCGTGAAAATGAGAACAGTGGTCAAGTGGAACAATCCATATTTCAAAAGGATATGTAGCTGCAAAAGGAACAATTGAGATAAAATGAGCTGTTTTATCAATTACAAGCTCTTCCCCTACAGCTTCGCAGAGATTGCATTTCCCTGTCTTATCAAAATATTCCTTTGACCCCTCAAGTCGTAGGGAAACAGATGGAGGAATAATGGGGAGAGCCAGTATCTGGCTGTGGGAATGGCTCAATGATGCCCCTGCGGAAGCACCATGGTTCTTGAACACCTAAAAATACAACAAGATTCAACTTGTCAACATCTAAATTAAGTTGTACATAAACTAAGTAAAATAAGGTCAACTGAATTTAAAATCCAAAGCAAGAAGCACACATATAGAACCAACTAAAGTCTGCGACCTGCTTGCACACACAATGGCAAATCCTAAAGTTGTGTACACTAAACAACGCTGGGGAAGAAGAGATGTATCTTCCATAGGTCTGAAAATAATGCTAAAATATAAAACACAAAGAGAACAATGAAATTTGTGAGGTGATAGACTTCAATGTTCATTAGTTTTGAAGGTCACACTATTCTCATGTACAGTTAAGGGGTAATAGCAAGAACCCTAAACAAAAGGAGATTCTCTATTTGTTTTCATATGGAAAAGGCTACCTAGTACAACCATGAGTAAAGTTTCCATTCCAAGAAAACCTCGGAACAAACCATTAGTAAGAACTCAAATATGAATCTTGGAGATATGAAAGTTAGTATGCAATGAATTTAAGTAGCAAATTACAGTAAAAGAAGAAGGAAAATCAAGAATCAAAATGTATCAATTAACATAAGCAACAAAAACAGAAATAAGACAAAACCCAGACTTTCGATTGACTTTCGATCAATTTCAACTACTCCAGATCCACAAACAGAAACGCCCAAATAATAGAACTGTAAAAATTAACTCTAACAACAAAACTATATCTCAATCTCAATAAGACAGAAGTGAGAACGCAATCTATCAACGAAATTCCTAAAAAAAAAAACGAATAAATGCAATGGAAACAAAACCTGCACGTATTTGATAAATTCACATCTCATAATCTGCTCTATCCGCAGCTTATAAGCAAGCAAAACCTCACCAATCTCTCTCCCTTCCATATCGCATAACTGTACCGAGTGAATCGGAGTCTCAACCACCACATCATGATAACCAAACCCACCCAAGACCCTACCTGGACAACCAATCTCACCATCTGGAACCGCCACGTTCCTGCTGAGCGCAGGGTATAGATTCTCGATCACGCGGATCTTCCAGTTAGGGTTTGCGGAGTCGGGCGGTAAACGGAAGATCTCAGGCGCGCAGTCGTGCTCACGACCACCGCAGAAGGGGCACGATTCGCTACTCGGGTTGGTTGATTGAGGCGTTTTGGACTTGAAATCTGAGGGGCGTTTGGCTCTAGCGGGCGAGAATATGACCCACCGGTTAGTGACCGAGTCGTGCCTGAGTTCAGGGCTCCGACTTGGAGATTGAGCCGGCGATGCCATGCGGCTCGTCAGTTGTCACTGTTCCACGTCGGAGGATTGGTAAAATATATAACAATGAGAAACTTTGAACGGAGCCATGAAGATGGGTCGAGCCGATCCAGAAAGCTTTATTAAGCCCAATTCTTAAATTGAACCGGGTCGGGCGGGTATCCAGGACTATAACAAGGTCAAAATATATAGTCAACTCAAAACTATTATGTGTGGATGATGATACAGCTACATATATACATATCAACTTAAAAATTGACCTACTGGTCCAAATTTAAAATGTATTTTTTGTAATAATAAAATATAAATTGACTCAAAATAAATATTTCAGAAAGCATGTAATTAGTAAAGTTTATTACAAAAGGCCACGCTTTGCATGCTTCATCCTTTGTGATTTGTGAAATACACGACAAAAAAGAAAAACCTAAAACCTAAAATTTAAAGGAAAAAGAAAAAGGGAAAAAACTCGTCAGGCACAGGCACAGGCACATCCGAAGACACTCATATACATACATCCAGACACAAGCCATCTTCCTTTGAGACTCCACCACCAACACCATAGCGCACATCACATGCATTGCTAACACCAAAACGCGACGATCATAACGCAAAACGCAGAAATTTGTCGCCGATTTTCTTTTACCTTGTACAACTGCAGCGGCCAGAACCATCAAGAATCTGTTTATCTATTTATAGCTAAAAAGAAAGGTCCTTTCATCTGAAGACAACTCATCGGTTCGATCAAATACGCGATCTAGGCAACAATCGGTGGCGGTTTTCTTTCAACTCCGATCGTTCTGGTTTTCTGCTCTCGGAGGGTCGATCTGTGAGGACTCTTTTCCGCTTTTTGTTTTTTTTTTCTGTTATCTGTGTTGATATTTCATTTAGTTTTAGTTTCTTTGATGATCGGTTCGATTATTCTCTAGTGATTTTTTTTTTGGAGTTCCTTTTCATGATCGGGCTGCTGTTTGTTGGTAGTTGAGGTCTGAGTCCCAATTTTTTATCTTCTTTTTCATGCTTTTGAAATTTATCTAAATTTTCTTTACTTTTTGGTTGGGTCGATGTTTGCGTACTTGACGGCAGTTCTAGGTTAATTCAATTAATTGTTTAGATACTTTTAGTTTTTGCTTCTTTGCTTAAGATGCTACTATGGCTTATTTAGAGCAGTGGAATGGAGAAAAGAAGCTGCATCTCCCAAGTGGAATGGTAAGATGCATTTGTAATATTTAGTTTTAGCTACATTTGCTTTATCTTGTTTTTAGGCTGTGATAAGTCTGGATATTGTTCGTTTTGCTTTAAAGGATGCAGCTTTAGCTTTTTGCTTCAGTTATATATTTGATTCTATGCAGGATTTCGTGTATGCAACATGTTAATCGATGATTTCATGATCCCTGTAGTTTGATATGTTTAATTTTGTAGATGTCAAATATTACAGATTGGACTCTTTTTAAAAAGGATATGTTAAAAGTTTTGGTTTTATTGCTTAAATGACTTTCCATATATGGTCTGATCAGATATCTGTTCGTGACACGTGTACTTGCATATTTTGTTGGAGTTTTAGATGGTTTTGTACCCTTACACGCGTCAGTTAATGTGCGAAGGCAGTTTGTATGCTTTTCATTTTCTTTTATCGCTGATTTGTATTTTCTCAAACATGTCTATTTATTAGTTTAATACTGTGAAGACATTTTGTAGAATTTGATTTTGTTGATTATACTGCTTTTCGTTAGATGTAAACTTTTTGGCTTATTTTTGTGTACTTGTGCTGGATATATGCATTCTAAAGTATATTACTAATCTGATTACAGGATGCTTGATGGATATTGAGGGAATCTAGTGGTATGTGATTTGCATGGGGTGAGGATGCCTGAGTTGAGAAGCGGAGCCCGGAGATCAAAGCGTCTTGACGATCTTCAGCCACCTCAACAACCAACAAACCAAGCAGAGAATTGGATATTGCCTACTCAAAACAAGACTAGGAGGAGAGCTGGTGGAGGAAGAGGAAGGGGTGGTAATGCTGTAGCAAAAGGGGCTTCGCCAGCAATTCCTACGAGGCCAACTGCTGCGGGTAGAGGCCGCGGCGTTAGGTTGATAGATTTAGATCCAGAACCTTGTGAGATCGAACCTGTGGCTGTGGGAGCAGCAGACCCTGGTTTTAATCGAGTAGAGGTTGTGGCAGATAAAGATATTGCAATGGAGGGTGGGAGTGCAGAGAAGGCTGTAGGAGTTGAAGAAGAAGGGAGCACAACTCCTGTTCCAGAGAGGGTATTGACCATTATTATTGAATTTGGTTGCATCAAGTATGGATTTGAGTAACTAGTCATTCATTAAGGGGAGTTGATTCTTTTGGAGAAGCATTATTACTTTAGTTATATTGTGATTGTGATATCACTAAGTAAAATTTAATTGAAAAGTTATCAAATTTACTCAGTCATATACTGCATTGACTAGTTGAAAGATACGTCAATGGTTTACCCATGTTCAAATTAGTTTGTTTAGA
>JAOQMM010000002.1:6558809-6575637 GCA_027563515.1 Erythroxylum platyclados
GGGGGGCGCGGTACCCTAATTTTTATATATATGCTTTATATTTGCTTGGATGCTTGTTCATTTCTGTGTCAAATTTTCAAGTTATTGTTTTATGCAAATCTCTCTTTTAATAAACATAGTGTTTCTGTTTGACTTCAGGTGCAAGTGGGCAATTCTCCTGTATATAAAATAGAAAGAAAATTGGGAAAAGGTGGTTTTGGTCAAGTTTATGTTGGTCGCAGGGTCAGTGGTGGCTCTGATAGAACTGGGCCAGATGCAATTGAGGTGTGACTAGTACCTTCACTTACCTTCTGATGGTCTTTACTGGAAAATTATGATTGCTTGAAATCTGATCCTATGTTTTTGTTTTCTATCAGGTTGCATTAAAATTTGAGCACCGAAATAGTAAAGGTTGCAATTATGGCCCTCCTTATGAGTGGCAAGTGTACAAGTAAGTATGCTCCTTTATTGTCTGAATTTGCATCGCAGATGTATTTTTACTTTTATTGATACATTTTTCCTGTTGAATTCAAAAGTACCCTCAATGGTTGCTATGGGATCCCTTGGGTGCATTACAAGGGTCGCCAAGGAGATTTCTATATTCTGGTGAGAGTTAATAACAGTCAGTCTACCATCTGTATTTTATTAGCTTTATTTATGTCTCAAGGACTTTATCGATGTTTTAGGTAATGGACATGCTTGGGCCCAGTCTTTGGGATGTTTGGAACTCCCTAGGCCAATCGTAAGAACCTCTCACTTCATGTTTCTTTCACCCTTGCTGTCTTTCTCATTGCTCTTTTTTCTATATTTTAATTTTTTAGTACCTGCGACAGGATGTCACCAAACATGGTAGCCTGCATTGCTGTGGAGGCAATATCAATTCTTGAAAAGCTTCACTTAAAGGGGTGAGAGTTTTCCACCTTTGTTATTTCACTTTCTTATATCTATATTCATCTGTTACAATACAATTACATCAAGTTGACTATGGCTATGATGTTGCAATAAGGTTTGTGCATGGAGATGTGAAACCAGAGAATTTTTTACTTGGTCAGCCTGGAACCCCCGACGATAAGAAATTATATCTTATAGATCTTGGTTTGGGTAAGCTATCTTTTCTCCCTGTTACTATGTGATGCTCTTCCTACTTTGTGATGTATCTTTTCCAGGACAACTTGAACCATTTTCAATGAGATATATGTTTATGAGTTTGGTATTCCCTGCCATGCGGTTAAATTTAGAGCTGACACGTGTTTCTTGCAGCCTCTAGATGGAAAGATGCATCATCTGGTCAACATGTTGATTATGATCAGCGACCTGATGTATTCAGGTGTGTGGATATTTCCCTTTATGAATGTGCTTATCATATGTAAAAGTTGACATACATTGGCATAATTTGGTAGCAATATCCTTAGGTGATCCCAACTGTTGTAGATGTAGCACGTTATTTGACATGTGAAATTAAAGGTTAAGCAAACACTTTTGGCAGGGGAACTATAAGGTATGCAAGTGTACATGCCCATTTAGGCCGGACTGGAAGTCGGAGGGATGATCTTGAGTCATTAGCGTACACATTGATATTTCTTATAAAAGGAAGATTACCATGGCAAGGCTATCAGGCAAGTTTTTTATAAAGGATATTATAGCATACATTTTCATCTTAATAAACTTTATTAATTATGTTCACTGTATCGGTGTCTGTTAAATTTTACAGGGGGATAACAAGAGCTTTTTGGTTTGTAAGAAGAAGATGGCCACTTCCCCTGAGTTGATGTGTTGTTTCTGCCCTGCACCATTCAAACAATTCCTTGAAGCTGTTAGCAATATGAAGTTTGATGAGGAGCCCAATTACTCCAAGCTGATATCTCTTTTTGAAAGCCTTATTGAACCATGCTCACCACTAAGGCCAATTAGAATTGATGGGGCTCTTAAGGTAATTCTGGTTTGACCTCTTCTCAATTAGAAATGATGTTTTGGTATTTTAATTGCCATTCTAATGTGATCTATGTGGATACAGGTGGGCCAAAAACGTGGAAGATTGCTTATAAATCTGGAAGATGACGAGCAACCAAAGAAAAAAGTAAGGTTAGGTAGTCCTGCTACACAGTGGATTTCTGTCTACAATGCACGCCGTCCCATGAAGCAGAGGTATCTTGTTTTTTTATTACTTCTTTCATATACTTATGTCCTATACTATCCTGTGTATGCTTTCAAATCACAGAAGTTTGCAATATATTTGAGTTTGTTTCTCTTAGTAAGCATTGCATTCCATTAGGATCTTATAGGGCATATTACTTGTTTGATGTTTGGGTTCAATTTGTAGCTGTGACTTGAAAAGATTGTTTTTAAGTACTTGAAAGTATGCAGAGAGTAGCCCTTGGCGAGTTCATTATATGTTTAATTATCGGTTGTATAATTAAAAAGTGTACTTGTCTCAGTTTGAAGAGTACACATGCTCTTTGCTTGAGGAGAATGAATATAAATCAACTGCGAAAACAATGAATCCTATTTAAAAATTCCTAGTAAAACTGCTTCTGATAAGTTATTTCTTCCTAGTGTTTGAGATGTGATTGGATGATATTTTCATGTCGTTCCAGTTTTTGGGTCTTTATGAAACATTTTCTGCAATTGCCTAAAATGAAGTGATGTATAATGTATTGGTCTATGGAAACAAGCGAGTTATGCAAAAGGAAACAAGGATAGTTACCCACTTCATTGTTGTTTTTTTTGCTTCCTTTGCTTTAATGTTAACTGAACCTTTTTTTTTGGATTTGCAGATATCACTACAATGTAGCTGATGCAAGGTTGCGACAGCATGTTGATAAGGGTAATGAAGATGGATTATTTATCAGCTGTGTGGCCTCTGCAGCTAATCTATGGGCCCTAATCATGGATGCTGGAACTGGTTTCTCGTCACAGGTTTATGATTTGTCAGCCTTATTCCTGCACAAGGTTGTCATCTGAAAACTTCTCTCTCTATCATCTTCAGCTTGATCAGCAGGGAAAGCAAGTGTTGAGCATTTTTATGTCTATTTCTTTTCAGGATTGGATTATGGAACAATGGGAAAAGAATTTTTATATCAGTTCCATTGCTGGTGCAAATAATGGAAGTTCATTGGTTGTCATGTCAAAGGGTCAGTAATCCGTTTGCCCGAAACACAAAATTTCCTGCTTAATATTTGTAATTTATTGTATGCTGTGTTTGGACACAAACTCCTTAATTCAAGGCGTGAATTTGCTAGATATTTTCTTGGTATTTGTCTCGTGTAGTGGAATTTTTCTCCCATTTTAAATAATTGGCTTCTAGGATTTGAGTCCTTCATAAACATTGTAGATGTAAAAACACTAGTGTAGCCTTGTAGGAAATATGAACTTGTTGTTATATGTGTAAAATAGATTGGCTACTCTGATTAAATTGTGGAAGTGACAAAGGAAGTTGATGTGAAGCTATTCTTTTATCTGAAGTTAAATGGCTTTCCTAAGATTTCATCTGAGGATAGCTTTTGTTGGTTTCATTTTGGTTCAGTTTTGGCTCTTATGAGCTAGGCCTTCATATTGACGAGGATGCTTACCCTAATCTAGTCAATCATTGTGTTCATAGAATTTTGTGCAATGCTTGCATTTATTCTGCAATTTTTTAAGTTACGGCTTTGTAATTTTGGTTCATAATTTTAGCATACATAGAATACTTGCTACGAGAATGGATTCTACTATTTTACCATTCTTTATCCAGGGTAATCATGTTACAAGGTCAAAAGGTAGAGCAATTTCATATTATAGGAGATATAGCACATCATATATTTTGTTGATTTGCATAACAGTTGTTGCATTATATATTTGAACTCATCACGTACTTTGTGACAGTTCCACTATCAATGCAAGTAGCATGACTAACATAATTTGGAGTTATGTTGTTAACTTGAAAATAATTTTCCTGGAGAACTTCTAATTAGGGAATGAACAAACATTGTCCATTTATCTTTTTTTTTGTTTTAGTTTCTTTTCTAAATTTTGTGCGTGTACTGTGTGGCTAGTAAAAGGATCAGTCAACTGAAACAATTAGTTGGACTAATTATAATCAAGTAATTTCTAAAAATTTTGTCATACAGGGACCCCTTACACACAACAGTCGTACAAAGTGAGTGAATCATTTCCATTTAAGTGGATAAATAAAAAGTGGAAAGAAGGTTTTCATGTTACATCCATGACAACTGCTGGCACTCGCTGGGGTGTTGTTATGTCCAGGAATGCTGGATATTCTGATCAGGTAATATTTGGTGCTCTAATTAATTATTGTCTTTTCTTACCCTTGCGTATAGTGTTCACATTCTACTTGATTAAGATCTGATTTCCGGCCTGTTTATATATTGTTGTTACAAGGTTGTGGAGCTTGATTTTTTGTACCCAAGTGAGGGAATACATCGGCGATGGGAGAATGGTTACAGGATTACATCTATGGCTGCCACTCCAGATCAAGCTGCATTCATTCTTAGCATACCAAGACGGAAAATGGTAGATGAAACTCAGGAAACTCTACGGACATCTGCATTTCCTAGCACCCATGTAAAGGTACTTTATTTTCTCATCTACTGTTCAAAGTAGTTGTAAAATGCAACTTCAATACAATTAGAATTTGTATTTTGCAACTTAGAAGGGAATTTAAAATGGTTAGCAAGGAGTCTAATGCACATTTGGTTATTGCTGATCTCCTGATTTCACAAAATCAAGCACCTTGCATTCAAAGATTTGATTGTTCATTTGCTGTATGTTCCTTTTGCAGGAAAAGTGGTCCAAAAATCTCTACATTGCCTCAATTTGCTATGGGCGGACTGTCTGTTAATTTTGGTGGACATGTGAGGAATTCCAAAAAATTCGACAACTTCCAAGTTGGAAAAGCCAAGAGCGTACTTTTGGGCTTAATGTTGGCATTCTACAAGTAAACGAAAATCCTAGCTTCTCATATAGGAGATCCTCGTACATCGTGTAAAAAGGGAAAAGCGAAAGAAAAGGGAAGAATTGGGAGTTCGAGAGGGTGTTCCCCCAGCTATAATTACGAGCTCTTGGGAGAACAGTTTGTTGAAGACAAGTACATGATTGTACCTTCTATTGCAGCCAATATGTGCTTTGATTACTGTCTTGTTTTGTTTAAACATAAATCGAAGACAAGTAAATTTCAATTTCTGTTTGCATCTTCCTCTTTAAGATTTTGCTTCTGAACTACTGATTTACAGAAGAGCAAGTATTTGTTAAAAAAAGATGAAAATATGAGTGCACAATTAAGATTTGCAATTAATGGATCATTCACTTGAGTCATTTCCTCTTTTTTTATCTCCCTTGAGCTATAATAAATTTTATATTTTCGTGTACTTTGTCACAAAATTTTGAATGTGCTTAGCCTGAATTAAGAAACCTGCCTCCAAGTGCCTGTGCTTTTCATATCATTCACATGATAAGTCTTCAGGCAAATACTGTCAGTCCTGTTGTTTGAATCTTAATGTTTCTGCTTCGTTAGCCCCATTTTCTAACATTTTTCTTTGGTCTGTATGAGGTTGGAACTTCATTTATACGGTTAGAGACCAGACCAGTACATTACAAGAGTACCAGAAAGCATTCAAATTTGTTTGATGTCACCTAACTCTGGATTCACCCCTTCATTATTGTACTTGTTATGGACTCCATTTAGTTTGGTACAGCCCCATCTTCCTAACCCATTTTCAACTATAGTCCCAAGCTGTGTCTTCTTCAACTTGAAGAAGATATCATTCGAGTCGAATGAAAAGACAAGAACCTTAATATCAACCAAACCTCCTTGGTTCTTAATTAAGGCCAAGCTGTTCTTCATTTTACAACTGCCAGATTAAGACCTTTCCTTGCCGAATAATGACAATAGTAACGGTAGAGAGTGATAGTTTGTGTTTTCTCTAATCTGCACTTATCAAAGAAGTTAAATTCTAATAAAGTCCATCCAGCTGCTTAACTGGCACTAGGGTTTGGGAAGATATGTTACTAAATCTCGTGGACCAATGCAACAGGTCTTCGGTCACGTCTCACTCTCACCACCCATCACCCTCAGTTTCTAGCTTCAAAAACTCTCAGCAGTCCAACTCATGAAATTCAAGGAGAAGATTATGGGTTCAATTGTCTGTTTAGTTCAAGTTGGACCGGGCTTTTTCCAATTCAAGCCCCACAGTGGTATGTTTGTAAAATTAATGGATCTTATGGAAATTTTTGTCATTTTGCACTAAAAACGAAAATCCAAAACCCTAGTGCTCAACTAAACCCTGAATAGAAGAGAAGAAAAGGTAGCAAGCAGCCTTTTAAAAACTTATTACCTTAGACCGCTCTCTTTCTCTGTAAAGACTAAACTGCAAACCAATGAGGCCTCCGAGGGGCAGAGGAGGAGGGTTTAGGGGCGGAAGAGACGGCGGTGGTCGAGGAGGTTTTGGCGGAAGAGGCGGCGGTCGGTTTGGCGGTGGCCGAGGTGGTGGTGGGTTTCGCGACGAAGGACCTCCTGCTGAAGTCATAGGTGTGTTCCATTATTGCATTGCGTTAACTAATCTATGATTTGCTGAAAAAGCAGAGGCGAGGAGCAAAAATATGAGCTTGTCAATTTGTGTTACTTTAATTTTAATATTTGTGTTTGAGAACATAGGAGCATTTCTGAAGAAAGAAATTTTTTTGGGGGTGTTTTAAGGTTTAGTGTAAGTAGTTTACTTTGTCCAAAAGCGAGAACTTATAAGACTCTGGCTGCTACTTGTCATCTTTAGCGTCTCATTTATTTGATGCACTCAAAAGTATGAACTTTGGTATCGTACTGTTTCCTGCCAAGCCATTATAAGTATACCTTCTAATTACTTTACTTATTTAGTTAAGCTTTCTTGTAGAGGTTTCCACGTTCCTCCATGCGTGTGAAGGTGATGCAGTGACAAAGCTCACCAATGATAAGATACCTAAATTCAATGCTCCAATCTTTCTGCAAAACAAAACACAGATAGGAAAAGTTGATGAAATCTTCGGTCCTATCAATGAAGCCGTAAGCAATCTTGTCCGACTTTCCACTGCTTGTTTATGTGGTATCTACTCGATATGTTTATTCTAATGATGGCGCTTCACGTGACTCTTGCAGTATTTTTCGATCAAAATGATGGAAGGCATTGTGGCTACTTCATATAACACAGGAGATAAGTTCTTCATTGATCCCAATGGGCTTCTGCCTCTAGCAAGATTTCTTCCTCAACCAAAGTATGTTTGCTGTTTTCTTTCTAATATGTTACTGAAATTTAGACCTGTAGTTTTGGTTAACTGACACTACATTGTTGGCTTCGTGGACCTTTTTGTAGTTTGATTATTTCCTGGGAAATATTATCGATATTATTAGTTCTGCAATGTACATTAACTTCTATTTTCCATGGCACGTACTTATTTTGGGTTGTCGGGGATTTTTGGTAATCGATGGAAAATGTATGTTCCGATCTTTATCTTCATGTTGCAGTATTGTTCTGCATTTAATATTTTAGGATATCCAAATCTTAGAAATGATGCCATCCTATTGAAAAATCTGATGCACGACAAGTTGAAACACATCCTTTTAGATTGACAAAAACTTTTGTGAACTTCGCTTGCAACTTGAATGCCTTTCTTGTTGCATCCTGGAGGGTTTTGGAATGTTACTGAATTGATGCTAACAGTTAAGAGTTTGTTTCAGGGGACAACCACAAGCAGCAAGGGGTGGTCGTGGAGGGGGCAGAGGTGGTGGTAGAGGTGGTGGCCGTGGATTTGGTGGCTTCCGTGGAAGAGGTGGTCCAAGAGGTGGAAGGGGTGGACCTCCAAGAGGTGGTCGTGGGGGAGGCTTTAGGGGCAGAGGAAGGTCATAGAACAGCTCTGTGTAAAATAGCTGGTGCTCTTTTCCTGATTTATTGTATAACAAACAGCGGTCGTAGTTGGAACCGATTTCAATATTGGCTTCTGGTTGAATTGAGTAATTTTGATTGCATAACAATATTCACTTAGAAAAGGTATTTGATTTGATGCTCGATGGATGACATTCCTTCCTTGCGATGAATGTTGGTAGTGCCAGTAGTGTCGTCTATTAGGTATGGTAATTGGGCCCATGCCTAAACCAGGATCAGGCCTGATGAGCTGGCTTGAGTCTCGGCTTGAAAGGCCCGAGCAGCTTGACCACCTGCTTAAATGATGTCTTTTTGAATAAATTGACATCGTTTTAAAAAGTATATATAAAATAATATCATTTTGATTGACTCACTTGGGCTAAGGCCTGGGCTCGTGCCGCACTTGCCAACCCTACTGTCTGCTGGTGTTTGTAATGCATTTTTTTTTTAAATCTCATCGTATGCTTTAGGGAAAGCAATTTTTTGGATCTCTCATTTGTGCTGTTATGCAATAGACCTGAGTCAACTAGCTAATACATTTTTTTTCATATCATTCAGCATTTATTTAGAATAATATTGAAGATTGGATCATGCAGATCTTCCTGCTTCCCTCTGTTATTTTTTTTCTTTTTTTACTTCACTTCCTTTAATTTGTTTTGACTTGCATTTAGGGAGTATTGTAGTTGTGGATTATATTATGTCAAAACAAGATGATTCCTCCCATTTTACAAAAAAAAAGGATGATTCGTCCTCCCAAAGGCCTGATAAACTCGATGACCCTATTCATTATTTATCTTCCTTCATGCCAAGAGCATTCATTTTATGGCCCTTTTGGCTTCACACTAAAGTCTTTATAATCTGCTTGCTTGTCTCAATTCTAAAATCAAAAATGCCACGTCCTGGACTTGTGTTTACCGAAGTACAACAGTTCATTACACGATGTTTTCATATTCACTATAAATCTGAAGCCATATCTTCATATTCCTCCTTTCAGATAATTGCGAATACGTTATAAATGTGCTTTAACAGGAGTACAACTCAGGTCAAACTTTGAAGGTTATTTTATTACATAAAACAAGAATGGTTAACGCTTCCCATGAAACATGAGGGATAGCTATGAATTAGGGTTAGAGGCCTCACTGATGGCTCCATATTTATTGAGACTGGAACCGATCATAGTCATATCAGGCCTCCCAACCCCGAAGAACAGTTGCTCTTGCCACACGATTAACTCCTAAAGTGAAGGCTCCCATGCGAAGGTCGCAATTGTGGGTTTTACACATCTCCTTCACAGCTTTAAAACCTTTGGTCATATATGTCTTTAGTTCACTGTTCACCTTCTCCTCTTCCCACATAAATCCTTGAATATTCTGTATTCGACAAACAGTTAAAAGATTATGATTTGCTCACAACCCAGCAAAGAAGATATAGCCAGTTCTTGCAAGTTGGTGGAGGAAATTGTCCAACATATGTAAGAAGGAACAAGCTGGTAAGATAAAATAGGATACCTGAACCCACTCGAAGTAACTAACAGTAACTCCTCCTGAGTTGGCATAAATGTCTGGAAGAATAACAACACCTTTCTTTGACAAGATCTGTCAAAAGATGTAATAAGAGTTAATGAAGGTGACAGACTTAAACCCGTGTCTGAGTCAAATACTAGGCCTCAAAGAAGCGCTTACCTCATCAGCTTCTGGGTCAGTTGGATGGTTAGCAGCTTCAATTATGAACTTGGCTTTAATATCATTTGCGTTCTCTCTTCAATCAAACAATAGAATGAAAAGGTGTTCTTGTGTAACTTTTTTGTTCTGATAAGGGAAAACTATTTGTCATGACAAATAATACCTGTTGATGACACCCCCGAGTGCTGCAGGAATAAGAACATCACAGTCCTCCACTAATATTGACTTGGGATCCATAGCATCCCCACCGTGGAATCCTTTGACACCCTTGTGCTGCTTGACATGCTTGAGTAGGCCTGAAATATCGATCCCTTTGCTGTTTTTTATAGCACCACTAATGTCACTTACAGCAACAATCCTCCCACCTCTCTCACTGATTAGTTGAGCAGCCCAAGAACCAACATTGCCAAACCCCTGAAATCATACATTTTCATCAATTATTATCTTTATTGGTTTAACTGATACGAATCAGTTAAAACAACCAGAATAAGAACTTTACTTGTATGACAAATCTTTGTCCAGATATGGTTTTCCCGTACTCATTGAGCAGGGCTTCTGCTGCAAAGAGCACTCCTCGTCCAGTTGCAGCATCCCTTCCCAGAGACCCACCAAGATCCTAATTTATTGAGAGAAAATTTTAAAGAAAAGATTAAGAATTGACATGTTATCGGAGATCAACATATATCTTTTATGCAATACAAATCACTGTTACCGAAAGAAAATGCATATAATTAACAATGCAGAGGTGGATCATTTTATATACTTACAGGAGGTTTGCCAGTCACTACTGCAGGGGAGTAACCATGGAATTTCGAGTACTCGTCTAGTATCCATGCCATGGTCTGTTTAGTCATAACCAAGATCATAAAAGCATTAAAATCAATTCAACTTTCTGAGTCTTGAATCAGAAAAAAAGAGTTAATTTTCATAACGTGTGGTACTAGGCAATATCAAGTCAACTCGACGAACAAACATGTGTCTTCAACTCTAACCTGTGGACCAGTTCCCATATCAGGAGCAGGAACATCAGTGTGGATTCCTATCAGATCATGTATTTTCTGAGTGAAGACTCTGGTAAGGCGTTCTAATTCAGATACGCTCAGGTCCCGTGGATTGCATCCTATACCACCTTTAGCCCCACCATATGGAATATTGGCCACTGCTGTCTTCCATGTCATAAGCTGTGCCAATGCATTCACTTCATCTGGATCAACCTGGAAAAAAATCAAAAATGGTAGACAAACAAGTACTCTTAAATTTTGTCATCTGGATTATTTAGCAACTTCAATTCAAGAATTCAGGCTACCTCAGGGTGATATCTGATTCCTCCTTTCATGGGACCTCTGGCATTGTCATGTTGAATCCTGAACCCAACAAATGTTGCCAAAGTGCCGTCATCCTTGGGAATGGTACACTCAACCTACATGTTTTGTTCAAAATCTATTAGAAGAGAAGATTTGGAATAGATCATTCCTTCTCCTAACAAATATATTCATATGGAACTCATGAGAGAATAACTAGATCTGGAATCACCTTGATTTCTCTGAATGGAATGAGCAAACTTTTCTCAAGCTTGGAGTCCAAACCCAACAGCCTAGCAGCTAGTTTGAAGTTTCTGTTGGTTGCCACAAGTGCATTCATGGTTGACCCTAAAGCTGCTAACTTGAAGAATCAAATCGGAGGTTATAAATTCTCCTCCAAACAAGATAGTCGGAGGTATACTAACTTAAATTACTCTTCACGAAAAGAGAGAACGGGATATGTGAGGGCGTATGGATTGAGACGAATTGGATAAATTAGTGGAATAGATGACATGACTATTTAAGAACAACTTTTCTCCACATGTTTCAGGTTTCAATGCTGTCAGGAAGAGTCTTTTCTTTAACCCGTTTTTTGACCTCCAATGATGATAGATTATATCACATCTTGACTTCGGGAGTTATGCAGCAAATGGATAAACTAGACATTGGGTAGCTGAGTCATATGAACTAAACTTTATAATCTTGCAAGTAAGCAGTAATTAAGTGAGTTTTGATGCAAGAGGTGGGTCAGAATCCAGTAAGCTTTCCCCACTTTGTTCTTATCTTCTTCTGGGATTACGTGTTTGAAAGAGCTGTGTACATTTATAGCCTTTGCCAATAAGTAGCTCTAATAGAAGAGACCAAGTCAATTCTACCTAACTCCTGCTCGGCCTTCACTAAATCTAACTGCCAAAAATGCTGCAGTATATGATAGTTCTAATAGAAGAGACAAGTCAATTCTACCTAACTCTCCCGAGACCTAACTGCCAAAAATGCTGGAGTTAGGTCTAACATAAAATATTTCAAAAAAAAATCCCAGAATTCTTGTCCATGGCTAACTGGATATGTTGCCAAATATGGAAGATGTAATTAACATGAACTAAAAGCACCCATAAGAACCAGAGCAAGAAATTAAAAAGGTAGTGAAAGAAACATTTAAGAACATAACAAGTGTATGGATGGGGTCGTACCAGGAAGACGAAGACTACTTCCTCCCAAAGTTCAAGTATGCTCCAACTTACGCTTCGAATCCACAGATAAATAGCACAACCCAAAACAGTGTATCAAATGAGAATCAAATTCTTTTGGAATCTAATCCAATAAAAAAACGCAAAGAAACATTAAACATTATCTCCAAAAACTTTGGTAACGCAATAAACACAACACATCTGAAAGTTGAAATTTCTAATTAGTGGGATAAATGTTGGAACCAGTTGGTGTCTCCACTCTCCAACATGACAGTTTTCAGACAAGAATATGATGCTCTCATGTCCTGTATCCTTACTATTGACATCCTACCGGACAGAATCAAACCCAACTCCATTCATGTTTGTGACGTTTATGGATCATAACATAATAATGATTTCGATTACATAAGAGTAAGAAATAGAAAATATAAGGGAGAAAGAATAAAATATATCATACGTGGAACACAAAACGCCATGAACGTGAATCCTACGCGAAAACCATATAGGATATTGCCATCATAATTGTTGAAATGTATTGGAGATAAGAAGAGTTTTATAGGCGAACCAAGGAGCTTCCTTTTGCCTTTAGTCTTTAGTGTCATGGTGATGATGGTGCTAGTGAATGGAGTAGCTAGTTAGTGACTTGAATATGGAGAAGTGCACGGCGACTCCCAGATTCTAGCTTAGAGAGAGGTCTCCTCCATTATAGGTTATCCTCAGCTAAAAAGATTACAGTAAGTATAGTTGATGAAAAAGAGAAGAAGATCAACAAGCATTTTCGATCACGACAAAGTAGTGATCAAACTTTGCTTTTGGAATTGAAACATTATCTTCTACTTGTGCACGCCAATTAATTATTGTTTACGTTACTCATACTGTATATTTTGCATGAATTGTTACAAACACAATCATAGTTCAAATCGTAGTGTGGAGGATATTGAGACTGAGAGGGTTTATTATTCTATTCAAATTTACCTGCATATAATATGAACCACTCATCTTTAATCAAATCAAGAAAGTATATTAAATAACGTATGCATAAACTCAGATAAATACTATATGTCCACTTAAAAGAAGTGATGCTTGAACAGCAAAAGATGTATCTTTCGGCAAATCACGTATGCCTAGAGTCACTCTTGTTTGATCAATTAACAATGAGTTACTTTTTTTTATTACGCTTTCAAGTAGGGATAATAATAGGCTGACTTATAGGCTAGTTCTGCTAATTTTTTAAAAAATAATTTTTTTAAATTAAAAAATAGAATAATGTATTTTTTTAATTGGATCCAGATTTAGACTGTCCAAGTCAAGACTTGCCCGAAACTCAACTCTCTAAATAAAATAATGTCATTTTACTTAAAATAGTTGAGCCTAGTAAAAAGATAAAGAGTAAAGTCAGAACAGAGCCGAGACGAAGAGATAAAGTACACCAAAATACGTACCCTACCAACAAAACCAAGTTGATCAAATAGATTAAAGTGCAATAATTCCCCCATAAAAAGAAGCTGAAAGAACGATATTGTTGCTTTTCCCTTTTTATCTTTCCATCTATATCAAGAGTGACCAAAACCCGAGAAAAAGGAAGCTCAAACAAAAAAGAAAAAGAGTACGTGAAAATAGACCTAACTTGGTACAGTATAAAACTAAAAAAGTTGAGATTTTCTATAGAAGATGTGTAATTAATTGCCCACTAATTTAAATAAAGGGAAGGCAGATAAAGAGAACAGATTAACACGACTAGACCTGGATCTGGAGAATATTGATGGAAATTCCGTCTAGGAATCTATGACGTAACACTAACACGCACCACCTTCCATTCTTTCACGCAAATGCGATTCCTTCTTTACTTGACAACCACTTGATCGACATTCCTAAGGTAAGCATTACTACAAGTTCTCCTTTTCAAAAAGTTTACACAATCTTCCGTGTCAGTAATAATTAATCCCATTAGCTAATTAGACTCTTTTGATTTTGTTTTAGTTTTGCCAAAAAGTTCAAATTTAATTCTTATTGGTTTATGCCTTACAATCAATCGGTTGATTGTATTTTAGTGACAATTATTTAAAGACATCATTTATCTTATACATTCTTAAATGTGTATGATAAAGTCCATAGGATAGTTATATATTACTAATGAAATTATGATGAGACTATAATTATGACATTCATATTGCATCTATGTATTATCTCTAAATTATTCCTAGTTATTGTTATATTAAGACTAAACATTAATAGAACGTAAAAAGATAAGCATAAGTTGTGTTTTTCCTTATAAAAGAAATAGTCGATCTCATAACCTAATGTATGGAAATACTTAAACAAACGTGTGGATGCTTGTTAGAGAACAAGTTCACTGAGTTGATTCAATAGGAAAAATCTATTTAAAACTACTTATGATTTATGGAAATTCTCATTATCATGATTGTATAAGTGATCATTTGACTTGAGGTCTTCAAAGTTATCTTGTATAAAGATTGTTATGTTTTGATACTACTTATAACTTATTCTAATCAAAGTAGTTCAGTCATTAGTCATTGGAGATAGCATGAATTATATGAAGGTAATTGAGTGATTAAGATATGATTCATCATCCTAAAGTAATTAGGGAGAATGTTCTATTATTCTCGATTAGTATTGATTCGGAAAATTCTTAACTAAGGTGGAATGACATTTTGAACATAGTTTACAAATGTCATTAATTAAATTAATAGCTAATGGCAGAGAACTAAAATGATTAGACTCAAAATAGAATGAACATTAATTCTATGTTCTATGTTTAATCAAAATATTGTAGGATGAAAGAATTGAATTATACGAAAAAATTATACACAGAAAGGTTAGTCAAAACCAGTTTGACATTCCTAAATATTTAGGTAGTCATGATGCATTGCTAGATGTCAATCTATGAATATAACTTGTTTAATTAGAAAATTAAAGACAAATTAAAGGAGTTTAATTTATCTATTCCTAAATATGATTTTGGGTTATAATTTATTTCCATTACCAACATATTTAAGAACCTAGTAGGGCTCACATAAAGAATATTGGGTTGAAGAGAACAAAGATATTTGAATAAAGTTGGACTTGATTGTAAAGTTTGAAAAACTTTATGATTAAATTCGATATATTTAATAAATAAGGATCAATATAAGATATTGGATCTTATTTGGGTATAATTGGTATTTAAGTAGAATTATTTGTAATTTTAACTAAAGTTTAATTGAAATTAGAATTTAATTTCAATTAAATTACTAAAATGTCTAAAACTTATTTTAAATAGACTTAAGCTCTAATGAAGCTAGTACTTCTTGTTTAACCTTCTCTATAAGAGTTACAGAGTTCTCTCAACCTGTTCTGTGGATATTGTTAGAGGCTGAACATTTGTGCGGCATAAACCGATTTTGGAAAGGGTTCGAGAGATACAACAAGAAAATAATCAATCTTCAGAATAAGGTACGAATTAAGATTTATGATTTATGTGTTAATCATTTTATAGAATTAAAGTAATCTTGGTTTTCGAGAAATCAAAATACGAAAAAGCTTTGTAATTATTTTGTTACAGTCAGGATTGGATCCCGTCTCGATTTCCCAACAGTGGTATCAGAGTAGACTTTTAATTATATAATTTGAATAAATTTGTTTGCTTGTTATTGATTTAATTAAAAAAAGCAAGGCTTAAAATATTAATTAATTAATTAATCTGTAGAATACAGATTAAGATTAATTAATTAAAACCTCATATGCTTTGTTCTTGATTATGAAAATTCAACATACGCATGCCTTGTCTTTTTCTGGAAAGTTTATGATGTACATGGTTTATTATTTATGAAAATTCAATTATTTTGCCTATGCGTCTGCCATGAGTTTGAAAATCATTTACCCCAAAAAGATCATAATGTTTATTCCCTTATATTTACTCTGGTTGTTTTGTTCTAATTTTGTGCGTTTACTTCTTGGGTTTCTGAAAATTGCTAGCGGCTTACACCACCACTAGTAAGAGACTGAACCAGTGGCGAATTGCCATAAGTGAGTCGGTCACCAGCTGTGAACCCCTGTGATGATGGCTAGAACCAGTGGCAAATTACCATTGGTGAAGGGCGTCTGTTTTCCCCCACATCAAAAGATGCGATGGCGAGGTAATAATGGTCCAACGGACGGTGTTTTGGAGCCTGACATCTCAGGCGAGAGAAACAGAGGAGGGTAGTAGCGACGCTAACAACACAAAGGCCTTCTTTGGTAGAGAGCTGATCAGCTAAAATTCAGCTGATTGAAGGAAGATAGCTATTTGACATGGTCAAACAGCTATCAAACTTGTTTGATTATGAGCTGATTGGATTAGCTTATTCAACCCAACCAGCTGATTTTCTAAAAGCTCTTAAGGAGGAGCTTTTTGCATTTAACTGTTTATATTTTTACCTTTATGGCGATTTTATCCTTACTTTTTTCTTTCCTCTTATTATGAGCAACCATGTATGAATCTCATTCAAAGAAAAGTAATATGCAATCTATGTTTGTCCCTTGTTTTCATTTGATGATATTGGAGAAAAGAACATTAGGAACTTCCTTACCAACATTCTAAGAATCATCTAAATATCTTTGGTGTCCTTTTCCAACTTACTTGAATAAATAAGTCCTAAATCAATTTAACTTGCTTCTTCCTTGCATCTTTTTTCATGTTATTAATATCATTAAATTCCTTTGCAAAAGCTTTTTTTAAGTCTAGTTCTAATCAATCTTAGAACACACGAATCAGTAGTCAATAATATGTTTGATACGATGTCGGATTTAAAAGC
>JAOQMM010000002.1:6583423-6621275 GCA_027563515.1 Erythroxylum platyclados
GGTTTGGTCTGATGGAAAGGAGGCAGGAGTACCTTCCTAGGGTCAGAATTCTCGTTGATGCAAGAAGAGAGTGATGTTTGTATATATTTCTGATCTCGATGTACCAAAAAATGCATTGATATGGTAGATGATTTGAGTTTCAACTACAGGAAAAAACAAGGATGTGCGTTTTGAAATGACAAAAAGACGTTTGATTTTAAAAAATTAAAATGAAGGAAAATCAGGAGGGTTATTAGTTTATTGAGCTTCAATATGCATATAGTTGGCTGTATTCTTCTGACTAATGATAGAGATTTATGGTATATAAAGGATACGTATTGAGTTCAAACTCCCACCAACTCACAATACAGTGGGCTAACACTTGTAATGAACAAATGCTGGTCTTTTCAGAATGCCTCTTTTATCACCATCTCCATTACAATTTGTTTGGGAGCTCATCAACTCTTATCCTACTATGATTTTTGCAACTCTGCAACTGTATCAAGGTTTTTGTTATTTCTGTAGGAAAAAGCACTCTGGCATGCTCTGTAAGTAGGGAACTGTACTCTAGGGGAAGGCTATCCTACGTTCTTGATGGAGACAATCTTCGGCATGGACTCAACAAGGATCTGGCTTTCAGTGCTGAAGATCGAACTGAAAACATACGTAGGGTCGGTAAGTATGATTCTGCTGAAAGCAGATGTGTCATAGTGCTTGTTTTAGATATCCATGAAAGTAAATTCCCGATAACTATTTGCTTTATCAGTTTTTCACTGACGTGTGATCAGATACTTTTTCCTGAATGTTAAAATGCAAATCGTGTCTTGCATCCTGAGTATGCATGCTTGTGGATCAGAAGCGATCAATAACTTTGGTCTTTGTATCCATCGTAAGAAGAATTTTGAGTATGTTCTTCTATCAATGAGATTCTTCAACCAATTTTATTCTTATATCAATGAGATTCTTCTACCAATTTGTCCGATGATCCTGGGCCTTTTATTATAATTTTCTTTTCTGATTTTGTTCATTTACTTGCATCTTTTGGTGGGTGTTCTCTGGTGATATATTTTACAGCCTCTAATCTGATTTGGTGAGTTAAGATGTTAGTTCCAGTGTTACTTTGTAAAGAGTAGAGATATGGTTCCCACTTTCTGTTTGGTATCTATGTTTAGCAAATTATTGTGTTGGAAACTGCTCAGGGGAAGAAATCTTTTAGAAGAGTACTTGACTTTTCCTTTTGTGGAGTTGAAGCTTGCTTGTTAAACTGGTCCACAAATACTGAACCTGCAGGCTGCAGCTTTGCTTACTGGTTTTTACATTTGTAGGCTTAATGTCATTTTTCCGTCACTTGTGTTAGATAGCGTTCCAATGGAAGTAGTAATATTATGTTGGAGCTGAAACTCTATTAATGCATAAGTAAGTTGTTGTTTCCATAAAACAATTAAGTACTGGATTAGTTAATCTGTCACATCACTTATGTAAAGAAAGAGAATCACTATCCCTCTCCACTACTTGGAATGCAACTAGCCTAGCAGAATATGTTTTGAACATTGGTACAATGGCACTGAACCTAGTTTTTGTTATATGGCGTGTATCAAATGTGTTTGTGTCAGTTTAACTGAAATGTTCATCTTTTATTTGATTTAGGTGAAGTAGCAAAGCTCTTTGCAGATGCAGGTTTGATCTGCATTGCCAGTCTGATATCACCATATAGAAAAGACCGAGATGCTTGTCGGGCTATGCTTCCAGATTCAAATTTCATTGAGGTAAGTTTCTTCTTGATTGGAACTTAATAAGAATTGTTTTTTTTTCTTTTGTGAAGATGAATCGTAATTAGTTTTATCTGTCTAGGTCTTCATGAACATGCCTCTATCATTGTGCGAGTCAAGAGATGCAAAAGGCCTTTACAAGCTAGCTCGTAGTGGAAAGATCAAAGGTTGCCAAAAAAATCTCTTACCTATGGCTTTCTTATCAATGAACAAGATTTTCTTCCCGTTATTGCTCTCCACCCAAATGGAGACAAACCCATTGACTATGCCAAATGGCCAATTGTTACATTGTTAAAATTGTTTGCTAACTTATACAACAATGTTGGGAAGCTGCAAAACTCATCACAAATTTTGTATATTGCCACATGCTACCTCCATCATGACTGATTGAATGAATGCTTGAATTTTGTCTTGATTGCAGGTTTTACCGGCATTGATGATCCATACGAACCCCCTTTGAATTGTGAGGCATGCAACCAATTGAACTCTGCCCTAATCATAGAGTACTATTTTTGCAGTAGTGTCTCATAATTTGGAAGGGTTCCAAGAGAATGCTTGCTAATCTCCGCCATTGTTTCCTTGTGATTTTGAGCTGAAGTTTTTATTTTTCATTATATGCAGATAGAATTGCAAGAGCGAGATGGAGTGTGCCCCACACCTGCAGCCATGGCAGGGCAAGTGGTGTCTTACTTGGAGGAGAAAGGATTTTTGCATGACCACTGATCAACCCTGCTATGATCTTTGCGTTCCCTGAGAACAGAAATTTCTGCCCAAAACTTGCACTGGATGCATTGGCAATCTTTAACCACAGCATGTGTCTGAAACAAAGGCATATATCCTATAGTTCAGCTGCTTGAGATGATTGTGTCACATAGTTTGAGAAGACTGCTTTACACTGAGTCTCCAATTCTCCTAATATTGTATTACATTGCAACTTTTTCTTTCCAATCTTAAGTAAGAAGATAAGTTCCTCTCATCAATTCTACAGGTTAAAACCCTATTGGAGAGGAGATAGATTTGAAATTTCCCTTAATTCTTTAGAACTTGGTTCGTAAACGTAATTAGCCAGATTGCACAACTTGCTTTATTGTTGGAAAAAGCTCATTTCATTATTTTTTGCGGGTGTGATGTTTCCAATACCTCTAATTAGTTTTAAAATGATCATCTAATTACTTAGCATAAATGTACAAATATTTCTCTATTTTTCATGATTGAAAATTCATATACAAGGGATGATATTAGAATATTTTACACTTCTGCCGCTCCTCTGCTGCCCCTCTTTTCTCATCAAACAGTGAACTAGATGGTACTTTTGACATTTAGATGAACCCTTTTCTTGTACTTTCAGCCGTGAGATAAACTTATTATGCTTGAGAATAAATAATAATTTGGTTTTTTTCTTTCTTTCTTACTAGATTTATTGGTTTAATAGCTGTGGTATGATCCACTACTTCTGTTTTGTTGGTTTCTCATCTTAGTTTTGGAGCTAGTGAGGACTTGCACATATAACGTTAGATAAGATATTGGTATGTCCGATTTGCTTTAGTTCAATATGAGGAGATTCAGGGTCGAGCTACATGCCATAAGAGCCATGCCTAAATTTCCAGTTGGCTTGGTTCTTTCCGAACCTCTGACTCTGATTCTTCAAAGTATTTCTCACCATCTGAAATTTTTAATGCTTGGTATACGCATCACGTGCTTATGAAGTTTTTCTGAGGCTGAATCACACCTCAATATTGAGTCATTTTACGTATTTTGTTGACTCCTGGCTATGGTTTGAGAAATAGTATCCAAGTTTGGCTGATGAAAAACCAGGGGTCTACTTTTTGCTATGATGTTCACACTGCCTCGTTAGGTTTAAACCCCAGAGCAGATTAAGCGGCATACCCTTGCCAATGCTTATCCTTACTCCGCTTGCTGCCAAGCCTGGCTAAAGGCTTTTGGCAGGCACCGCCAGGGCTGTCAGGAGCACTCCATCAATTACCGTGACGATCCTTCCATCTTCCAGAAAAACGACTTTTGACCCCATTCCTCATATGGTGTTCATACCATGGAAAATTTTTCATATCAACTTTGCCCATTATTGGAAAGAAGATTGCACAAAACCTTTCCACTAGTTTGAAATCCAATTTCAGTCAAACACCTTGCCAGTATTAGGAATCCGAGAATTTGATAAAAATGGTAGACGAAAATCGATTGGACTCAAATGTCCACCTCATGCCATTGTTGGATATTTTAATTTATTAGGCGCTCCTATATCTAGGAGTTGAATTATAATAATGATCTTTCAGGGCTCCAATAAGAGAAAATTTGCTTCTCTAATTTCATAAAAATAAACTTTTACAATGCAACAAAGGCAGAAGTAGCAGATAATGCCAACTTCCCCCCACTTTTTCTAGCAAGATCCCAACCACCACCACATTACCATCAAGAACTGTTGCCTCAACGAAAAAAAAAAACAAATTTAATTCTAAAAAATTTTAAGAGAAAATACATTAATCCTGCCCACTACCACCATTGTTAAAAGATAGGAAAAAGCAGAAGTCCTTCATTCTGAATCACTTTCCATGCTTCCCATTGCCTTTAACCCCCTTGGTCTCTGCAAAGCATACGAACAATACCATATAATTCAGACTATCAAGATAAGAGAGCGAAAAGGATTAATCTTCTTTTCTTTTCTTCAAATCTTCCTCAAGATTCACATGTGGGCAGAAAAGATGCACATACCTTCTTAGCACTCTTCTTCTCCTTAACTTCATACCTCTCTTGGCACATATCAGTCAGCCATGCCCCCGGGCTCACCAACTGTCCACCCACCACCAACAAATAAAACAAGAGAAATAAATAACAATCAAAATATTTTTCTGCCATTTCCCCCCACATGAAGAAGAAGAAACTTACAAGTAGAGTTCTTTGAATGATCTTAGCCCTCTTTTTGGGCCTATGAGGAAGCTTACACCCCTTCATAGCCATAAAGTCCTCTTCTTTCTCTTTGCTTGACAAAGTTATATACAGCTTTGGCCACACATGTCCTTTCTCCTCTCCATTATTGCCTTCCATCCCAACTTTCCCGTTCTCTTCTAGGACCACTGACCCTCTTGTGGTGTAATATCGGTCTTCCTTCTCCGGCGACGCCGTTGATTTCCGGTTCTCGGTCAAACTGGACCGCAGGGTGGCTGCCTCCGAATTCCTGAATCAAAAAAATCACTAAAATCAAGATTTCCAGGAAAAAGATGACTGCTTTACGCCCCAGAATCTTCATCACTTGGGATGTAAGAAAATTTCAGGGGGAAAAAAAAAAGGAGAAAATGAAGGGTAATGATAAAAACTAAAATTTTACAAATCCAAGTCAAGATTTAATTTTTAGTTCCTCTATCCCTTCCCATCAACCATACAAAAGATTAACCGGAAAGCTTCCAACCTTTTACTAGATTTGTTTGGAAGTCTAAATTGTCTGTTTGGTGGATGGAAGAGAGGAGAAAGGATTATTGGGGAACACAAGGGTAAAAGTGACATTTCACTCTTCTGAGGAGCCAATCAGAAAATAACAACAGTTTTCCATCGTCATTTTATTTTTTTTGAAGGAATTCTCAATTATCTGCTTGGTTTCTCAGAAAAGAAGAGAGAAACATCAGATTAGAGAGAGGAAAAGGAAAGGAGAAAAAAAAAACCCAAAAACACAACCACCAAAGTGAACATAAAGACTAAGCAAAAACATAAAAAGAGGACCTCAAAAGAATGCAAAGAGATGAGCTTAGAACCCCTCCTTGTTTTCTTCCCATTTTGTCCTCGCAGAAAACCAATCCAACAGAAGATGAAAAGATGAAAGAGAAAAGACAAATTAATTCACCTTGTAAGGCGATTGGATTGAAGACGATGAGAAGCTTCTTTCTCAGTGGTGGCAGAGACCACACATCTATCAATCCCAGATGTGTTTTTCCTCCGAAACATGCCATCGGATCTCTGTGAGACAATTCGAGGATCTCTAACTCTCACACATCTAAGCCTCTTCTTATTCCCCCACTGCAAGAAGAATTCAGGCTCTAATGTCTTACATGCTCTCTGGTCTTTATCGTCTTTCTCCATATCTGCCAACGGAAAACACCAGAAACAGAAACCAGTCCAGAAGTTAGAATCGTTGAAATGGCCAATACTCGAGATAGAGATACATGAGAAATGAGTTGGTTAAGACCACCTAGAAGTGACTCAAGGAAAAGTGAGGAATTGGGGATACACAAAACTGAATCCGCCATAGAAAACAATGAATACACTGGCAAATGACCAAGATTTAACAACAAACATGTCGAAGACCCAGATTTGGAAATCAACAGAATCGGACTTTAGAGTCGAAGAGACAAGGAGAAAGCAGTAGATTGAGAAAGACCCAGAAGTGATAATCAAAGAACGGAAACGAAAAAGTTTGATCCTTAAGAAGATGAAAGACATAGATTGCTGAGAGGACCTGGCCGGTGCTTCATATTCAACTTGAGAATGATAAAAATCGACAAAGAGAAAGATAAAACTTGAAACTGGAGAGAATTGTGTGGCTAACACGAAGATCTACGAGTGCACCAGACAAACAAAAGGCTTTACTTGTCATTGGGATACCTCTGTGAAAAGAGAAAAACAGAGACAAAGAAGAGAGAAGAGAGAAGAGAAATGAGGGGAAGAGGGAAAAAGAGTCTTACCGTGAGACAATTGCATGATGAGGATGAAGTCTCTTGAACAGAAACAATATCTGCGGGTAGAGAACAAGTAAAATCTCTCAAACAAGAACAAACCCCAGATCGTTTCTGTACAAACTAAGAGCTACAATTGTCTCTCTCAAATTCCTTTTGAATTTGTTTGTGCTAAGAGAAATGGTTGCAGAATGTTTTCTTTCTATCTACGTTTATTTTTCTTTATTATCCCCTTCACACAGTACGCTTGTTTGTTTCTCTTAGCCTCTCCCAGTTTTTTTTTTTTTTTCCTTCTTCTTCTTCGTCTTCCTCTGCTTTCTTTCTTCTTCCTCCATCTCTGTGTTCTATGCCTATTTATTTCCCTCTCTGGGTGTGATAAAATAACTGAAGATTATTGTAACCGTAGGATTGAAGATCGACGGTATTATTTCACTTTGATAGCAATGCGGTGCGGGTCTATCTTTTCAAGCCCAATGTGATTAACCGGCCGAGTGCAGACAGATCCCCTACATTCTGTTAAGCCTAGCTGGTCAATAATTGGGTTTGAGAGATCCATTGCAATTAATTGGGCCTTATGCTTGAAAACTAAATTCTTATTTAATAATAACATCTATAAATTTAATCAATTAAGTCCGTTTAATCGTAAAAAATTTTGAGCCGTTCAATTTTTCGATTTGGTTTTTTAACTTTTTCATTTGATATACTTTAATAATTTTTGTTATTAAAACTGATCAATTTATTAATTAATCAGTATAAATCACTTAATATTTATTTAACAATATCTTTTTAATTAAACTTTAAACTCTTCGATAGATAAAGATAATCTCTTTTAATCATATTTTAAATTCTTAATATTATTTAATCTTTAATTAATTTTATGACAGTTTAATATCAATTAAACTTTTTAAACTTTAGACCTCTTATCTTATTGATTTAATATCCCGATTTTTAAAACATTGGTTTTAAGTCAATATTCACACTACCTTGATTGAAAATTAGAACTTAAAAATTAGAAAATAGGCATTCATAAGGTTAAAAACATTAATTATAGATTATTTTCAAGATAATATATTTGAAATATTTAATTATAAAAAATGCTTATCTTTATTCATATTTAAATAATAAACAATTTCAATAGTTTTGTTTTTGCACATAACCCGTACTAAACCTACATTACCTATTTTGTTTTTTGCTCTATTTTTTAATTATATCTTACCTTCAAATGATGGACTTTTGACAATAATCCAAACTTGTAAAAGCGAAAGGAACAAAGAACATATCCGTCTGTTCCATCTATTATTCAGAATTCATTTCAAAACTCAACATTTTTAATAAAGTACAACTTTAATTTTAATATTTTGTAATATTCAAATTAAACCCTAAAATTTTCAAAACATTTCGAACAAATTTTAAATAGATGAAAAATTTAATAAAACTAACTTTTCTTCAATTAAATCTTATTTCAACATATATTTTTAAATATAAATAGATCCTGCCATCGTAAGGTCTACAATTATATACATGTATCACAATGGGCCTCACATACCACATGATAACTGGGATCAACAGTTATGCATTTTGTATAGTGACTCCTACTTATTAAGTAACAATAGAGTTTATTTTTATTTAAAAAAATTAAAAAATAATTTTACAATAATATTGACGTAATATTTAATTGATGAAAAGTTAACACTATTAAATTTTCCATCTACTAAAAATCTATTTTAAATGTTTTGAAAATATTAAAATTTAATTTGATCTTTTTAAAATTTTAGAGTTTGTTTTATATTCTATTGTAAACGTTAGTCTTTATTTTAAATAAATATTTATAACATTTACGTGATATTTGCCTAATGAGAAGTTAATATTGTTAAATTTTTCATCTACTATAAATCTGTTTTGAATATTTCAAAATTATTAAAGTTTAATTATATGTTTTCAAAACGTTAGTATCTATTTTATATTTTAAATAAATCTTTATATTAACGGCTCCGCTCCATTCTAAACCCTGCACAGTTTCTCGCAAAGATAAGATAACCTTTAACCTGTCGTCACCCTCCTTAGATGCCTCCTCCTACTTCTACACCTGAAAATGGAATTTTGAACACACAATCAGAGAATAAGGAGGGAAATTGTTACGATTGTCAACCTAAGGAAAAAGGCTATTCAGTCAGCATCAAGACTTCCACAATTTTTACTAATCATTTTGATCTTTTAAGTACTTTCAATTTATAAATTATTATGTATATTTAAAAGTTTATTTGGTACCTATTTATAAATTATAATTCACAATTAATGATAAATGTGCATATGCATTACTTGTATCTTCAGATCTTCTGCGTTTAACACAGAAAAGTTCTTGAAAACTAACACATCAAGCGTAGCTTTTTTGATATATTTATTCCCAACTCATCACATGAAAGAATCAAACAAGTGATAACGACTGTGTTGCTGTAAATGATTGTGCGTAGCTGGCATCAATAATAATATAAGACGAAAACAGATCGGGGAAGATTGAGAGCCGAGTTTGATTCCAAGAAAATGTCTCTCTCTCCTTGAAACTCGTGATACTATTGCAAAACATCATTGGATAGAGATATGTTACGAAAAGAGATAAACCAGGAAAAGGAAAATACTTGGGCGTTATAAAGATGAATAATAGAATTCATTAGCTTACATGGAAATGGAACTTAGATTCAAACAAATCACCATGAGTTGTACAATAATTAGAATGGGAACAACCATAAGAATCGCTCTGATCAGATAAAAAATGCCATCTCAAGAATCAATAATCCAGGTGAAAGATTCACAATCCCTTTTGTCCCTTCTCAAAATCCACCCTCGTAACGCCCACCATTCAAAGCCCTATACACTCACCGAGAAAAGGAAAAAAAACAACTCGAGCATACCCAATTATCAAAGAAAATAATCCAAGGAAAATCAGAAGTGTAGCACAAACGATCTCTTTTAGATAACAAGCCCAAATGCAAGAGCAACGAGAGAAGCCAACGCGATGGCGGGTGCCAGGACGGCTGCGTCGGAGGTGGGGCTTGGTGCGGGGGCCTCAGCGGCCGATGCGTTTTGAACGGCGGATACCGCCATGAGAACCACCAACATGGCAACGAACAATCTCAACTTGAGTGCAGCCATTTTCAAATTCAATAAGGCAAAAGTTACAAACTTTAGGTGACGAGAGCAACAAAAACACAAATGTTGTATCTGACAAGGAGGAGCAAGCAAGTGGGTGCAAGAGAATGGGTGGCGGAGACGCTTATATAGTTGTTAGGGGGGAGACAAAAGTGGGTGTGGGTTGTCTACATACAGTTGACGATGAACAGCACATGCACAAGGCCAATGGTTGAAGAGCATTTGGCCACTATAAAAAGCATATGTAGTTTAATTACGTTATTGGTTCCGGCCGTTGGTTGGCTTTTACTTTTTAGCCATTGCTGTGGTGCAATACAGCTGTTGCCAACTGTTTTTGTGGGATGCCACTTCTTAACTACCGGTAGTTTGAAATTTTGTGTATTTGTTTTATGGTTTGAAAATTACATGGCATTTGGGAAGTTCCTATTGTTCTGTTCTGTGGTTTGTTTTCTTTTTGCTTTTTTAAGGTAATAGTGGAGGAATGGTTATGGTGTATCTATTCATTAATGATTTTGGAGAGAAGATATTTTAACATCTTTGTGCGGTGCAAATGAGAGGTGAGCTGTTTTTTAGTTTATTAGTATTTTTGGACCTGATACCGTCACCCCCATTAATCATTTTCAGAGTTTTCTGCTGCAAAAATATGATTTAACAGCTGTGCGTTAGTGGTAATGATGATTAAGGATAATGATTCCGATTTAGGTCAGATTAGTGAATATTTGTCTAAGTTCTTGTTTTACAATTATCCAGAAATGGTTGGTGGTAAAATTATTTATTTCTCTCTCACAATTTCCGACAGTCTAATTTTGTTGAGGAGGTGACCTATAGGAGCCTTGGATTCAAATTCAAAACTCGAACCCCACCACTGACCACACATATTGAACAATATGTGGCTGCGGGCATAACATTGCGATTAGGGATGTCAACAGGTTGAGTTAGGCCGGGGTAGCTTTCAAGCCGGGTTAACTCGACTTGTCTTTTTTTTTTAAATGTCAAAAATAACATTATTTTGAAAGTGATGGGTAGGCCACAAGTCGGACTATGTTGACTAAGATTGGCTATAGTCCGATCAACTCGAGCTAAAATCAGACCGATTGAGCCAAAATTAACATCTCTAACGAGCATTTGTGCTTTTCAACATTTAAAAAATAAAACTTGAATTACATTTTTATGCTAATAATGTTACTCTTTAAATGATTTTTAATATATAATAATCAGATAATTTTTATTTTTTGCAACAATAAAACTCCAATTGCTATATTTCAAACGTATAAAGAGGAAATCATTAGATACACTTAGTAGTTATGATTTGGTCTTTATTTATTATACTAACGGATTCAACTATGATCAAATTTTGGTAGTTATTAGTGGTTATTTTTATTAAGTAAAATTTTATTTTATTAAAATACTTTTTTCTATTTATAATTGAAATGGCCACTAATAACTATATTATAAATGGCCACTAATAACTATAAAAAATTGGCTACAAAATTTTTCATAAAACTAGTTTGAAAATAATAATGGGCTTGTTTAATTTTTGTAATTAATTAAATAATTGTTAATAAGTATAACTAAATTTAAAATATCTTCAAAATATATAAATTTTAAATAAAATTTGATTTAATAGTTGAAATATACTTAAAATAAATATTAATTTATAAATTTGTTAATAAATATTATATAATAAATTAAAATAAATTTATTTAATTAAAAATAATTTATTTTGAAATCTTATCAAATATGTAATTATCATTAATTATAATTTTCGTGTAACATTAAATTCCTGTTCTGTTAGCAATATAGGTAGCTTTGTCTAAAAATATAATTTTCTTTAATCTCACACTTGTCAGGTCTTTATCATAATCCAAAAGCTTGAAAAATGGTGAAAAGTTGGAATCTTCTTAGGAGGGTGACGACTTCTAGCTCGATTTCGTAGTTTATTGGATGCAATTTTAATGACATGATACATCTATATGAATAACACGAAGGAGGGCTTAGATGCATAATAATATATAAAAGGTTATTCTCTTATAGATTTGGGTTTTGTTGGTTATCTTTATATTAAAGATTTGAAAAAATAAATTTTGTGCGCTCCATTTAGATAGGTTTTTGTACATTAAAGAAGATAGGTTATTGTCTTTTTTTCCATTGTCACGGTGAGACATCTTCAAACAACCTTTAACGATCACTCACCCATATTATTATCTTTCAATTACTATTTAATTTCTTACACTAAAGGTTTCAAACCTTTCAAATTTGGAAACATATGGTTAAGACATCTTGAGTTTATTGATTAGATGTCTAATTGGAAGAGGAAGAATTGTAAATCAAGTGAACTTTTGCAATTTGATAATATTCATCATATTATGGGGGATGATTTGAGGATGCAGAATAGGTCCATGTTCACAAATGCTAAATCTAATATTAATAAACTTTGGTTTGCTATTAAGAGGACAAAGATAACTAGTGATTGGTCTTGCTCAAATAGATAAAAGAAGATCTTAAAGAGGGGTTAACTATAGAGGAAATTTTATAATGTTAATGATCTCATATCTAGTGATTATAATTTGGAAATAAAAGCACTAAGTTTTTTTTCATAATTGCTTTTCATAATTTTGCTAAATAGGGATACTGTTTCAACTTTATTCATTCATTAGTTAGCTTATCACATGAGATTATTAATGATAAGAAGCCTCTGAAGCAATTTAATATATTTTCATTTTTGCTCAATCTTCCTTTATAAGATAAGCTCCTACCCGCAACTTGCGCTAAGGGATTTGGTGGTATAGGTTACATCAAATATTGATGATATGTTTTTATATCCTTATAATGACGAGTTCTAATTGGTTATATTTTAAATGCATCCATATAAAACACCAAAACATGAAGTTTTTTTCTCCCATATTATATTAGAAGTTTTGACATCCTTTAGGACATGAAATTTACAAGATGGTTTGGTCTACTAAGCAATGGTTACTTGTCTAATGATAATATCATAAGCTTCATTAAACTTATTTGAAGAAAATTATTTCTAGATCTTAAACGAATATGATAAAATTGATTATGAATATCTCAATGAACAAATTTTATAACGCTTTTGTTTCAAAAAATTTATTACGTATAACATTCTTATAACTTGCATTTCATTTACTCAAGATTCAAAAGCGGTAAGTAACATTTTATGACTATCAAGGTGGATCTTGCTAAGGCTTATGATAGGTTTGACCAGGAATTTCTAGAATTTATTCTCTTAAGATTGGGTTTTCATTCTTCGATTGTTAGTCAGTTGTGGCAAAGTGATCCTTTATCCCTATTGAGGATTCGGTGACAAAGTTTTAGAGATAGTCAAAATCTTATAGATGACAAAATGTATTGATATTTTGAGTTGACTAATGTCTCATAAACTTTGATGACAATATGTAAGATGTATGTCAACACCATGATAACAAGATGCAAGAGGTCACATAGAATAAAGCTGAAAGTTATAGTACCTTGTTGGAATTGTTCCACTTAATTTAGCCTACTAAAAGCATAAACATGGACATCAATTAAAGGCGTTTGAATGATAATCGTTATCATAAGAAGAAACTTGAATGAATGACTTTTCTTGCCTATGTGAGATATGATAGAGATCATATGTATTAATTTTAGTTCATGCTTATGAGTATTTGATACTGAATTAAGATTCAACATTATTATAATATTCAAATCATAATAAGAAATATATGGTTAAGTAAAAGTAGTTGATCTAATTTTATACAAATTATTTGTATGTGTTAGATGAAATATGAGTTACGCTTAACATAAATGGCAAGAATACAAAGCTAGATAATCGAGATTATCATTTTATGCCATGTTGGTTAAATCAACATGACAAAAATCATATAGTTATATACAAGGATATATGTACCCTTCTAATTATAAATGAAACTTGTCAAGTTGAAGAATAGTCAAATCAACCTTTGGTGAAAAGATGATGATGGTATTGAATTATTAAATTTATAAATGTGACGTATTTGATGGAATAACAATTTATAAGAGGATAATACTTATATTTCATTAGATTACTAATGACTTTGTGTGATATAGCCATATGTATTAAATGAAATAATGAATTAAAATTTTAAAAAATTCAAAAATTTTAAATCTAAGTAGAAATTAAGCATTGACAATGCTAATATACTTCGATGAGATCATTGCGATGACTTTTAAATTTTCAGTTATAAATAGGGAATAAGATTCTCTGATGAATACCTTCATAACAAAATTTCATAAGAGTATAGTTTTATATAAGGAGGAAAATACAATATGAGATATTGTATAATCTAATAGTATTTCTTTTATAGCGATGCCTAGAACATTGCCTTACCATCAATAGTTCCAATTGAATCAATTAGTAAGAATTCATATCAAATATGGAATGCTAAGACTCTGAAAGAGTCAAAGTTAATGATTTAAGGATATGATGCTTAGTTGAAGAATACTTTATCCATTAGGTTTAGAATTAAATTGGGTAATAAAAGGTCATAAGATATCCAAAAGGTTAGATATAGTCTTATAGACCTATTGAACAAATTGTTTGTTTCAATGAACACTTATAGGAGAATGGTTCTCAAGACAAGTAGTAAGAGTGACATGAAATTTGAAAGGTTCAAATCTCATGATAATACATCCAACCGGAACTAGTGCCTTTGATGATACATTTATTGTATAATTGAAAGGTTACTAGATGTTGAAAGATTCATTTTCATGATGAATTGAAAGAGTTTGTTTCAGAGATGATTATGAATTTATCATATCTACAAGAATCTTAGTGAAAGTATAGTTGTCCTCTTCAGTGGGAGCATATAGAGACATATTGCTTATAGGGAACAACAATTCTAATTTTCAATTGTTACATATAATTGTCTAAAAATAACTCTTATTGGATATGAAAAGGTAACAACTTAATTTTGGGAATTAGGTCTATAAAGATAGATTGGAAATTGTTCACCTATTCTAAATCCAAATAGATAAATAATATACTAAAGATGTATAGGATTTGAGATATCCAATATTTGTGAAGTATTAAAGATTTTTGTTATTCTAAATATAAGTTGATATTTGAGTTCAAGATGATGAGGGTATTACTTTAGAAGTAAATCCTAATTAAGTTATATTTTACATAAGAACAATATCATTCAATATTGGAAAGATTCTAATGTAGCAATGGTTGGTAAGTAAACCATAATACATTTTTCATTTAGTGAAAATGATTAATTAGATCAATAAGTTCTTTAATGAACTTGATATAATTCCTTGCATTGCTTAAGACAGTAATATACTGTAGAACATTAGAGTCATTAGGCATGTAAAAAGAGCTAAGGTCTCATTAAAGATCTAAAGATGTATTAGATAAATTTTCTTAATTATAATGATAATCATGATGAAAGATGTAAGATTTAAATAAGTGCTTACTATAGAGCATCTTCTAGAATTCTCTTATTAAGCCACTATCTCAATAGTAGCATGATCGTCATATGGTGATATGATATATGATACTTAAACAATTGACTCAGTGCAAGTGGGATATCGTTTCGTTTATGCCTTACAGTTAATCGATTGGTTGTAATTTAGTGAAAAAATAATTTAAAGATATTCTTTATTTTGTACATGTTTATAAGTATATGGTAAAGTCCATGAGATAACTAGACATTGCAAATGAAATTATAATGAGATTACAATTCTGATATTCATATTGCATTTATGTATTATCTCTAAATTGTTCCTAGTTATTGTTCTATTAAGACTAGACATTAATAAAACGTAAAATAACTAGCACATGTTATGTTTTTCCTTATAAAAGAAGTAGTCGATCTTATAGGATAAAGTATGGAGATACTTAAACAAACGTATGAGTGCTTGTTAGAGAACAAGTTCACTAAACTAACCCGATATGAGAAATCCATTTGAAACATTATTTGTATGTTTGTGAAAATTCTCATTGTGATAATTGTATAAGTGATCCTTTGACTTGAGGTCTCCAAAGTTATTGTGTATAGGGATTGCTATGTTTTAATACTACTTATAACCTAGTCTTATAACCCGTCCCAATTTCCCAACACTGGCATCACATGTTCTTTTTATCTAAAAGAATCTTTTAATATTTTAGTCACGCTTCTAATTTGGAAATCAATCTAAGGAAGTCTTTGATTTCTTTACCTCCAATTCTTACTCTTTATTAAGATGTTCTATTTTGGGTTATTATGTGTATGCAATAGTGATTTAGCAACAATATTTATATAAGTCTCTCTTTATTTAATGAGCGTTTTGAACTGAACATCTTCGATTGCATAAAAGACAAGTTTTTGAAGCACTTAAATCCTAGGAAGAACAATTTGCTTTCATTTGATGATTCGAAACTAGTTATTAAGACTATTGTGAAGACTATCTTGTCCTATGCTATGAATGTCTTTTGACTTCCTAATTCTCTTTGCTCTCTTATTAATAAATTCTTAAGAGGATTTTGCTGAGGGATGCAACATGAAGAACAACAAGATTCATTGGATGTCAATATTTAGGGGTCTTTGGTTCCTTTCCACTATTGTTTTTTTTTTTTGTCAAAAAGGCATCATTTCCTAATTTGTGGAATGTCTTTATGAAGAAATGTGTAGTTTAGGATCCCACAAGGAAAATGGTTTAAGTTGACATTGTAGTTTACAATGTAATTCAAACTTATTATTGGTGAAACAGAAATATTCTTCTTCCCTCTTCCTAAGCGATTGTAAAGGCATGTGACATGTTTGAAGGTTTGGGACTTGCTTTTTAGTTACAACCTTATCAAATGCCAAATTGATTATTTAGAAGTTATCTCAACACTAATCAATGGTGGTGTTTATTTGCTGACTTCAATAATTTTATTTACTCTATGTTGTTGGAGGGTCAAGGTTTATACCTTTGAATTTTAGGGTAAAAGAAACAAACCTTTTTGATAGTTTAAGAAATTTTTAAAAAATTATTTTAATCTTTAAAATTTTAAAAAATCCTTTTGTTTTTAATTTTTCAAAAAAAGACTTCTTCTCCTAAACTTCAATTTTAAAAAATAATGACAAGATATGCATAGTATGAATATCAAACTTAGCTTAATCAAATATCACTAATACTGTAACTCAATTCAGGACTTAAGTTCGATTTGAACTAATTAAATTTAACTTAAATTAATGATTTAATATAATTATAATAAATTGTTAATTTAGGTTGGATTTAATTAATTCTGTTTAAGTTTAAAAGTTGAGTTAAATCATCATGGAAGTAATATTTAATTAGTAATTGTGATATTCATGCCATATATTTTTATCATAATTTTTTAACTAAAACTTGAGAGAGGATTTTTTTGAAAAATTGAAAACTAGAAGAAGTTTATTCAAAAATTTGAAAGTTTAGAGAGTTTCTAAAACATTATTTAACTATAAGAAAAGTTTATATCTTTTATTTTAAGAAAAAGTTAAAAGATTTTGCTCATGCATTACCATGTTATCTTCTTATTTTTTTCCTTGAAAGTGGATTATGATTTGCTCCATTATCTAAATGAATTTTTAAGTTTTATTTTCCTCCTAATTATGTACAACTCAACTATTTTTATTTTAAAATAAGTCAACTTATAATTAAATGACATAATTAATTTAATTGATATTTATAAATCCAATATATTTTCACTCTGATACTTTAATATTCAAAGCGACATGGACAATAATTGCAACTTTATCTTAAAATTTTTAAATTAATAAACACATATGAAACACATTCTATTATTAGTTGGACCACTCTCTTGGAATGATAGTTTTCATCAAGTAGCAATTATCTAATTATAATTTCAATGAAGAGCCAATAGGAATTAATAACTCTTATTTTGATAGGAAATCTATAGTTTATGACAAAATTTGAAATTTCAATAGAATGAGGGCTCCAATTAACAAAATCCAAAATTAGGTGAAATTGATGATTGAAGAAAGAGACGACAGAAATAATTAAAGAAGGTTCCTCATCATTTATAAAGTTTCAATATCAAGTGTAATCATGCACATATATAATTCTTTAAAAAAATTCATTATAATTTTAAAATTTTTAGAAAAACTTAATTTATTAAACTGTAGTTAGAAAATAACGATGAGATATATATGGTATAAATATTATACATAACTAATCAATTATCAAATCTTAGGCTCAAATAATATTAATTCAATTCTAGCTAAATTAACAATTTAAAATCATTATAATAAAATTTTAATTTAATTCATATTTAATTAATTAAATTCGAGCTTTAAGACTAAACAAAATTGTCATGTAAGTAATATTTGATTAGTCCATGTGTATTCGATATAAAAGTGATGTTTACGTAGTGTGTATTTTAAATTTGTTTTGTAATCAATGCTTAAAAGAATGTATTTTTTGAAAATTTAAAATTATAAAAATTTCATAAATTAAGTAATTTTTAAAATTTTTTATTTTTAAAAAAATATTTTTATTAAATTTTGATTAAAAATAACGATAAAATATATGGGTGATTTTTAAAATTTTTTAAATTATAGAAAAATTCCATATATTTTTTTAATGAAAAATGATTAATTCAAATTCGAATAATCTTTATTTTGTTTTATTGCCTTTTGTTATTAACGAAACAACGAGGAAGAGGACATTAGAGGCGAGCGTTGGGCCAGAAAAAGCCAGTGAGCTCAGAACTCAGAAGTCCAAACGGTATCATGAGGGCATTTCAATAATTTGTCGCTTTCAACAAGGAGAAAACCCTAAATCCCAATCTTAAAACCCTACTGTGCTTTCACAGCCCTACACGGTTTGCCCTTACGCCTCAGTGTGTTTATCTAGAATCCCCTCGCCACGCCAACAATCTCTTCTTCCCCTAGCTTCTTCAATTGTTTAGTTCTCAATTCTCATCCAATAAAACTGCCTCTTTGAGTAGCCGTTTGAATCTTTACATATTTGTATGTATGTATATGCGATTTCATATCTGGCTTAGTTAGGAGGCACATATTAATTTGGATCAAAAAGGGGATCCTTTTTGTTCCTGAGGCCTTTGAGGGGTCAATTTGTTCATTTACTTCATCATCTGTCCCCCAAGCAGCCTTGTACATTGATAAGCTTTGACTTTTTAAACTTGTCCTCAATTTCATTATGCTTTATTACTAATGGAATGTGTGTATGCGTGTTGAGCTAGACTATTGCCTCCGAATAACCGAAAGGCTTAAACTTAAAAGCCTCCTTTTGGTTCAGACAGAGGCGTAGACTATTTGAATCGGTTTGAGGGTGAGGAACTTTAGCTCCACGTTCCTTTCCTAGTTTGATTCGAAGATTTTATGTCTTTTTTTGCTCTCTAAGTTAGCTCTTCCAGTATTGTATTTGTTGCATCTGCTAGTCTGATTTTTTAGGATGTTCTGTCGGAAAAATTGACTTCATTATGTCTAGATTGTTGTTCCTGTCTGTTCAAGCCTTTCTGATTCTTGTGGTAAGTATCCTCGGAAGGTGCAAAATTTTGTAAATGCCATCCGGTCCCGACAGAGGCTAAACTAAGAGGGTTTAACTTAGGAATCTGTTTGAGGGTTGGGCGAGAAACTGTTTTCTGATCCTTACTTATAGGTGAATTCGTACATTTGGCACATCGATCATTTGTTTTTTGTTGGAGTATTTTGAAGTACTTGTAATCAAAAGGAACGATGCCTGCTTATTTAACTATAACGAGAAAGTTGGGAATGCAAGTTGATTTAGTAAAATATCATTTTGTTGATTGGAAGTTACTGGTAAAGCATGGAGCCTCTTCGCTTAATATGAGATAGAGGTTTTAAAAGTCATGATTTTGTTTAATTGTTGAATCTCGTGCCAGGTTTTGTCGTGTTGCTTTATTATTCTTCATTTCGATTATTTTGAGCTATTGCCGATGATGAAATCAGTCACTAAAATACCATCTTTCGGGACTGAATGGCTCATTGAGTCTTGCTGACATTCTGCAATTCTGAGGCTTGATCTAATTATTTTTCAAGCGTTTGTTCACAAATTTAGAACTGTTGATTGCACATTGTTTGATTTGAGTAAACAGATGATAGCCATTGATCTGACTTTTATACAGAGTTTTCCTGTTGTAGATAAGCAGTTTGGACTAATGGATTTGGTTACTTCATATAATTCATTGGACAGGAAGGAAAGAGATGAACTTTACAGAACAAATGGGTTGGTTTAATTCTATGGTGCGCCTGCAAGTGAAGTAATGTTCTTCAATATTGGTCGGTCGGTGTTCACCAGAAAGCCAACAATATGCTGTGGGAGTGGGTATTTTGGCCTGAATCACTAGGGAGTAAAGAGTTTCACCATAATCCTTCTGGGATGTACCGAAAGCCTTTTCGAAACTTTTCCGTGTCTGTTCTTGTTTGATTCTATCATCTACGGCTCCTTTGCATGTGATGAACAAAGTAGTGATCCTACACAACCGACAAACAGGGCCTTCAAATCATGAGTTTGTAGTGTCACCACTGTTGACAATCAACCATTGTGTCATTTAGCCAAAAGTGGGTCAGGACTCGGTAAATCTCTTTTGTTTGGATGTTTGGGTTGTCAAATCAATGCTTTTCTTTACGTGTTAAAAAATCTCTCTCTAGATGATCAAGCAAATGAGACGACCCAAAGCTAATATGCTCAGAACCAAACACCAAATGCATGCTAAATTTGTTCAGAACCAAACACCAAGAAGATACTGAATAATTTCCAACTCATATTGGGGGACCGCTTGATTACTTGAATATTCAATTATTGGGGCTAATTGTGAGACACACCCCAGTAAGATACCAAATTACTGGCTATATTATATATAGAATCTACAATACACACAGGATCCATGAGAATCTACACAAACATCCATATAGTTTTATGTACAAAAATAGCACAAGTGTTTTTATCTTAAAGAGTAGCAGATTTAGCGTATCCTCCAATTGGCAGCGAGAACTGGGGCTTTTTCTTGGTAAAAGGCGTTCGCTCTAAAGACCATTGTAGTACCCACCAATAGTTATGTGAGCTGGAACGCCTCTTGCCATTGAAATTGCTTCGTTGAATCTTGTTGGTTGGCGATCCGCTTGCTTTATCCTCTGTAATAAGAAGAATCAGTTTCCAAAACGAGCAATAAGTGCTGTGTGTGTGTGCCACTTCATGTTTCATTGGGAGATCTTTATGTACATGAATCTGGCCCGAAGATTTTGTTATAAGGAATAGAATCTCACAAGTAACCCGAAAACATCAAATATAGCAAGTTACTACTCGAACGCTTCTATTCAAATTCTACATGATCAAGAAAACAAACTGATAGCTACAAGATAGCATTTAAAAATGTGATCGATATACGCAAAAAGGAAAAGAAAACTAAGAAGAAAACTTTCCGGTGATTTACCAACCTTATCATCACTGTAAATCTGGATCCTGAAATTCTGATTCTGATGATGGTGGTTGTTCTTTTGGTGGCTTCCCAGAATAATGACACAAATGGTAGCAGCAGCAGCAACACCAAACGTGCAAATAGCACCAATCCCAGTAAGGCTCCACTTCCATATGTTCAAGCCCTCACTACTCTCCTCCCACATAGCCTCTTCTCCCGCATCTTCTTTTTGGTTCTTGAATGTAGGTGAACTCAAGGTCTCACCTTTATAGGCCTCGATCTGGGGAGGGGCAAAACCTTTAGTAGGAGACTTAGGAGACTCCAATTTTTTCATGTCGACAAATTCATGTTCCTTCATTTTCTTGAAGAAAACTTGAGAAGCCGGATCTTGATCAGCTTCTTTCGATCCTATATTAGTAGCCCTGACTTTTGGCATGATCATGGAAGGAACCACCTTACTTATGTCAATAGGTACCATGGTGACTCCTCCTTTAGACAATTCATCATCAGGGTCCCTACCACTCGCTGGTTCCAACCGGATTGGAACTGGCGCAAGATGGTTAGGCACTGAACTTGAACTTCTTGGCGGTGAAGATGGGCACATGAAGTAGTTCATGTTAAAGACAGTTTTCGGACTGGAGCTACGTTTGCTTCCTGCTATAATCTCCTTTTCTTCATCTTCTCTGTAATCGCGAAATCCATCACGGGGCAGTAGTTCCCACTCATCAAGATCCATCTTTTAGCAGAAATTTATGGAATGGAACTGGATCGAAGATAAGGGTCTTTACGCATATATGTAAAAGGTTCTCTGTATATTGTGTATGAAGTTGAATTATTGATCAAAACAAGGGATCTTTTGATGGAGTCAAGCGTGGGATTTTCATCAGCAGTAAGAGCCAAGGCCACCACGATATGGTGTCCTCCAGCTCTATGGAGTATAAGACCCAAGATGTCAAGGAGAGGAAGATAAATATGAATGTGTCAATCCTTGGGGGTGGTCCAATGGGACCCACAACCACGAAGATGAATGCCTTGCTTGATAGGTCTCCATGGATATTTCTTTCCAATTTTCTATTGGGTTCTTTTACTTTTTTCACTAGTTCTGACGACTGTTGTGGAGATTTGGAGAAATTTGAGCCAACAGTACATACAGTAGATGTGGTCAAAACACGGTGAGCAGTGTGGCCTAAAGCTAAAGGTCTCATCTTTTAGCCTATTCTGGTGTACTTTGGGTTTTATTAATTATTTCCACCTACAGAAAAAGATGAAGTGAAGCAGAAGACGTGGGGGTTACTTATCCAAGTTTGCTTGAAAAGAAAGCGACATAGGGTAGGCCCTTGAGTAGAAAAGGAGAAAGCGAAAGCCTTAGACAACTGTCCATGGTATCTTCCACAACGATTCAGAATTTTAAACATATTAATATTTAATTAATAAACAAAAAGCTTGAAAATCTAGCCCCTCTTCTTTCGGCTTATTTTTACGCTATGTTTCATTAGACGACGTATTTTTAATGAAATAGATTCAAATAAAATGTAATAGAATAATTTATAATGAACTAGAGTATAAATAGATATAATATTAGAAAATTATTGTTCAAAAAAGATAGGAGAATTTATAATATAATATAAGAAAATGTTGTTTAAAAGAAGGGTTTATATACTAAACTCTCTAAATTAAAGATTTCTCATGCTTACTGTTTATAATGAACGGTGATGTAATAAGAAACTTTCCTCTTTCATCTTATTTTATTATAAACTCTTCTCTTAAACGATGAAATACTATTATATTCTATTTTATTCTATTAATAAACTGTCAACTAAACATAACTTTAATTAACAAACAAGAGTTGAGCTAGAAAAGAAATTTTCTTTAATCTCCCCAGTTACTGCGAGAACCAACAAAGTTAGCAACTTTAAGACATCTTAACATGAGCTTTGTTAAACTCCTCCAAAACTTTTAAGCCAAGTTTTATTTTGTTGAAACATAGACGAGTCACCGTGAGTTTGAGAATGTTCTAGTTTGGTTCACCTCTCTTTTTTTTTTGTTATTCTGTAATTGGAGAGTATCCTAGCCAGGAGCTTACTTTGAATAGTCATGACAAACAACAGACATCTAGGAAATAAGCATCGATTAATTTTGTGCCAGCAGCCGGCGCAATTGGAATTATGGATTTTCAACTTATGAGAGCGATTGGCTTGAAAAAAAGTAAAAGATTTCAAATTATAAAAATTAGTCAATAATGCCCCTCTAAAATTTGGCATCTCGATATCGACTCTTCGTCACTTGAAACTGTAGTAGATTCTTTGAAGAGGATTCGAACCTCCATACTCACCTAAGTCTAAATTAATGTTAGAGTTTGATTTTTTAGAATTTTATCAAAATTATTTTCTTTTCTACCGTATATTAATTTTTTAAAAAATCAAATTTCATCCATAAAGCAACTAAAAATTGGTCCAAAATTAAGTTTGAACTTGGTTAAAGATAAAAAGATATAGGCGCCAACTAGACTCAAATTTGAGTTTATGATAAATCAAATTTAAAAAATTACATAGTTTCAAATGTTCATAAATGCAAATAAATTTTTGATGAATTAAGTAAATAAAATTTGGATTTTCTAGTAAAAAAAAAGAAGATTTCCAGCCCTTGCTAATTCTACCTTGTGATTTACAACCTCAACTACATAAACCATTTTTCATTTTACATCGTTCAAAAATCCAATACCAATGATCAATACCAACCATTACTTAAGCTTTAACTAGAAGAGAGGCAACACTGCGTCTGGTTTCCGGGGTAGGCAAATTACTTGTATTCTCAACATTCGCATCAACTTGTGTGCATTCGGTAGATACATTTGGCTTGCAAGTTAACAATCTGAATAGGAATACATTAAATGAATCAAGACCTACACACAATCCCCCTTTTTAATAAAAATTGAATTCATGAAATTAATGTAGACTTAACCATTAGACTAAATACTTGGGGTTATCTCTCAAGCTACCTCTTTGGCTAAGCTTTATTCTCTTTAACCTTTTGTTTTAGTTTGGTAAAGATCATGATTTGTTTTTCTTTGACAGGTGATTTGTAAGCACTTCAAGCTAAGGGTAAGGTGTGAAAAGATTAGATTTGTCGGGTAGCCTGTGGAAATTAGCATTAGTAAATCTTGATTAGTTAATAACCCACAATCAATTCAATACCCACAAGAGCAAAAGGTCAAGTTTGTTGTGACAAACATGATTAGTTAATAACCCACAATCAATTCAATACCCACAAGAGCAAAAGGTCAAGTGTCAAGTGTGTTGTGACAAACATCAGCTCAAAAATTGGACAATGGGAAAACAACAGGATACTAAGTCATAAATTATTATCAACCATTAGTTGCTAAAAGGACTTTCCAACTTACCAGCGAAATTCATTTCAGTTTATACTTAAAAGAGCTATCCTGATTTCATCAAGTTGACACTTAAGAGCGCAAGAACAGAGACATGCTTACATCCACTCGTGTAAAGTTGGTTCCTCCAAACGAGACATAATATACAGAAGGAAAAAGGACAAGCTGCTGTCAGATTTACATGCATGTTTGCTTCCTCCCAATAACCGAACCAAGTACAACAGCTTCAGCTATCATCATTATCGCTAATAATAATACTTTTACTAGACCAACAAGAAAGAAGTTAAACGCGAGACAGAGGGTTCACCAATTAGCAAGAGCATTCAAAATAGTTTTAGTATCAACTCCTCAGTATGCCCTTTTGTACCCTCAATTTGAATATGTCGGGGAAGTTTAGTGTAACCCAGATTTATGATCTACCTGATGACGATGAAGATTCACCTAAAGAAACAGAAGCCAGAGATGAAGCCCATACACGACAGTTTTTAGCTCCTTCGTGGAAGTTCCTGGTCTTGCACAATCTAAGTTTGGTCCAGATTCTCCTCACATCAATCATGTGAAGTATACGCCCAAACAACTGGCTCGTCTCCCCAAATATTTCCAGGTTAAGGTGTAGAACATATGAGCCCCAGAAAGCCTTCACGTGTGACAACACTTTAGGAAATACAAGCAGCAACATCCGAAAACACAGGAACACTGCAGCAAATACCAAACATGGTTCCTTTTTCATAATCTCATCCAAAGATGAAAATTTCCATGGCTGCATAATGGATTTTTCACCGACGTCCAAATTTCTTGGTCTATCTTCAACCAGATAATGAATTGGTTCGAGTCCTGAATCACACAGAAAATCACACATTACAATAGATGAAGCTGTACGGCAGCCATTTCACTCTCAGAACTTGTATGATGCTTCAGTAAGATATAGGTGGCACTCAATAATATACTAGACCATATTCATAAGTTCATAATGGTTTAACAGATCTTTGAAATATATGAAAATTCTGCACACGAGCGCATTGGAAGCTGGGCATCGAGTTATGAAATTAATGAAAGTAGAATTAAATGAGAATAAAATAGAACCACACGTTCATTCTTACACAATGATTAGTTAGAGGGAAGAATTTACCTGTTGTTTTCTCATAAAACTGTACCAGAGACTGTAGATCTTTAGGGCCATGATACCTGACCCTCGATGTCTGATTCACCAATAATATTGAAGGCAAGCTATGGATTCCATATCTAGAAAATATTCTGAAATAAGGCATTTCATGGTTATCAGTAAAAGATGATGTGACAACTTCCAGGGGTAAATAAAAGAATAGTCTAATTTCCAAGTGTTTAGGGCCATCCAACAAAAGGAATAAACAAATTTTTAGTCCTACTTGATCCTGATTCCTATTTCATCTTCCTACTTAGATTTATGTATGAAAGTCCACCTACTTATGATAACATTCCAATATGGTCTTCATTGACGAGAAAACCAGAGTTTTGTCTAACACAGATAACATCTAAGTGAAAAATTCATAGTGGACATTTAATTTTTCAGAGATATATATGGTAAACATCAATATGAACTGTCACAGAAGTCCTAATAAGGGCTATATTCTTCCATAAAGACTTCCAAATTCTAATGTGAACTGTAGCACGCACTTCCGTATTTTTCTGATAGTACTTCTAACACAGGTCACTTATAGTCTCTTTCTTTTTCTTTTTTGAAAAATCTAGTCTCAATTGCAAGTAGAGATCTCACATTTGGTATAGTTGATGTCCCGCAAAATCTCAGACGTGTTGAGAGTAAGGACTAAATTGAAAAGTTACACTATGTAGGAAAACTTAAATGACAAGAATTAAAGAGGACTAGAATTGGAAAAGTGATCAAGTAGGAAGACAAAAAATTGAAAAGGGCAGCTGCATAAAAAATTCTTGATTTTGGGATAATTACATTTCCATATTGATAAATTAGTTAAACTGCTTTAGGTGATTCAAATATGCAAGAGTATTAACTTAAAAAGAAACAGATACCAACAATCATGCACATACATTAAAACAGAACCCTTGAAAAGACTGAACTAAAGTTCACCTTGATAGAGATGATTAATTCAACTAGAAGCTTAAAACATAAATGTTGCGAGAAGTGTTTTGCTCAAGTAATGATCCACTAGAATATAGTTCCCATGTACAAAGAAAGCTATTTAAGCATTCATTCTAGCAATCATTCGATCTCATAATATGTAGAGTCCTTGATGACAAAATAAGAGTTGATGCTTGGTAGCTGATTCTTTGAGTAGGCATAAACATAACATCAAGAATAACTAGTCCAGTGGAAGTAAAAACCGAGCTTAGAATATTTCATCTTTGATAACATAAAATTTGAAGCGGGGCAAGTAACAACATACCTCGGGACAGCAGAAGATTCCTCAAGAGCCAAATGTTCCATCTGAGGAAACATGGAACTAAGAAGCTCAAACTTGGGACGAATATCACGTGAAAAAGGGCACCAAGAAGCATAGAAAAGTACAGACGTATAAGCATTCCCCTTAATTGAAGTCAAAGTCCAGTCCAGGATGTTCCCATTCACCTATTGACACATTTAGATATGCAGCTCAGCAGTAAAAAGAGAAAAGAGAGATCAAAGAATATTCAATATAACTCACCAAATCAGTAAAATAGAGATCTAAGAACCAATTCTATGATAGTTTAATGCAAATCCAGGCTGATAGAGGGGTGAGGTATTGCAAATTAGAGAAAGAATGACAGAAGGTATGATATAAAGGCTAACTTTCATTCTTGCACCAGATATTTCAGTTCAAGCATATACAATTTAGACAACCATTGTGGAAAAAATGATGTTCAGCTGACAACTTATACACTCCTAACAGTTGTCAGAACATTTGAGTTCAGAATTCTAAGTAATATGGAACCAAAAGTTAATCACAATTGCAAAATCCAGTCAAGTTATGAGTCGATAGAAGGTAGAACACTTCTCCCTTGAATCTTTTTAAATGCCAAAGAAATCTGTGAAGGGATGCCTCAATATAGTCCCCAGAATCAGGCAGAGCTTGAGGTCCAATACAGCAATAAAGTAGCATCTTAGATAGGAAAGCAACATTTTCATATACTATCAACAATATAAATGAACGATTTACAGACAGCAACCTACATTTTTGATAACTCACTCAACCATAACCATAAAGATCTTATGAAGCTGGAAATTAAAAAGGTAAAACTGCAAGGCTGCTCCTTACGAAAATAAGCAACTGTCTAATTGTTAAATCTTCTTACAAGAATATGATGATCAGAGTCAAAATTTCCACAATGAAAAGCTTGATAAGAAACTTTGACAGACAAGGATATCATAAGAACAAGTATATTCAGATTGTGCTCGTATAATAAACGCATTTGATCTCACGAGTAATCATTGTAAAAAAAGTAAGGAAATCATATTATCTACCAATGAAATGAACATAAAATGTCAGCCTAAAAGGGAAAGTATGGAACATGTTCATATTTGTAGTTAAGGCATTAACACAAGAATAATAACTCTTCAAAGATGAAATCTATTTAATCTATAGCATGCTCATAAAGTCTGAAATGCAAGATTGCAGAATCTAACAAGAGACGGCTCTAATCTCCGAGGGAAGGAGTTTGTACTAAATTGACATCAAGCTAAATCGCAAAAGTACCAATCTAATGTAAAAGAATCCCATCCTTCACAAGGATATTGCATCTAATCTGACAAACAACTTGATTAGAATGAGAAAATAACTTCACGTATTTTAATTCAGCATACATTTTTAATTTCCTTTGCTTTTCTCTCCAAATTTAAGTCCTCCCCATCCAGCACCCCTGCATGTATACGACACACTAAATATGCATATGAAAATCCTAGAAATAGTCATCCATGCCTATATAGAAAAGGACATCGAAAACGAGAAAATGATACTCTTTGGAGACTTACCTGAAAAGAACCTGCTTTACACCTAGAACCTAATACAAGACGTCTAAGTCAAGGAAACCATAGTAGCCACAATTACTGAACAATCTCTTTTTGTTGTCAACAAAACTTGAATTCAGAACTAAATTTCTAAAGAAAAGTTCATTTATAATATATAATACTCTGCTTCAGGAAGGAAACCCATTCAAAGTCCTCATTTCATCACCCAATACTACAACAACCTTAAAGTCAACAGCTTACCCTAGCCCTAATTACACAGCACACAAGATAGAAACCAAGGATTTTCATGAAGACATCCTAAAGAATACGAGTAACCAACCAATTCCTAATAAAACCCGAAAACCTAAATATCCACCTCAAAGGAAAATACAAATGGGCCGATAAAAAATTAGTAATTAAATTACAGAACACTCCGTCAAACCCAAAAATCAAATCAAACAATACAAGCCGTTAATCCAAATCCAAACGAGAAATAAAAAGGAAAGATAAAAAAAACCAACAACTTATCAATCTAAGCAACGACCAAGTGGAACAACAAAAAATTAAACTTCAAGGAAATTAAAGAGGGAAATGAGAAAACGTACCTCAAGAACAGGACTTGGGGCGATGGAGAGGAGGCATTGGGATTGAAGATGATGAGGGGAAAAGGTAGTTTCTCTAGGGCACGTAGAAGCCGAAGCCGAAGCCGACACGAGGCCAAGCGAAGACAAAGCCCCAAAATAGAGGATGACAAAAGGTAGCAGAGCCATGAGATGGGGGGAACTGAAAATTCAGTGGCAAACGAGGGTAAAACAGGAAACCCGAAAACAGAAAACAAAACAAAGACGGACGACGACGACGACGACGACGACGATCTGGACGGCAGAGATAAACAGGGGACACACAACAAACAACAGAGGAATTGGGGTCTTACGTTATTACAAAATATAATCTAATCTAAGACAAAAACCAAGAAAAAAAATGGCATAAATTAAGATTTAAGATAGATAGCAGGTAATAGGGAAAGGAACAGGATAGGATGCTGGATTAGTCTCTCTTCCTCATATAAGGGTTGGTAATGGTCTTTGATTTTGATGTAATGGTTGGTTTATGGTTAGCTGTGGAATGGAATGGGCATATGGTTGGCTGAATCGCTCTGATTCTTCTTTGGTCATTACAATACGGGTGGGCGGTGACTATTGGTTACAACTTTACACGCTGTCGTTTTGGTAAAGGTCATAGATACACAGATAGATACCCTCTTTTGTTGTTACTATAAGAGGAGAATTTTCAAAAGGCTTACTCTGGTCCCGTTATGGCCTCCAGAAAAACAAAAGCTCATAAACACAGTTGTTTATGCTTCATTGGCTGTTCCTCTCTTGGTTAGTGCCTATTAACCAATCTAATTATCAGCTATGCTTATTCTTTGTTATACTCTTTTTTCATAATTCTATTCCAATTCAAAGACAGAATTTTTGAATACTGACCTTTCTCTATTATTCAATAATGCGAAAATAATTCACAAACATAAACTCCTTACTCAATCTGTCTTTTTCCAACATTGCAATCTCACTTCCATACTTGATGGTATGTATTGAGAAAAAAATTATATTGGCAGCGATAGAACCTAGACTTCTCTTATAACTGACATTCATCAACCATTTTAAATACTTCTCATCACTATAGCTAAAAGACTCTTTAATAAATTATTAAATTTCTTAACTCCCTTTTAACATATGAGTTCTTTAAAGGGCTAATTTCTAGCATTTTCTCACTTGACTCATGTGACTTTATATAGTTTATTGGATCAATAATTCAAACAATCATAATATACAATAGTCACTGTTCACATACATCAATATTATTAGTAATCATAATCAAGTATATGACTAATAAGTGTCATGATGATCATATACTATTAATTCAATATACTCCCTTCCATGTACCATAATACTAGCTCTTCTCCTTAATCATGATTATAGTTGAGAAGTACATAATGAGATTTAACATAAATGTCCCATTTTTAAAGGGTTCATTCAGTTCTGTTTTTAATAACATACATTGCAATCAAGTACATGGTGAAGAAAATAGAAAATTCATAAATAATATAGTTATTAATGCGCAAGGGTCAGCTAATATAAAATCAATGCTAATATGCTCTATTGACAGTCTAAATTTTTGGACCTCCTTAACGGCAAAGTATTTCAGTTCCATATATTTAACACCTTCGGAATGATTATCATTCTTGAAGAAGAAAATTGTTGTAAAATTATCACAATAAACTTTCAATGGCTAGGCTATACTATCGACAATCTTGAGCCTTGAAATGAAGTTGGTTAAAAGGGAAAAAATGATCATAAGGTTTGCTTTTAATGACAAATTAAACCTTAAGGTTTTGGAGCGTTCAAATTAGTCCCTGTTATTTTAAGAATATTCAAATTGAATCATACGTTAATAGAAAAGGTGATGGAGATATAACACCATCGATATACTATCACGTCATCACTGATATAGTAGAAATTTAAAATTAATTATTAAAATCTTTTTATAAAATTAAATATAAATTAATTTAATTTAATATAACCCTAAATGTAATTAACTTAATTAACCTAATTAATTAAATATCAACAATATTTACTCTAATTCCAACTACCTCTCCCTATCATCGTAGAAGATAATTTCACATTTTAGTGATGTCCAACATGTTGCTATCGACTCTAAGAAAGTTCAAGCTGGAAAAATCCCCACAATACTTCTACTAAGAATTATTATGTCTTTTGTGCCCAAAGAAAACAATGCGTCCTATTCTTTAAAGGATCCAACAAAAGTGATATCTTATTCTATTTTTCTTTTCCCAATTTCTGCCTCGTCTAATTATTGAAACTGTAATATTCCATATAGTTAATGCAGTTTCTCAAGTCCCTAGTTGTATGGAAGAAGATAGAAGGAGTTGGAGTTTCCATAAACAGTAAGAAGACCATATGACAATTTGCATATAAGCATATATAGTTATTTAATTTTTGAATTTGACAGATATTAATAAAGTAAGTAGATGGTGTAGCTACCATTTTTTCCCAGTCAGAGATATTAAGAATTTAAGACCAATAACAATTTTAGAAAACACAGATTTCATTTAAATTTTGACAGATTGTGTAAGGAATGAAGTCAATGAAACACTTATATATGCTGAAGAAGTTGGAATAAAAAGTGTCATCGAGTTTTGCAAGTTTCATCTGTTAACATACTAAAAAGGAAGAAAAATCTCGTAGAATTTATAATCTCTACATCCTCTAATTCCTAGTAAATTATATTTTATTTATACTTAACTTTATAAAAATATCTTAATACTTTTAATAATTAATTGTAAATATGTAGGTCTTGTAGTGCCACATGGCATTTACATAACATTGTGTGACCTATAGTAATATTAAAATAATATGAATTTTTGTCATATCACTAATGATGTGGTAGCACACTAACAATATTATGTCCGTGTCATCTATTTTGTTAATGCAGGGTTCAATTTGAACATTCTTAAAATGATACGATTAAAGTTGAACGTTCCAAAACATTAAGTTTTAATTTATCATCAGAAAAAAAAACTATAGGATCATTTTAACCTTTTTAGCCAAATAAAGTTATGCAGCCATTTAACCTGAATTGTGACCTCAAAATATAACACAAACTCAGCCTCAATAGTGGATGCATTAATTGCAAACTACTTTTCACCCTTCCATGAGATGGCTCCTCTAACTAACAAATAAATGAAGCCAAAAGTGAATTTTCTTATATCTACATAGCCAATAAAGTCTAAATCTAAGTATCAAACCACTTAAGGTGATTAAACCTCTTAAAAGTGAGCATGTGTTCCTTAGTTTCCTGCAGATATCTAAGAACCTTCTTTGCAACTTTCCAATGATCCATACAAAGATTACTTTGGTATCTCCCCAACATCCCCATTGTAAAGCTTATGTCTGATCTCGTACATGTCTGAGCATATGCATTAGGCTCCTAACCAAAAATGCATATGAAGTTGAGTAGATTTGCTTCCATTTTAAATTACTTTTCAAGCATTGTATAAGGTTAAACTTGTCCCCTTTCTGAATTAGAACTAGTGATGCTGAACACTTTTCCATCCTAAACCACTTTAACACTGACTAAAAACATAAAGTTACTCCTACTGATCTTCAGATATATACACTAGTCAAAGGTGTTATCTTTAAATCCAAAGGAAACAACAGTATTATTGAACTTAAGATATCATTATCGGGAAGTTTATTTAAGTCAGTATATCGGCTTCTTTAGTTTACACATCATATGTTTCTTCCATCCCTTATGAACCTTAGTAATTAGTTCATTGGCCTAAACTTAAGGCTAATATAAAATTTTACTGCAAGTACATGGTATAGCTATAGCTAGTACCGACAAGTACGGGTTAATCCCATAAAGATAGTGATTACTAGTAATTACCTTTCTCCTATTATCTAGCCTAAGGATTGATTTTGGATTTTAATAAAGAAAATTAAAACTTAAACAATTAAAACAAAGTAGGCAGCAATATCGAACGCAAAGACGAAAGAAGTCACTTTGAAAATAATCAATATCAAGAATTAGTATATAGGTAATGAATCCTCCTAAAAAAACAAATAATTAACATTTTATTATGCAATTATTTTATTGACTATTACTTCATGGAAACTCTTATCGTATACTAATAACTCTATCGAGTCTACTAACAACTAATCCTAAGTTTATCAACCAAATTACTCAGGTTAAAATTTATAGGATTGCTTTATCAATTGTGAATCCCGCTATTAGGTTTGACCCTAATCTAGAGGATTTACGTCGACTTATCTCTAGATTTGCAATCAAGTCCTTTTAATTATGGTAGATACAAAGGGTTTCTCAATCTCTATGCTATGAAATCAGATTATGAACTAATATTTAGGATCTATTAGAACATATATTAAACACATAATTGAATCACAATAGATCAATCAAAACAATTGTATTAAATAAAAGAATCAAAACATATTATATCTCAAATAAGGTTCATCATACCTAGATACTAAAAGGCGTTTAATTACACATAATAGAAAATGAAATCAAACATAAATTGGAAGAAAAATGAATAGAAACAAAGAGTTCATAATTCTAAATCTCCCTTTATCTCCTATTCAAATGTTCTTACAAGGTAGAAGTGTGATTTTGTATTCTATTAGATCTTTTAATGATTTCTTTATGTTTTCCACTTCTCTGGGTCAATATCGTCCCTTCTAGATGTTCTCCATATCTGGAATCATCTCCAAAAGTTTGCTCCTCTATTTTGCCTTTGAATACGTCTTTTTATAGTAATTTTTAAGGTTCTAAGAGATACACGGTCTGATACACGACCATGTACTAGACTGTGTATACTTTAAAGTCCTCAAAATTTACAATTCTGCATAACCTGAGAGACTTACAAGGCCGTATACATGGCTGTGTATCCCTTCTTTACTTCAAATCTTCATTTATGCTACGTTTTCATCCGAATTCTTATCCTTAAAGAAAATTATATCCTATACATGCACTTGAAGCAAATTAAGTGCCAAATATAAAACAAAGTAATAAAACATCAAGAAAAAATATATCAAATATGGGGTATAAATATGATCAAATATGCATCTATCATTGGTCTAAATAGACTTCTTCCTTTAAATTCCCATTTAGAAAGGTAGTTTCCATTTGGACCAAAGCCGTAATAATTATAAATGAATCCTTTTTAGAGACTATTAAGAAAGCTTCCTTATAATCAATTCCATCTTTATGAGTAAATCCTATAGCAATTAGTCTAGACTTGTAACATTTTAAGTTAGTAAGAGAGTCATGTTTGGTCTTAAGAACCACTTAATAACTAATTCTCTTGTAACCTTTTGGCTCCACATGGTCCCAGAAACCATTATGTTCCATAGATTTGAACTCATCTTTCATGGTATCTAACTACTTTTCAGAATTTTCACTGTTCATAGCTTGTGAAAAAGTCATTAGGTCATTCTCAATTCCTAAGTCATTTTCATACTCGTGCAGATATACTACACAGTCATCAGAAATAACTGGTCTTCTTTCTCTTTAGGACATTCTTAGTGCTATTTGTTGTGGTTCTTCTACCATAAGTTCATTCACTTCATATTCAATTTCATTATAAGTAGTAGGTTCATTAATTTATTATTCTTCGTTATTATTAGCCAGTTCAATAACTTGGGGAATAATAACTTAAGTAGTTGCATAAGCCACATGGACTTGTATAACCATAGGGACTCATACTTCAATTTCTTAAATATCTACTCTATATAGTGTCTCACTCCTACTAGTCTTACCATATTCAATGAACCTAACATTCTTAGCTTTGACTAGGATAATAAAATCTAAACCCTTTTAGACTTCAATGGATAACCAATGAAATAATCACTTATTTCTTACATTCAGTTTCTTTTCATACAGATTATAATGCTTAATTTCTGATTGGCAACCCCAAACATGTAGGTGCCTTATTTTCCAAAAAGAAAAAACATGTAGGTGCCTTAAATAAGGTTTCCTTCCAATTTACAATTTAAAGGGAGTCTTTGGAACTACCTTACTATAAACCATATTTGATAAGTACAGTGTACATGTCAATTTGTAAAGCATACATCCATAAGGAAGTGGGTAAAGATGAATTGCTCATCATACTCCTAACCATATCTAACAAAGTTCTATTATGCCTTTTTGCCACACAATTTTGTTGTAGTGTACTTGAAATTTTCTACTCCATACAAATACCATGTCTTTCAAGGAATTTAGTAAAAGGACCAAGATTTAGATCACTTTTATCATACTTACCATAATATTCATCACCTTTACAAGACCCGACTATTTTCACCTTTTTGTCTAATTTCCTTTCAACCTTATTAATATAAACCTCTAAGGCATCTGCAACATAAGATTTATCATATGGTAAATAGACATATTTATAAAGTGAATAGGTATCTATAAAGGTGATAAAATATTTTTCTTTATTGAAAATAGGCACATCAAATAGTTCACACACATCAGTGTGAACTATTTAAAAAAGTTGAGTGCTTCTTGTGGCTCATTTTATTATTGTATGTTTTATTTGGTTGCATTTAACACAAACTGTATAAATATTAAGATAAGTAAAATCCAATTCATGAAGTATTTTATTATTTACTAATCTTTCAAGTCATTCTTTGGAAATATGTCCCGAACATATATACCATAAATAAGCAGATTTATCATTATTAAACTATGTTTGGTAAAAATATTGGGATTTAAAGTCAATAAGTTTGGTGTTCATCATCGACAATCTTGCCCCAATACACAAGAACAAAATGGTTCCACTGAATGCAGACACAAGGATACTGTGATTGTCGCCAAGGGATTATCTCTTGTTGCCCTTGCCTCCCTTCCCGCCGAATACTCGGAATATGCATTCCCCATAACTGTCCATCCTATGAATCGCACTCTTACCCCGATTCTTTCATACAAGTCCCTTTATAAATGTCTTTATCATCAGGTTCCTAAATATAAATTACTCAAGACATTTGGGTGCCTTTGTTATCCTTTCATACATCCCTATAGTACACGCAAATTCGCATATTGCTCCAAACCATGTGTATTCCTATGATATAATTCCAAGCATAAGGTGTATATTTGTCTTCATGTTCCAAGCAGCACAATTTACGTTGCAAGGCATGTAGTTTCCTTGCTTGTCTTTTTCTCAGCGTTTCTCCGTGCCCAACCACCTCTTGAAGTCACTCTCCAAATGCTCCAGGATGTAAATTCATTTTCCATCCCATCTGAGCCTTTTTTTCTGGTAGGTTGGTTCCCCCTCCATCGTTGTATTACCTTATTTATACACTTTACAAATTGCAAAGGTCAGTAGTGGAGATAAGACTCTAAGAAGAGATCTCAGGATTAAGTTACAATTTACGACAAGACAAATATCTATCTAATATAACAAACAAATGAGTAAATATTTTCAAACTTGATTTTATCCTTATCCCTAACACTTCGTCCCCTGCTCCTTCTTCTATTCTTAGTGAAAATTATAGTATCATGCCCTGCTACAATGGATTCTACTACAGTTACAGCACTAAAAATCCTTGAGGCTCCCTCCCAACAGCTTCCACATGTTCTCCGTCATCTCCGGCCAGCTAACATCTTCACTCATTCTATGGCGACCTTGCCAAAACTAATAGTCTTAAAGCACAAAGCTCTCATGGCCACCAAATATCCGCTTCCAAAACCTACTAGTGAACCATTCCTACGCACCACATATAACCAGGCTGCTCGTTATCTTGAATGGCGCAAAACCATGGATAAATAACATTATTGATTGTAATTAGATGTACAGGGTTACCAGGATGAACTCAACTATCTTTGGGGATTGAGGTTTACAGAGATGCAAGTGACAAATTCCTTTCCTAAGCAAAGTACATCAGGGATATTTTGAATCGGATTCAAAAGGCAAGTGCTTAACCTGTTTTTACACTGACAGAAGCTAGTACTCGGTTATCTGCATCTAGCACCAGGCATTTTCTGACACATATTGTAGTACTGTGGGTGCACTACAATATGCCACCATCACTAGGCCCGAGTTGGCTTATTCCGTAAATTATGTATGTCAGTTTTTAAATTCCCCCGTCGTTTTTCACTGTCTATTTTCGAAAGTCAAACAATTACTTTCTTATGGCATATTCGATTGCTGATTAGGTTGAAGATCCAGATAATGGTCGGTCCACACATGGCTACTGCGTTTTTTTGCAGGGAATCTTATTAGTTGGTACTCCAAGAAACAACATGTGGTGGTTAAATCATCAACAGAAGCTGAATATCAGGGCTCAGTTGTAGCTACTATGGAGATTTTGTGGATACAACAGCTTCTTCGAGAACTAGTTGCTCGTCTCCATGAGCCTCCCTTGCTTATTTGTGACAATATGTCAGCTACATACATGACTGTCAATCCCGTCATCCACAATTTTCATTTTGTTAGCAAGAAGTTTGAAAAAGGCAATTTACTTGTTCGAGATGTCCCTACAGATGATCAAGTCGCTGATGCATTGACTAAGGGGCTGTTTTCTTGTCATTTTGTTGTTCATTGAAACAACCTCAACGTCTGGGCCCTCTGGTTGAAGGTGTTAAGGATATTGAGGAATTTCAAATATATGACGCAAACCAAGTCAAAGTTAATCTTTCCTCAGCTTTAGATTCTAAGGAATTATCATCTCAACCAATATGATCGTGTCAAAATTGTTCCTTATCCTCAGTTTGTTTAGCTGCTAGTTTCATCTAAGTATGAGACTTTATGTATTATGTTGAAACTATCCCTACATTTTCCGATTTTCGATGTATTTTTTACTGAAATACTAATAGATAGAAGGAGGCCACACAAGGTGAGATCATCCCGGAATTCCCAAAAATAACTTACTGTTTTATTTTTGTGAGTGGTGACATGTGGAATGTAGCTATACTTGTATGGAAAGTGGTTAAGGACTGATTTAATGA
>JAOQMM010000002.1:6621375-6640687 GCA_027563515.1 Erythroxylum platyclados
TACTAGGAAAGATCATTTTCTGCTTCCATTTATTGATTAAATGCTTGAAAGACTTATAGTGAAATCTCACTATTGTTGTCTAGATGCTATTCAGGTTATCATCAGATTTTGGTTGCACCAAAGGACGAAGAGTAAACAACTTTCACATATCTATTCGGCACCTTACTTACAAACGAATGACATTCGGGTTATGTAACGCACCTACAACTTTTCAAAGGTGTATGGTAAGTTTTTTCTCTAATCTTGTGGAAGATTGTATGGAAGTTTTCATGGATGACTTCACAGTTTATGGAGAATCTTTTGAAACATGCATTATCAACCATGAGAAAGTGTTTAAACGTTGCGTTGAGACTAATTTCTTTTTAAATTATGAAAAATTCCATTTCATGATTGATTAAGGCATAATTTTAGGTTATACAGTCTCTTCTAAGGGAATTGAACTCGATAGAGCTAAGATAAATGTTATCAGATCTTTACCTTACCCCGCAACTGTGTGGGAAGTTCGCTATTTTCTTGGTCATGTAAGATTATATCGGCGGTTTATCAAAGGTTTTTTGAAGATTGCACAACCCATGTGTAGACTGCTCCAAAAAGACATAAAGTTTGATTTTGATGAGCCATGCAAGATTGCGTTTGATGAATTAAAGAAATGACTCACAAAAGCCCTAATCATTCAACCACTGAAGTGGGACATTCCATTCAAATTAATTTGCGATGCATCGGATTATGCAATTGGAGTAGATTTAGGCTAAAAGGTAGACAAAGCACCTCATGTCATTTACTATGCCTCCAGGACACATAACGATGCTTAAAAGAATTATTCCATCTAATAGATAGAAGGAGGCCACACAAGGTGAGATCATCCCGGAATTCCCAAAAATAACTTACTGTTTTATCATTATTAACGGTAAGTAGCTTACCGTTTTCAACCTGAGCCTTAGTATTTGGAACGCACATTCATGATTCAATTATTAAGATCTATTGTAAGATGTGCTAAAGCACTATAATCAACCAACCAGTTTGGCTCAACCTGAATATCAGTAGGAGAAGCAATCATGGCAGTGATCTTTTGAGGATTCTCACTAGAATAGGCGTGGTCAAATCGGTGATAGCACTCCATATCATCGTGGCCTCTTTTGTCGTAGATTTGACAAGTTACATTGCCTTTCCCTTTATTATTATTATTGTTGTAATTACTACTGCCTCCAAAGTTGTTATTTTGGCCCTGATACTGCTGAGTCTTTTGCTGCCTCTGATCATTATGAAAGCCACAGTTTCGATTGAAATTTTATTCTGGTTGTTTCCTGCACGATAAACATTAGCTGCATAGGCGCCATGAACAACTTGGGGTTCTTCTGCATTCAAACGCTCCTCCCATCAAGAAGGAGACCCCATAAAGTGTCCACAAAAATATGATCATCTAGAGCACGAATATTAAATGTTGACTTGAAAGTATTATATTTCGAGTCCAGGCCTTCCATTATATGTTAAATGAGTTCTTGCTCTGAAATTGCAGTTCCAATTGTGGTCAACCCATCTGCATATTCAGTTTTCTTTTGGACATAATCGATGATACTAACATTTCCTCGTTGAAGAGTAGTTAAGCGTTTTGCGAAAACACAAAACTCTAGCTCTGTTTTGAGAGTTAAAAGTTGTCTCGAGTTTAGCCAACACTTGACGAGAGCTCTCCTTACCTCATTGGGCCAAGTCATAGGCTACCAGTGCTGATTTTGCTACAAGTGTCAAGGTATCATGATTTTGCTTCGTCAATTCGATGCAGATTAACTTTAACGTGGTTTGCATCACGTGTTTGATTCCTCAATATCCTTAACAACGGTGTACTCAATTATATAATTACGGTATACTAAGTATACCAAGTTTTATGTCTCCATTAAGTATAATTGTCCTGAAGCTCCTGAAATCCAGTACTAGGTTCTACGGAAAGTTTGCAATGAGAATAAGGAAAATTCAGACTAAGCCTTGGTCAAAACATCATTTTGCATTTCCAATACATTGCTTATATTGATTATTACAGTACAACGGGTTACAATTTCACCAAGTAGGCAACTCCAGTAAAACCTTTAGAGGGAAACGCTCCTTTCAAGCTCTTTAGCAACCACAGGACTAACTAGACAGATGACCGAAGCCCGATGATCCCTGTATGGATTCGATATGACAATGTCAAGCTTCTTCAAGCATACGAGGTTCTCAAAATTAAAAGAAAGTTCGAAAATAAAAGTAACAGTCAATGAATTCCCACAAAATTTCCTTCTGAGAAGTAGAACATAACATCAGTTCTTTGATGAGATAATTACCACAACCAACTCTTGCACCAGCATTCCCAGTTGTTTTGCTAAGTTCATGTCCACCTGCAGATTAGTTTTTCTTAGTTATCTATAGCATCAACAAGTGACAAAATGTATGTAAATAGCTCGATACCAAACAATCCTTATCACCATTATCCCTATAATGATAACTAATTCACTCAATCTTCAATGGATTCCCAGAATCAAGAATGTCTAGCCACTTGGAGCAATCCAAACAGAAGGGGCAATTCCTGAAGCTACATTCTCAGCATTTCAAGGGAGAGTTGAAAACTAAAGGCCTATCTAAACAACAGGAATTAGTATCCAGGGTGCAATACTATATCAAAGGTCAACGTAGCTGATTGTCAACATGTTGGAGATGCCGACTGGTAATTGGATCAAATGTCAAAAGGTTTCAAATGTTTTAACTGTTCAACTTTGAACTTGACTGTCTCTCACTTCTCAGAAGCTATGCTGGGCATCTGACAACTTTTGTCATCAATCTGATAATTTCACAATTTGAAGGTATTCAAGTTTTAATGGTTGAAAACAATCATAGGATAATCTTCCTGGATTCTCTCCTTTTGTCACCAACCAATGATACATGATATCAAAACTCTGACTTACTAACTACAAATAATCCAAGAAACTCCAATGACACGAACAAATATCAAATTGTTACCTTTTCCAAGATCATCCGGATCTGCATGCACAACGACTGCCCTCCCCAGTATAGAATGTGGCCCGGTCAATGGTATCTACAATTTTGAAACCAGAAGAGTTAGCTTCAAACTTAAATTAATAATAAGCAGAACTTCTATAAAAATCCATCGGTGCGACAGCATCAACTCTTTCTATCACAAGATGTGTACATGGACATCAAGGACATGCATGCTTTTATGCTAAAACATCTTACCATTCGAATGAGGCAATCAAAACTTTGGGTATAGAAACTCTATAACATGTCAAATATGTTCCCAGATATGGGAGGCATGCTTACAAATGCTGCAAAGAGAGAGAAAACAAAACCTGAAGCAACTAGAAACAAACTACTCTCAAGAAACCATTCATTGATTACCTGCATGTCACTGATCGAAAATTCTGCAACTCCTGTGATATCACAATAAAGCTACAATCATTGGTCCGCTGTTTATCCTGTGTTCAACATTGCCTACAAATAAAAGATATTGTACGTACCATCTGAGCCTGCATAAATATTACCCAGATCACCAGCATGACGGTCTTTATCATTTGGAGATCCATGATCCTTCTTGAATGGATTGAAATGAGGTCCTGGATTTAAAATTTTTAATCAAAGACCGTATAAGTTTGACAGGTGAAGGGTTAAATGTCAAAAACCATGGGAACTCAAATAGAATTGCGTACTCAATAAGCAGAAACATAAAGTTTAGAGAGAGAACAAGAACATAAAATTTATATCCAAGTCAACAATAACCATCTAACAAAATAAAACCAGGTGTGTAAACTAAAGCCAAAACCCAGAACAGAAACCAAAAATCACAATTCAAGTTTAAGACGATATAAAATGAAAACAGTCACAGGTACCGCATCCAACAAGATATAGAAAAAGAATTGCAGAAGTGAAAAAAAAAAAAGATTAAACCTTTAACTATACAACTCACACATACACACAGACACAAAAATGGAGGGAGTACCTGTAGAATTGCAGCCATTAGTAGTGTCACCAAGTGCATGAATGTGGAAGCCATGAAGGCCTGGTGACAAGCCCGTTATCCTCCCCAGGATATGGATAGCCCCTGCAGATATACGCGTTCACATGTATCTATGTCATGGACAATTATCATCAGGCAATCACTCGCCAACCGAATACAAGCAGTAATTATACAGACCATTGAAGTTCTGAGAAAACTGAACTGAACCTCTAACATTGGGTTCTCCGGTGATGAGAGCCACCGCTTTAACTGTGCCAGCCATTTCCTTCCTTTATCTCCACACTAAGCTTTGGAGAACTACATCAGTTATGTTTGTTGGCCAATGGGCCAACTACAGATTTTCAGTGACCACGAAAGTAGGCCGAGTCTAGGTAGGGAAAACATGAACCGGTCCATGAAGAATCAATTGAAAATTGTGTTAATTATTCTTTTTACAATATATAAATTTGCATTTAAATATATATTGAATACAAATTTGATATTCACGTTTTATTTCAAATAAATAATTTATTAAATTTAAAAATTTAGATTAAGCAATTAACTTAATTTAAATAGTTATGGATAATTAATGAGATAAGGAATTGTATATTAATTACAGTTTAAAGTGAATTTTCCTCTAAACTAATAAAGTTTTTTATAAACTTGTGTAGACCAACTACACCAACTCAATAATAGTGGAGATGACTATAGTCCACATTTATATTAATTGAACCCACTGTTCCCCTCTACTACATGACAATATTTGTGGGGAACGATTAGCCAGCTATCAGCCATGGATGGTAATAATTTATAATATCAACTAATCAATGTTGAAATAATTTGAAGATGTGTTATTTTGTAACAAAAGTTTATATATGGAATTGGATAATAGATAATTACTATTGAAACTTCTCCATAACCACCCAAGTCCGTTTTTAACATTCTATAGGTTCTAGGTAAAGTAAAAAATAGGCCTATATAGGGCTCTCATAAAGAATAAAAATAGCTAAAATAGGGATCCTTTTATTACTCTTTATGAACGTTAAGAGTGAGCTCTATTTTGTCTTATTTTGTTTTTTATAAGTATAAAATGACCTTATTTTATCTCATTTTATTCTTTATAAAGGTTAAAAAAAAATTTTATTTTATTCTTCATAAGAATGAAGTTTAAAATAGTATCATTTTTATCCTTTGGCCATCGAATTTATAAGTAGGGATGTCAACGAGACAGATCGAATAGACCACCTACTACCCAACCGGCCTATTCTTTTTTTTTTAAAATATAAAATAACGTTATTTTTGTCATTCTAATATAGGCACAAGTCGAGTAGGGTAATTTTAACCTGTTACTTATGATCTAATCATCTCAGGCCAAAATTGCAATCACTAACTGTAAGTCCGTAACCACCAGACGAGATGAGTTCTTCACCAATTATGACAAATTGTGATTCATCGTTGGTGCTTTGGTTGTCATATTATTATATTATTATTAATATCTTCTACCACTTTCCTTAGGTAGTGTGTCATGTCCATTTACATAATTGAAAAGACAAAAAAGATATCCCAAAAGATACTTGTCTCCTGTAGGATATTATGTACCTCTCTCGTTAATATTATTAGTTTAGTTGCTAGATGCGCTTACTAATAAATCTTTAAACATTGTGATAAATAATAAATTTAGACTCACTTGATGAGAAAACATATAACTTACGCTCAATAAATTACAAAAACTTTCACCAACTTTTTAGGATATCTTTTAGGCAAAGCAAAAATTATATATTATTATATTAATATTTTCAAAATTAAACTGAAAGTTAAACTAGTAAGATAAAAGATTTAAGGTTTAAAAGATTCAATCGATATTAGACTGTTATAAATTTGATTAAATATTAAATAAAATTAAATAATTTAAAATATAATTAAAAGAGATCATAAAATTTTATGTTTAATTGAAAAAATATTAAATAAAATTTATTTTATTTTATAAAAACTTATTAACTTATTAAAATTGATAAATTAATTAATTTTTAATAATAAAAATTATTAAATTAAATAGAATCGTAAAAAATAAATTAAAAGATTGGAGGCCGAATCAATTAACAAAAAAAAGGTTGCTACCACCTGATGATAACTCGGGAAGCCACTTGCGTGGCCTTGTGTAACCGACAATAATCCAAGCTGGCAAAGTCCCACAACACAGTTGTCGTGATAATGGGTCCCACTTTGCATAATGGCAGTTCGATTTATTAATTTTATATTATTTAATTGAACTATATTAACTGTTGTACGGTCAAGTTCTCATCTGGTGGTAGTATACTTTCATTTGCCATTGAAGACTTCGAAGCAAATTTTCCAGAGAGAAGGAAGAGGGAGTCGGATGCTTGTTACATGATCTAAAGTTTGCAGAAAGTTGTACGCTTTTGTGTGCTTAGAGAGACAATATGAGGGAAGTGATAAGCATACACATAGGACAAGCAGGTATTCAAGTTGGGAATTCTTGTTGGGAGCTTTATTGCCTTGAACATGGAATTCAACCTGATGGAATGATGCCAAGGTCAATGTTCTTTTATATTCATACCATGTGTGTCAGTGTAGCATGCATTAAAAGCTTCTGCCTTCAACAGTGTCTCATTGTAGTTGGACTTGTCTGTGTGGAAACGGTGGTATGGTCTTTCTTGATTTTGAACTTTCTGGGGCCGTACCATTTTCTGTTTCTCAGCATTATTCGTCATTTTCAAAGATAGTTTCTTTATGTGATTACATGAGTCTTATGCTTATGCATGTGTTTCTGCTTCCTTTTGTGATATTGTATTTGATTACATGAGTCTTGTGCATTTGTGATATTGTAGTTCAAGATGGAATTTTGTCTTTCAAGATTTGTACTTCCCTCTTTCTCTTTGTTATGTTGATACGGAGATGCCCGAGCTGCTTGTTTTTCATTCTGTGTAACCCAATATAGCGTGAGAAAGAGTTGGTTTACTCATAGGTCAATAAAGAACTATGACACAACAATTCCAGTTTCTTGGTTTCAATATTGTGACAAGAAAATTTCATCTCAGGGTCTGAGAATCCTGGCATTTGGTGGTTCTCTTTAGATTATTATGCAATGTTGCAGTAATTTAATAAATTTTCCTCCAATATATTCTAAACAGGATCGAGATTGGCTTGCCTAACTTCCTTTGTCATTTGATGTACTCGTCTTCTGATGTAATTTGGATCATGAAGAATCTTGGTCTTTTGAATTTTTGTTGATATATATGCTTTTGTTCTCATCAATTAGTTCTGAGGAGAATCTGTCAACCCACTCTCTTTCTTGATGTAAACAATGTCAGTCCTGTTTCAGAACAAACATTAGAAGAATCCTTCCCTTTTATTCTGTGTGATCCTAAGCTTGAACTACAGATCAACTTTTGGCTAGTTCTGTTTAGTGAAATCTATCTGTAGCAACAACAATGCATTTAGAGATTAGAACAAATAGCTTACTCTGTTACTCACTATTGGATCTGGGGAGGTCTGGGCTCACTAGGAGTCTCCTTGCTCTTCCACGTGGGGAGGCAACCACGAGATTCGACTACCGTCTTTATACTCGTCCCTTGCCGAATCACCGACTCTGATATCACTTGTTAGATCTGGAGAGGCCACTTTAATGGGAGATTTACATCATAGGCCTATTGAGGGAACATACTCTTGGGCCTTGACACTGCACTCCAACCCAAAATTTTAGGACATTAGGTTTATATGTCATTTCCACTTATATGTCTCTCACTAGTTCCATCTCTTTCCAACGTGAGATTCCTACTCACGCTTGAAATCCCATCACTCACTTTCATTATCTGGAAATTTATTGGATGTACTCTTTTAAGGTTTTTGAGTTTTGCCTTTCCTTTTCTTCTGTTCTTGTATCTAATATGGGCTTCGTGTATGTTGTTGCAGTGACACGTCAGTAGGTGTTGAGCATGATTCTTTCAACACCTTCTTCAGTGAGACTGGTTCAGGAAAACATGTTCCAAGAGCTGTATTTGTGGATTTAGAACCCACTGTGATCGATGAAGTTAGAACTGGTTCTTACAGGCAATTATTTCACCCAGAGCAACTTATTTCTGGCAAGGAGGATGCTGCTAATAACTTCGCTAGGGGGCATTATACAGGTATATTTTATCACACGATTCACTATCAAAATGGCTGTCTTATTCTCATATATTTGTCATTTGGTGGCTAAAAACTTCCATTGCTGTTGATATGGCAGTGGGGAGGGAGATTGTTGATGTATGCCTTGACCGAGTGAGGAAATTGGCAGACAATTGCACTGGTTTGCAAGGATTTTTGGTGTTTAATGCTGTTGGTGGTGGCACGGGTTCGGGTTTAGGCTCACTACTTTTGGAACGCTTGTCAGTTGATTATGGAAAGAAGTCAAAACTTGGCTTCACCATCTTTCCTTCTCCTCAGGTTTGCATTTGAAGACTTAAAAGGAAAAGAGAACATTAGTACATTAAATTGGGCATTGTCTGCAGTCTACAAAAATACAAGCAATTCTTAAGATTGTTTTTCTGCATGACATGTGTAAGCACAGATATTCTTTAAACTGAACTTGAATGGTTAGGATAGGTATAGCTCAAACACAAGGGAAACAAAGGGGTTTTACCAAAGCATTTTTAAGGATGATGAGAATTGCAAAGTCTGGTTGATATTCTATATTCCATGAGTCAGGAATGTCGGACATTGGCTGTCTCCTGGTGAAGGACTTCTTTTTAGGAGCATATACTTATAAACCTTCTTTTCTGCAGCACATCTTTCTGGCATTTATTGGTGAATGTTTTACTTGATTGTTCCTTGGACAGTGATTGCTGTTATATAACATTAATGTAGATAATACTATGTGGCTTCATTCAGCATATTTTCAATGATGTTGCAGGTTTCTACTGCTGTTGTTGAACCTTACAATAGTGTACTCTCCACTCATTCTCTCCTTGAACACACTGATGTAGCTGTGCTCTTGGACAATGAAGCTATCTATGATATCTGCAGGAAATCCTTGGACATAGAAAGGCCAACTTACACCAATTTGAACCGATTGATATCCCAAATCATTTCTTCTTTGACCACTTCCTTGAGGTTTGATGGCGCTATTAACGTGGATGTCACCGAGTTCCAAACTAACCTTGTGCCATATCCTCGCATCCATTTTATGCTCTCATCATATGCCCCTGTGATTTCCACCGCCAAGGCTTATCATGAGCAACTGTCAGTTCCTGAGATCACGACTGCTGTCTTTGAACCTGCAAGTATGATGGCCAAATGTGATCCAAGGCATGGGAAGTATATGGCTTGTTGTCTAATGTATCGTGGAGATGTTGTACCAAAGGATGTTAACGCTGCAGTTGCCACCATTAAGACAAAGCGCACTGTCCAATTTGTTGACTGGTAAGCTCACATGCCTTGTCTTTACTTGAGGAGAGTTTTCTTGCCAATGCTTGCTTAAGTACAAGTGAGATATTCTGAACATTTTTGTTGCACCCACCGTTTTGCAGTGGGCTATCGACCTTCCTACTTCCTTCTCTTGTTCTTTTTGGAAACTAGATGCTTATTCTCATCTAAATTACAATCGTTTGGTTATTCATGAATTGAGATCACTATGGTCAACAATGCCTTTTTAGGATTCCTTTCTTGTCTCTGTTTTCTACTCTTGCATATTACACTTTTCTATTGCACTTGTGCTTAAACTGAAGAAATAAGAATGTTTTAGACTGACTTTCCTGCATGATTAACATTTACAACTCAATATTCCATTAAAAAAAACTGTGGCGTTGATATCAAATTAGGAAATTATTACAATTAACTTAAAAGTTTAGTTTGAGGTAAGAGAAATTTTAGTGTTACAGGGTGGCCAATATCCTGTGGTATAGTTACTAACAAGCATATTCTATTTCGGATGGAATAAAATGGTTTCCCGTTCCAGCAAAATATGGTTTTTATAAAATGTCACTGGAAAATGCGTTCTGATCTAACAAATTTATGCCTATGATTAATTCTCTGCTTTGTCATTTCTTACATTGAAGCAAAATATATGTTCATGTGTGTTTCTTCAGGTGCCCAACAGGTTTCAAATGTGGTATCAACTATCAGCCACCAACAGTAGTACCAGGAGGTGATCTAGCTAAGGTGCAGCGTGCAGTTTGTATGATAAGCAACAACACAGCTGTAGCTGAGGTTTTCTCCAGAATTGATCACAAATTTGATCTCATGTATTCCAAGCGAGCATTTGTACACTGGTATGTAGGTGAAGGCATGGAGGAAGGTGAGTTCTCAGAAGCCCGTGAAGATCTTGCTGCTCTCGAGAAGGACTATGAAGAAGTTGGTGCAGAAGGTGTTGAGGAAGAAGAAGGGGAAGATTTCTGAATACTATTTACTGGGCCATCAATGCCAGTACTTCTATCTATTGCGTATTTGTTTGTGTAGGCTGTATAATGGTGTGAGTATTGCTTATCATCCATGTCCTCAGTCCATGAATTGTCCACACTGTTGCAACTTTTTAGTTGATGATTGTTGTTCCAAGTAAAGTTTCTAAGATGAATCATGATTCAAGCTCTATATCTTATATGCTGTATGCCAATAAAATCAGTTTCTCTTCATTTGAATAAATATTATTGTACTAGTTGGACATATTGTGTCTTTGTGTGGAAATGGTGGAGAACTGCAGCAGTCTTTCTAAGGCATCTAGTCATTTGACTTCTAAAATTGGTTATGCCTTCCTATCAAATATCGTTAAACTGTCAGAGTTGCCTTCTTCAGTTCAACAGCATAATTAAGCACTTGATTTCTGAAGCTACTTGGTCTGTGTTCAAAGACTTCCAACAGTATTGTTTGCTCATAATTTATTCACAGTTTCAAACTTGTGAAGTCATCACATTGCTGTCAAGGTTTATCTTAAGCTAAATTAAGAGCCACTTGACTTATAACTGTCCAAAGACTGTAATCAGTGTAAAGGTTCCAGAACTTGTTTTGAAAATTGAGATATAGATAGATTGAACTTCACTAAAATAGTTTTTGAGGCGGCTGATGACATACCCTGATTAGTCCCAAGAAAAAGTTACGTGTTGTCTTTTTCCTTTTGGAATTTCTATTTCCCTGTAAGAGCACAGATTCTGCTATTATGTGAAGATTATACAATGTCTATATTGCTGGTCGGAGTATGATTTTTGTGTATACATCTGAGCTATTAAATAGAGAAAATGAATTCTTTCTTGGTTATGGATATATTGCAATGATAATCTTCAGTAAAACTCATCCTTTGATCCTTGGAAGAAACAGTTCCAGGTTGCTAGATTCCTGTTTATAGGTCAACGGTACTGCAGCGGGGTAGGAGATATTCTTTCATGCTCTTGGATCTACTGGGAAAGTAGAAATTTGTCCTTTCTTGTGGATGTAACCCTGTACATGTTCTATAATCTAATTCTCTGATGATTATCTTATCTAATTGTTATCAAAACGTTTACAAAGATGAGTGATTGGGAATATTGATTGTGCCAGATGGTCCAGAGAATAAAGAATGGATACCTACTTATTATTCATGCTTCATTCATCCTCAAACAATGGCGTAAATTCAGTTCCTGTTGACTCTGGACCATCTGAATAAGGGTTTAGCCTTGAAAGTTACTCAAAGTGTTTCTCCTGCTTTCCAGGAACTATGACATAAACAGTTCAGACTCGGCTTAAAAAATGCCAGACTTTTCTTATGGAAATTACGGTTACATTTAGCTTGATCGGAACAGATGCATAACTTTGATCCGAAAATAGGCTGGCATAAGATGGGCCCCAAGTTTCTTCTATGTGAATTTATAGCAAGTCCGAAAGTTTAAGTTTGTAAACTTTTTTTTTTTTTCCTGAAGTGGCACAACTTTTCAACTGTAACAATTAGGATATAAGATAATCGCATATCTCAATCATTAGACCTAAAATAATAAGTAATTCTGATATTAGTTGAGAAGTCATTTTAAAGGTTCCCCACTTGAAACTTTGAAGGTGCAGCATGCTCTTCAATGCTTACGAATCATTGGCATCAGCACTACAGTATTGAAGAAGGGTTTTAAACATGGAGAAGGCTAAACAATGATGTCTTATTATATTTTTTAAGACTGGTGTGTTCATCAGGGATTAGTTAAGCCTCAGTAAAATAGTCTCACATTTCTAAAAACAGTAGAGCAATTTTAGGAAAGAGATACGTGTTTGTGATCACGAAACTTAATTTGGATACAATTCTAAACTAAAATGGTGGCTGAGAACAGAAAAACGAGATGTGTTTTGATCATTAGGATCATGAACACCTGGAGAATTGTTAACATATTGGGGGAAGATCCCAGAGAAGAGCTTCAGTAGGATCATGGAAAGCGTCCATGTACTCTTGAACCCCGTTCATTGCATATAGTGATGCTGAAATCTGTCTTTCCACTTTCATCCTGTCAAATTCTGAAAACTGCAGGTCACATGCCTCTGGCACAGTTATGGTCCTTGGGAGATCAAGAACTTCTTGAGCAAAAGAAAATTGATCGAATCCAGGACCAAAACCCCTCAATGAAAGATTAGGCTGAGAAGTTCCAAACTCAAGTTCCTCTGAGCAGTTGCTCATGTCTGGTTTATATGCATCATCAAATAGTTGACTACCAGAAATTGTCTCACTAGAAGGAGAATTTCTGTCACTTGAGCCACAACTACTTGTACTACTACTAGTGTCACTGCTGGTCTTATTAGTAATGGAACTTCTTGGTGGGGTAGAAACTTCAACACTCTCTCTGAGACTTTGTTCTTGTTTAACTCCTTTCTTGTTGTTGAGGAGGTTCCTAATACGAGAAGCAAGAGGAGAATCCATGGACACATGAGTGATGAAGTTGGTACGAGTATTGGATCCTCGAAGAAGGCAAGCGGCTTCATCATAAGCTCTTGCAGCTTCTTCAGCAGTCTCAAAGGTGCCTAGCCACATCCTTATCTTCTGTGTTGTGTCCTTGATCTCAGCTACCCATCTCCCAGAAGGCCTTTGCCTAACACCAACAAACTTCTTATTGTTGTTAGGACTGTTTCTTCCCTTGAATTTACTTGTTTTGCGAATTGGAATATTTGCTTTCTGAGTCTGGTTTTGTTGCTGGAATTGAATTTCCATTGAACTATTCTTTAGGCAATGAAGGAATGGAGAAACCAAGACTGGTGGTAGTGGTTTACAAGAGGAAGAAATGGAGAGCTTGTCTACAAGTGTTTTGATTTTCAGATGAACATATATAAATAGATTTATTTATATTTTCTTAAAAAGTTTGGTCAAGTTTTTTATTATCAAGTTGGTGCTAATACCTTAGACATTGAGAGGATTGTTTTATAGTGTTTGTAGGCTTATGGCATTACAATAAACAATTTCTATCATAGAAAAACTACTCCATTACATACATCCATACGTATACACACTTGCTTGGTCAAATTTCTAATTAGAATTTCTTTTCAATACTCATAACCGTTAAATTGAAGATCAACGACGAACTAAAACCTACCATTATTAGGCTAACATTGATATCATCTAGGTCAAAGGTTTTTGGCATGTATCATGTCTTTTAAGCAAAAGAATAATTGATAATCACTCCTTAGGACTCCAAAACTCATTACACGAACACGGTTTCGACTCTAGGACTTAAAGATGTGATCAAACCTAAGCTATACAGTGTGTGTAAGGAATAAATGGAGCTATACCATAGGGACTAAGTCATCATCGCCAGTCTCTCCGTGAACTCGGTCAACATATGAGAAATGGGTCTTCGCGTCCCAGATGTCTGCCACGTGGAGGCACCAGACTAGCTCTCTAGATGAGCACAAGAACTAAGGTGCAAAAGCAAGAAGAGGATAAAGATGTGACAGACTTGGTCATTCACTAAGCAGACAAAAGAATATCCTATCGTGCACGCTGCGTTTGGTTTGTAACCTCAACGTAATTACCTCACCTGAAACAAAAAAGGACGTTGCTTATTTGCATTATAGTACTCTTTAGGTTGCTTTGTTTATGCTTGCCATGACATCAAACGTTTGGTTTAGTTATGCTTAAAGAAGGTTTATGTCCGTCATAGATAACAGTGTTAATGCTTGAGCGTGCATGTAAAGAGCACTCCTAAGTTCTACGGGGAAAGTAGAGCCACTTCTTGTTATTGGTTGTCTGCAACTATTTCACTGTTCGTTCCATATTTTACAGTTGCAAAACCATAAGAGTTCCTAGCTACTTATCAGTTATAATCAAGCAACTTAGAGATGTATTAGAATGCCCCACATTGATTAACAATGAAAATGTTAAATGGTTTATAAGTGGTAAAGGTCAATTATCTAAATGACTAGTTTTAGTCATTTTGACAATGGTTGATCTTATTAATAGGTTCTACACTTTATCCATATTAAAAATTCTTGTTAAAGAGATACCCACTAATCTATCTAATGTTTTATCTCAGGATATTATTAGAGTGGTCTAGCCACGAAATGTAATTGTTAACTAGTTGAGTGCATCACCTCCTCTTTAATCGGAAAAAAAAATTTAATAGGATGCATATTTTATTCTCAGAAACAAACTAGGCAAGAAATGAAACGGTTCATGACAAGTGGCACAGACAAACAAAAAATTGTAATAAAACCCATTTCATAAATAATAATAATCTGACCAAATGTCTTAATTTGAACACATAGATGTCCATACGAGACCTTTTTGGATATTCTTCTCTCTCATTTTCAAGTAGCCAGAAATATGTTTTGGTTGTAACATTGTCTCTTTCGGTATTCCTTATTTATCTAAACAAATTACTACTATTTAGACCTAAATGTTCATGTTGACCCAAAATGAGATTATATGTCTGTTTAATAGCAATTGGGTTAGTATGCTTGTCCCTTTTTGATATGCTTTGGGCAAAGGCTTGTTCCTTCCTAGTAAGTTACTTACTTTCTTTTTTGATACAACTATTGAGAAAATTTTCAAAAATTCACATAACTAATCACTAAATACGTAATTTGGATAAATTATTTAATGACTTGATAATTTAAATTTAAGAAATAAATTAAATCTAAAACTAATATTAACAATTAATAGGCTCAATCAATCACATTCGTTAATTATACTGACAAATTTAAGTTTTAATTATTTTTCGAATATTTTAAAATTACATAGTCGCTTGTGAACTATGTGATTATAGTAAATTTTTGTAAATAGTTTTAATTTTAATCATTAAAAATTAAATAATATTTTAATTTATCAAATACAGAAATAATAATGAGACAAAAACTTGAAAATAGATCCAAACAATCAAACTAAAATAGAAATATAACCTAAAATTAGAAGAAAAATAAAAATATGCAAATAAAACTTTGATATTAAAAGTTCCAAAATGTAAAACGCATAGCTTCACAATCTGCTTGAACAAACGAAATCAAAGGATCATTGGACACTTAAATCAAGCCCCATAACGATGCAATTAACAACCATATAAGAGACACTAAACAAAAGATCAAACAATGAACAATTCCCATCTAGAGTTTTGCTCTTGGGCCTATTCTCTCAGCTTCTCTGGACGATGAGTCCATAGCAATGTAAAATCCTGCAAGCCCCTAGATCACCACTTGTTGTGTGTTACTGTAAGTATTACAAGGCCCATCTTCATTACCCTGGACTGGATCCAAGAGTTGGATTGGAAACTTATTTATATGCAAATTTAATGTAATAAAGGTTTTATATTTTCATAAGCTCATTTTATGCAACCTTATTTGTTTCTAGAGATAAAATATATTATAAGGAAATGTTAAATTTGATGGCTTCAGAAAATAGAAAAGAAACAAACTTGTTAAAGGAATAGCCTAATAAATGAGACTTAAGTCAATACTTGAATAGGAGAAGGTTAGAGGGATTAGAAGGTTACTCTTCATATCTAGTAACCCAAGAAAAAACGGTGAAGAAAATGAGTTATGGTCAAAATCATCTCATCTGTTGAGCCGTAAAAATTTTGAATTGTCCAACTTTTTAGTTTGATTTTCAACTTTTCGGTTTAATTTACTTTAATAATTCTTATTGATAAAAATCGATCAATTTATTAATTAATTAGTCAATTTTTGTAAATTAGTAAATTCTCATAAGCTAAAATAAATCAATTAGTGTTTATTTAATAATCTCTTTTTTAATTAAACTTCAAATTTTTCAATAGATAAAGACAATTTTTCAATCATGTTTTAAATTTTATTTAATCTTTAGCCAATTTTATAATTATCTAACACAAGTTAAACTTTTTATTTTATCATTCTAACTTTCGATCTAATTTTTAAACCATTGATCAAAACTAATGATCTAAGTTACAGAGCCTATTGATTTTTTATCTTCTCTTTTCTTTCCTTTTTTTTTTTTAATTTGCTCTCGGTCAACCCTTTGTATAAAGTTACTTCCCTATAAAATCCTACTCTAATATAGGACTTAATTATAGTTTCGGATACACTAACGAGCATGAAATGGATTAAAATGTAAACCCAAAAAAACATTTAGTATTTCATCTTTTTTCATTCAAAAATGTATATTTAAAAATTTTATATTTATTCTTCTATAACATTTACTTAATTATTAAACAAATTTTAATTATCATATTTTGATAATATATCATTTATTTACAATTTTAAAATGAAATTATATTAAAATATTTAAATATTTTGTAATAATTAAATAATATTATAGTTTAATAAATGATAATTTGTAAATTATAAATAGTAAAATAGAGAAAAGATGTGGAAGTTTGGAATTTGGGTAAGATGTAGGGTCACGAAATTGAGGGGAAAAAAAAAGATTGAGAAATATCTTATCCACAAAATCAAAGTAAGAATTTTGATGTCTTGATCCGTAAGAAAGTGGGGTATCCCAGTCCCACTGTGATCCACTCTTGTTTGGTCATCTGGAACGTGGAATCTAAGATTGAGACACTTCATACTTCAGATCAGAGGCAGTCCTATCCATGTTCCATAAACTTGGAAAAGATCATAGTATTCGTGTGTCAGAAAATCCTAATTGATTAGATCACACGACTGTGCACTCGAAGAATATAAAATTATAAATAGAGAAAGAGATGTTACTGTTTTGTCTTATGTTTTAAGAGATAGAATGTAATTTAAAAAAGAAAAGAAAAGAAGAATTGCCTCATTATATATTTCTTTTAAGGTTTCATATTAAGGCGATATAATATTAAGTTGGCTAAAATCTAATTAATTATTTATCTAAGCATTAGATTTAAAATTAAAACAATTATTTTTAATATATTAGTATAACTAGGCATAAGAAATTGATTCAACGAGAATTAATACAATACTTTATTTGATGAAAGTTTAAATTGCTCAAGATGAACATATACACAATGAAATGTACGCATGTATTGAAATATGATGTGTTTTTAAACTTAAGACTCTGGTAATCAATCATATATATATATATATATATATATAATAAATGAAAACTAGAGTCGAATTAATTGAAAAAGTAGGATGTCTTAACCATTTTATTTTCATGGATATTGAATTTTTTTCCATAACTAAGAAAAAAGTAAAAGTCAAAAATTAATGTACCCAATACATAAGACTCTCCATTTTGCAAGGGTTATTGATATATACAACATTTTCTTTGTATCTTTTTAACAAAAAGACTGTTTATGTGATTCAAGCCTGTAACTTTCTAATCACAAATGAACAACTGTTGCTCCAAAGTCTCCTTATATAACTAAGAAAAGAGTAAGAAGGAGCTTGGCTCAAATTGGGCACTAGTAATAGGAATGAGAATGAATGCAGTGAAAAATGAGAATAGGTATAATCATTATAATTATGATGGTTGGTTTAAACGAATGAATTATTACCATTATCTTTGATGGTGATTGATTTGTTAAAAATATTGACAAATAAAAGTTTGTTAAATTTTTGTTTTACATCAAATTTTAATATATTTTAATTAGTTATCTTTAATTGCTAAAAGGATAAAAATATAATTATATAATTAATAAATTATATTTAATTATAAAAAGATTAAAAAAAGATATAGGGAGCATCACTCAGGAATGATTGACATTCCTCTTATGCTGGGTATGGAGCAAAGTATGGAGCAATACCTAAAAGTTGGATATCATAATACTATCCATATAATGATAATATATAACCAACCACTCCTTTTTTATTTCATACCTATTACATCTTTCTCAAATTCATCAACTAAGTACTCCTTAAGTTAGTAAAACCTAGGGATGCTTAGAGTCTAAGTTGGCACCAAGAAATACCATGTGCGCAGAGCAGCCGCCCATGCAACCACTAAAGTTAATTTGCATTTTTAAATAAGGGATTTTATGAAACAAGTTGTATAGAATGGATTTCTTTTCTGCACATGAAAAAAAATGATTTTGGAAAATTTGTATTTACCGATTAATTATGAGTTTGAGAAAGCTAAATATATAATATATTGAATGTTGTAATATTATTGATCTCCTAAAAAAAAATGCTATAAAGATTGATGCTCCTTCCATCTGATATTAAAACGTTATGTGCGTATTGCTAAAAAATGCTCATATTGGATATGAGTATATTTTAAAAATATGTCTCAATAAAATAATAAATATATAAATCTTAGAGAAAATTTCTATTAAATGGGTAAATATAGAACGTAGTAATATTAATATTAATAATAATAAGCTGATTATATATATATATATATATATATTGTGCTCAGCATAAAAGATTTCAAGTTGCTGCAGACAAAAAGTCAAACTGGACTGCGAAAAAGGAGAGCAGAGTCATCTAACTTGTTGTACCAGCAAAGAAACCGGTGCAGCAACTCGGTGTCTAACAACAATACCTACAACCAATAAAAATAACGTAAATTTGAGAAAATATATATCTTTATTCCTAAGGCCCTGTTTGGTTGGAGGCTTGGTAATGAAATAGAATGGAATGTAACACACTTCCATCATTTATTTGGAGGTTTTATAATGGAATCGAATAGGATAAGATGGAAGCGTAGGAATTTCATGGTACGCTCCATTCCATCCTAGACAGTGAAAATAAGAAACCTCTGATTCGGAGGGTTTAGGATAGAAAGTAAACTAATAAATACATACTACCTAATATACCTTCCATAATTTTTTATAATATCAATTATTTCCGTTAACCTACCCTAATAACACCAAACACAAATATATTTATATATAAATAAATTATTTTTAAATATAAATCAAATAGAATATAATAATTATTTAATATAATAAATTTTATTAAATGATTAATAATATTCTTATATAATTATTAATTAATTGTATATAA
>JAOQMM010000002.1:6640787-6656792 GCA_027563515.1 Erythroxylum platyclados
AAAGGGTGGTCGGGCTCCGCCCAAAGGGTGGTCGGGCCCCGCCGGGGGTTTTCCCCGCTTCCAAAAAAAAAAAAAAAAAAAAAACATTGTTAGCAGACTGATTCTTCTAACAAATTTACAACACCCAAGAAAATTTGAAACAAACAAAAACACCAAAATGTGATATGGACAAATCTCCTTTTCATCGAAGAAAATAATTTCGATAAAGATCAAAAGAAGGGACTCTGGGATATCCAAAAAAGAGAAAGAAAGAAAGAAAAAGGCTCTAACAAAAATCTCTTCTTCGAGAACCAAAGGTATTAAGGCTATGTTTGGTAGGGCGGTTAGTAATGGAATGAAATGTTATGTAATATTATTCCATCGTTTGGGAGGAGACTTTATAATGAAATACAATGAAATAAGATGGAAAGGAAGGGTTTCACATTATATCTTATTCCATTCTAAATAGTAAAAATGAGTTATCTCCTATTTAGGGAGTTTAGGATGGAATATAAAATGATATATACATGTATAACCTAATATGCCCTTAATAATTTTTTATAATACTAATTATACCTATCAATATGTGTTTTGATCTATTAACATATGTTTTGTTCTATCAAGAGTAGAATAGTCATTCATTATTATTATACACACTACATTTCATTACATCCATCTTCCAAACAACATTTCACTATATTACATTATGAATCTTTCCATCCTCCCAAACAACAATTTTCTAATATTACATCCATTTACATTCTATTCCGTTATAAATCATTCCATTCTATTAAAAACCTTACGTCCAACCAAACATAGCCTAAGTTGCAAAGATCAATAACGTCCACCCTTGAGTTGCAAAAGAAGAGCATATAATCTTGATAGTCTAAGATTTTCACCATTCATAAATAGTATAATCAATCTAGACTTGAGAAATATTATTATGAAGAAGAAAAGAAAGTTTTGTATGGTGTCTGACAATAGGGAGATCCTCTGATGGTAAGAGAAAAGTTAGAGAAAAAAAAGTACTGCCATTGGTTTGTTTATCACGGAAACAAAGAAAGTCATTCCATTTTTTTAATTGAAGAGGACAAAGAGGAAAGCTCAAAGTTTCAAAAAAGAAATGAAAGAGAGAGGCAGCATTGCTCTCTTGTTATTGAAGGTTCCAATGTTATGATTAAGTAACTAAGATTTAGTTTTTTACTTAAATTAAAATTATTATAATTAATTAATAAATCAAATAATATTTATTTATTAGAGTCAAATTTAAATTTTTCATTTTTAATATTATTTTTAAATATGGATTTCATAATGTAATGTAATTGATAAGTGATTCATTTTATTGATAAAAATATTAAATTCATAATACATCAGCATTAGCGTAACATATAATACATGAAATTTAGTACTTTCACTCAATTGATATTTAATTTAAATATTGTGAAACGTTAAAATTCAACTTGCATTTTAGTAAAAATTTTAGAGTTAAAAATATACCTTTTACTTTATTTATTATTCAATAATAAGAACATTTAAAATAATTTATGACATAAATATTTGCGGAAATGTCAAAATATTAGTAGGGTAGGATCTTATCGGATATTTACCATTCGTTTCACAAGCCTGAGTTTGAATACAAAAGTATACCGTTACGTCTATCTTTAGGCAGCGAATCATCTCAAATTTTGTATTGGTTCTGGTCAAACATTTGGAGACCAAACAGATGTGGCTTATCAAGTCTACTCCGAATATAATTTTGCAATTTTAATGTCCATCTACTTTGAGAAATTCCTTTTCTATTTACACGGTTTTCTGCTTATTTTTAGAATCAAAGAATAGGCGTACACGGGTAATGTTTTGCTTTTTTTGACTTAAGGTATGAAACTATTCGACTATAGATTTATTAAATTTGTTGTCCAATTCGAACATGATATTTAAGGAGACTAATTAAATCTTTGTCATTTTAATTTATAAATTGAGTCGTTTATCACCTATATATTCCTCGTTAATATAAAATGTACAAACATCTTTATTTTGTAATTGCAGAACTAAGTATTTGTGTAATGCTTTAAATTTTTATAAGTTGATGGAAATGATAAAAAAATACAACTGATTCAGTCTGTTCTATTATAAAAACTTTAAATTTTTTAATTTTTTGATTCAGTTTTTAACTTTCTGGTTTGATTTACTTTAATTACTCTTGTTGTTAAAAACTGATCAATTAATAAATTGATCGGTCGTAAATTAATAAGTTCTAATAAACTAAAATAAATCAATTAATTTTTATTTAATAATTTTTTAATTAAACTTTAAATTCTTTGATAAGTAAAGACAATCTCTTTTAATTATATTTCAAATTCTTTAATTTTATTTAATCTTTAACCAGTTTTATAACGGTTAAACTTTTTAGACCTTAAACTTTTTATTTTACCGATTTAACTTCATTTTTTAAGCATTGGATGCTAGTTTTAATCATTAAGGTTTAAAATTTAATGGTAATAAAATAACTTAAATTATATTAACACTATTATTTTACAAGGTTTTATTCACTAAATCACCCTCTCTCTCAACACCAAAAAATATTCTAGGGTGAAGACCAAAAAAACATGAATATTTCAAAAATTCAAATGTGTCAACATCGACTAAAATTTGAATTTCAACAAATAAACAAGTGAAGAAAGAATAAAACTTAACTAAAGATATGCTCCAAATTTATTGGGCACACAACGAAAAACTTCCAACATGGATGATACCCTCTCCACACAGTGTCTATGGTCTGTCCCCATATTTCCAACTTTGTCCCTCTCTTCGACTTTACGTCTCTTCTTTCATCTCTATTCTATATAACGACAACCTCTCTCTTCCATCTCCATCAAACCTAATTTCACATATATGTAAAATAATACGTTCATTTCTTCAGACAAGCAAAAGGAATAAAATCAGTTAACAATCCAGTAGAGGAAGAAGAATCTATGAAGAACCCAGAAGCAAGCAAGACAAGTACTACTACACCATGCTGTAGCAAAGTTGGGATAAAGAGAGGGCCATGGACGCGGGAGGAGGATGAGCTTCTTGCTAACTTCATCAAGAAGGAAGGAGAGGGACGGTGGCGTACTGTGCCAAAGAGGGCAGGGCTGCTCCGGTGCGGTAAGAGCTGTCGCCTTCGATGGGTGAACTATCTCAGACCTTGTGTTAAGAGAGGGCGTATTGATGCTGATGAGGAAGATCTCATTCTTAGGCTTCATAGGTTGCTTGGTAACAGGTGGGCCATTAATTATTATTTACTCGTGACAAGTAAAGGTTTCTGACCATTATTTAGGTGAAGGATTAAGGGTCTAATTAAGATCGATTCGTTGATGCATATATGCAGGACCGTTTTCTCTTTATATTGCTTTTCACTATGCTAAGTTCAAATATAATTATGAAGTTGTTTTGGGGGATCAAGTCTAATTCCGTTCACCGCAGAACTTTAGGGTTCTTTCTTTACTCGGATGCGCAATCCACGTACGCTACATGTAATATTGGGATTCTTGATCATGTATTAGGAACTTCCATTTAATTTGAAGTTTCAAAGCAAGCTTTTTAGGGCTTTTCTGAGTGTCGAGAGTTTATGGTTCTTGGCTTTCTTTCTTGCGTTCCTCTCTTAGATATAGATAGAGTAGGATTGATTTTATACTTACGGATATGGGATTTGAACTTCAGTTTCCAAGAAAGAAAGTACACCTGTAATTAATGATTATCTAATAACACCATCTATTTCAGGGGTTTGTGTCCTTATTGGGATCGAAGTCATAAGAGTTACATGTATATATACTCATTTACAGGTGGTCTCTGATAGCTGGAAGGATTCCAGGGCGCACCGACAATGAGATCAAGAACTACTGGAATACCCATCTCAGCAAGAAGCTCATTAGTCAAGGAATAGATCCAAGGACTCACAAACCTTTGAACCTTAATAGTAGTTGCACTCAGGTTGCTCGTGATCCTAATCAAACCTCAAACCCTACTTCTCAGTCTGAAGAACCTAGCAAAACTTATAGGGTTATAGCCAACAAAGTCAGTGAAAATTTCAAGATGGCTTCAAACGAGCATCAGAATCAGGTTGTTCATAATAGTCTGGAGAATTGGTCAAACTGTGATGGACTTTTCATGGGGTTACAAGGATGCCATGGACCTAGCAATGATGAAGCTTGCTTAGGAAATGGAAATGATGATACATTCTCTTCTTTTCTGGATTCTCTGGTCAATGAAAACTTTTTTGGGAACCAACAGCAGCAGCAAACCAGTATGATTATGCAATCAATTCAACCTATGGGCACTAATTGGGATGCTGATATCATGTCTTCAATGGCAACCATAGGTGATGTTGATGGTGCTTTAACTAATCATCCCGCTTGATCCTGCACGTAAGTGGCATAAGGAGCATCAGATTTGGCAAGCTAAATTTAGTGCTAGAACGTTTGTGTTATGGTGTGTTTTTATGGATGTTTGCTTCTCAATTATAGGTATATAAGATTCTTATTTTGGGCAACTTAGGAGGCATGATGTCTGTTTAATTACAAGGCGCCTCCTCATGCATGAACTGGATATATGTGGACTGCATATTTATTTTGTTGTTTCCTTGTATAAATGTATAAAAAGACCTAATTAAAGAAATTATGATTACCTCTAACACAAACATGCACACCAGAGGCATATTTACACTGGCTTTTGTGTTCTATTGACATATTAAATCAAGATATTTATACACCAATATATAGGTCCTAGTGATAGATCCCCTTAACATTTAAAACAAGGTTCATCTCCCTCTTGAGTTTTGGAGGGATATTTGCCTAAAATGCGTCCAAATTAGACCAAAATTTTGAAATAGAGGATGCTTCATAGGCTTAAAACAAGGTTTTACACATGGGCGTAGATGATATTGTACTTGTAGACAATTGTAATCGCATAATCTTCGATAAGTATTGCAAGAGTCACGACAACTATGTCATTGAGGTCAATTTTTGTTGTAATTTATTAAAATATAGAGAGATTCTCTTAGTAGAACTAGTTGCTAAAGGATTAACAAGGCCACTCGCTAGAATCAATAGATCGGCTACTCAACCAAGTGTGACCAGTTCCAGCAGTTAGAACATAATTTGATGCATAATGTTGGACAATGGATATAGTTCTGCTTTAGATAGAGATATCTTACGATGTAATACTGTCAACCGTAGTCAGAAAAAGAGTCTAATAGTCATACTCGATTTATTTAGATAAGGCAATCAAATACATGATCGGCATATGCCTTATACATGAACGAATTTCAGTCATTTGAATTAATCCTATCTTTTCTTTATCACATTACTACATAATAGTCTTCGCTAAACTTGCTTATCTAAGTGTTCCTCCATGCATCACAATAAGCAAATAAGAATTAGAAGTATTTGTATTACTTAACAACAACAACAATAATTCAGTAAAAATCTCACTAATAAATGAAATTTGAAGAGGTCCAGTAATACACAACTTCTTTACTAGCTTTACTCTACTAATAGAGAGGTTGTTTCTAAAAAAGTGTTTATGTTGCTGATAGTTAAAAAGGAATTTTAAAGTTCAATCAAGTAGTTAAAACCTACAGATCATTAATGCTTAAATTAATCACCAAAAGGAATAGGCGATTATATCATACTCATGACATAAAATGATCTCAAACCCTTAGCTTGCTTGTGCTCATTACTCAGTTGCAATAATATTAATGGTAGATTATCGAAAGAAAAAAAAAACCCTTTTGAAATAATAACAGAAATACTAGCATTCTTACTGAAGCTTTTGGTATCAACCCAAAATATGGTAGAAAATGTCTACCTCTATTTAGTTAAACGCCATGAAGGTGTTATATCTTGGAAGAAGTTTTGGTTTTCTGAAGCCGAGCTTTTAGTTTGATTATATATCTGCACATGTGAATCGCACTTTAGTACAACATCCTGATGAGAAGGTAATTACTAAATGAAATTCACCTTATGAAAACTTTTCTAATTCACATTATTATTGATAGGCATTTTCCCTAATTACATGATCAATTGTCATTATAAAGTCGCATTATTTTAGGTAAACATTTAATTATATAAAAATTCTCTTCTCATTAGTTGACATTCAATCTATCCAATGTTTCTAATACTAAGGATGTCTACCAACTATTTTCCCAAGTATTAAGATGACAAACTCAATCAAACCCGAAAGCATGGCGTTATACGTACGTAGATTACTGCAATCCCGAGGTTCGAAGATGCATGCAGATACCTAGTTTTAGTATATTTTCTTCACTTTTTATTTAAATTCTTTTTTCTTCATTTTCTTTTCTACATCTACCATTTCCAAAGAACTACGACCAAATAAATGCCTTACTGTTTTTAGCAGTCATTCACACTATCCGGAAGAGGAAGTTTGTCAAAACAGGTTAGTACGTACCCTCTAATTTCTCATCATAACACGGGAAGAGAGAAAACATATGGTGGTCATCTACCCAATATAGAAGTTGAAGTAGACTAGTAGCTGCAATTCCTTCTGAAGATTAAGAAGTTATTGATTCAAATGCTCGTCCGAGTAGGTTTACCTTATCACTGAACAAAAAAGCTATACATATAGGCAAGAACTATTCCTATCTGCATCTCCAAACTTATCTGTGCATAATCTTTTTTTCTGAGCAATTGACGATCTTATGCCAGCTAAATTATGGAAAGGACAATCAAGCTATATATATGCATGATACCATCACTAATAGGTGAATGAAGTCCATGCTAGCAATGCACACAATGGTTGATAATTTGGAGAAAGTTAAGTAGCCAACTATGGATGCAATGCACTACTATTAGGTGGAAGTGAGGGTCATATATAGGAGTGTGGTTACGAATTGGTGTAATGCAACGTGCTATTTTGGTCTTTAGGCGTAAGTTCCAAGAACCATCTAGCCAAGTAAGGGAGAATGCGACAACTTGTGGCAGACAAAAAGTTCGTACTGAGGAGGCATCCAGGAGTTCTCCACTCATTTATTTTTGCTAACTTAATTATTGATAAATAAGCAATTAATTAAGAAATAAAGATAATTTGTCTAAGAGAAAATCAATATAAGAAAGAAAATTATATAAATATTTGTATTGCTTAAATATGAAAAACAGGATCGTGTCATGTGACACCTCAGAGCCTCCAAGTTTGTGAGCTTGGAGTTCCTTTTTGTCTTACTTGATTAATTTCTAGAACCTCAATCTAGTCCAGGCCTTATAGGAATTTGTGCAATTAATTATGTAGGTGAGGGAAGTTTTAAGAATATGCAAGTTATATTAAAATGCTTATGAGACTTGACCAAGACTCCCGACACCCCATGTCTTTTGAAATATATTTTTAACTTTCGTTTCTTAAACAACTTCACATAGAAAATGCAACTGATGTATTAGAGAATCTGTAGGTGTTTGTCTGAATTCCGCCAAAATCATTGCAAAGTTCAGGCAAGCTCTTGTGGTTTCATTTCCATATACGTCAGGCACTTCATGGTTTAAGCTACGTAGTTGAGAGATCAGAAATGTGTAGTAGGTGACAAGATGATACTGAGAAGTGGGTAGGTGGATGATATGACCAAACGGATTTTTAAGTAGTTGGTAAGGATTCTATTTCTTCGGAGTACTAAACCTATCTTGCCAACTCTTAAGTTCAACTTGTTGGTACCACCCTCCATTGCATAAACCTATTAAAACTTTCCTGATTGTAGTACATGTCCTGATAAAGTAGACAAGATATAATTAATTTTAAAACCTAATCTAGTAAGAGTCCTCGTGCAATGCAGTTTTAGTTAACTGGAACAGGCTTTAATTTACTTAAAAACGAAAGCTTACCACGATTGTCTGAAAGGGCAGATGTAATTAATTAGGTGAAGATCACGCCATGAATCTTGACTCATGGGTGAAACTCATGCAACGTTGGTCCACTCCTAACCGCACCTCATCCCACACCTACATATACCACACATGTTTGCATCCAATTATATGGGAAAACCCGTTCTAGAGCTAACTCACACCACCTCTTCACCAGTAAGTACTATCAACTTCCTATCTACCTACCCATTTTACACTTTTCTCTTTACTCTTAATATACAATTACTGCAGGAGTAGTACTGTACTTAGAGCAGTCAACTTCTGTGTCATCTGTTAAACAGTCATACATTCTGTGGTCATAGTATTGAATTATGTCTTTTTCAACATAAAAAAGTTCAAAGAATTTATTAAGTTTTTAAATATCATCTACCACTGAACTACCCAATCGGTTTTTAGCTGTTCGGAGTTACTCCGAAGTTGAACTATATAGCAAGTTTTGTACTCGCGAGTCAGTTGGAAGACAGAAAAATTCGGTGATATAAATTCAACAGAGTAAACTTAATTGAAAGATTTAGCAGTCTAACTATAAACCACAGCCATGGATTGATCACCCCTTGAAAGTAAAAACTTTATAAGAAAAACCTGAATCTCCATTTCCGAAAACACAGCAGAGAACAGATAGATAAGAACAGTAAATGAGTACTACTAGGTGCTTATGCAAGTCCAGGCAAACTGACCTGAGAGCACTGAAACAGTGGATGACGATGTAGCAGGCAACACGGCGATCGGCTGTGGAGCCATAGTGGTGCAAAAGTGTAGGAGATCAAGTGTGCCCTGAAAACTAGGAGGAAAGAATCGTATTTAAGACTGTAAAGCCGAAAGACGATACTTGGAGTTGGTCGGTGTTGGATTTTTGTCAGACTTAGATGCTTACTAGCCAAACTTTCTAATTGAGGTTATGATTTCTTAGATTGACCTACCCTTCCTTTTCAGCGTGGTTATCTGTGTCGCATCTGCCCTTAAGGTTCATCACAAATCGAGTATAGTGATAGTAAACACTTACTAGCTAGCTCCTAGTTAAAATGGTCAACTTGATTTATGCGAACTACAGCTAGCTATTCTCGTGTGTAACTAAGCTAGGCTAGCGAAAACTGCTACACATAAGAAAGCCAACAAGAACATCAGACCATGCATGGCGTCAGGTGTTGTTGTAGGATCCAGCCTCAAAGTTTACTTTTATGTCTTTGACTTATGAACTGCCATCAACGTACGGTCTGACTTCTCAACTTTAGAAAGACTTAAAAATGATTCTGGGCCCGGATTTATTTTACCTCAATTTTTGGAAGATGGATGGAGGGAGCATATTAGTTGCGAACTAGATTGTACCCCATTAATTTTTATTATTAGCTTTTATCCATTCTTCTATACATTCTTCCACAGTATCTTGTTGGTGAAAATAACTAAAGAAATGAATACTGACTTGATACCTTACGTAAAATATACAATACAGACATGCTCAGCTTTCTGTCAGCATCGTACAGTACTGTAGTTTCCCATAAAGAAGCCTCTGCGATGTTCGTATAACTGGTATTGTTACACCACCACCACTCTCTCTGTTCTCTCTGCTCTCTCTCTCATTTTCTCACTCTTGTTTGGATTCGGATTTGGATTTCGATTTGGTTACTCGCGATTCTTTTGTTGACCATCTCCGTAATCCTTCGCTCAACCACCACGATTGCATTATAAAATTTGGTGTCTACCGTATAAAAGATTTTCCAACTCACACACTACTCTCCCTCTATCCGTTGCGCAACAATATCGTATTGCTCCCCACCTGTTTCTCTTATATTCAAACGTCGATACACTAAATCTCTGAGTTTTGAGCTCTCGTCAGTTCATTACTGTTCACTTTGAAGCTCCTTGGTTGTAAAGTTTGAGCTCGTCAGTTCATTACTGTTGACTTTGAAGCTCCATCGTTGTAAAGTTTGATCCTTTATCTCTGTTTTCACGATTTCTCTCCCGTTTCTGGGAAAGTTTCATCTTTCTTGAGTTCTGTACCTGGGTTGTTTGTTATGCATGAAGATGGTACTAAAATCCAAGATAAAATTCATCATTTTATTGGTGATGATAGTGTCAACGGGATCTTTACTGACTCACCTCTATTTGACAAACATATCCCCCGCCTATACGGTGAGGTTTCGTGCATTGACGCCTCTAGAGTCCGATTCGCCTTCCTCTCCAAAATAGTCCCCGAGGTCAGGTTTTGATCCGTTTCTGTTTGTGGATTTGTTTGCGTTCTTCATGTGCATTTGCATTTACAGATTTTTTTGCTTTTTTTTTTTTTAATGTTTTCCAATGAAACAGGTTTTGGTATTTTTGCAGCGAGTTAAAAAGAAACTGTGGGGAGCCTACAAAGGCTTTAGAGTCGCTACAGCCTTATGCCAATTCAAGGAATCACTATCCAGGTAACAGTTTTACCTAAATAATTTTGGTCTCTGGTATGCTGTTGATTTTAGAGATTATATTTGGGTTTGCTTCAGTGAGATGGTAGCATTTGTATCAATTTTAATCTCAATTTAAAGAATAAATCTTTGAAGTTGTAACTTTTCTGGGTTGCTGTAAATTTTTAATTTTGTTTGTTATGAACTTTAACTGAATATCATGATGTTCTTTTGCTTAAATCTTTCACAGCTCCAAAGATGAAGAGTAATGGCTATATTTATGCAAAAATTTTTGGTGGCTTTGCCAATATAAGATCTTTGGTGAGTGTCATTTGTTGTATTAGAGTCAACTTATATAATTACTAGAGGTAGTTCGTAACATTTTGATTAATTTTCTAGATCTGTGATCCTGTCACCATATCCAGGCTTCTAAATGCTACTCTTGTCATTCCGGAGATTCAAGAAAGCGTACGATCAAAAGGCATTAGGTATCATTGTTAATTTCTTATATTAGTTTCATATTCTGCGACTTTCTATATCAGTCAATATCGATTTTCTTTTCTTTTCGTGCATTTTTTACTTTAAACTCTGCAGTCAGAAATTCAACAGTTTTTCCTATCTATATGATGAGGAGCACGTCATAGCATCACTTAGAAATGATGTCATCATTGTCAAAAGCCTTCCTGAACACTTGAAGGAAGCCAGGAAAAGAAAAGAGTTCCCTCCATTCATGCCCAAGATTTCTGCTTCTCCAAGCTTTTATGTTAAAGAAGTTCTACCATTGCTAAAGAAGTCCATTGTTATTGGACTAATTCTTGAAAATGGAGGATGCCTTTAGGTAATTCAATATCTTTAGATCTTATTTTCAGTTTTTACTGAATAAAAATAAAAAGGAAAAGAAAGAAAAAAAAGTTCCTCTAGAAATCAAATCTAATACACAAATAGACTATACATGATCAATATAATAATAAAGGTTCTTTGTTATTTTATTGATGGAACTACTTCTTAAAGATTTCACATTTTTGAACTTGTACTATATGCTTCAGTACAATTGTCACCCTAAATTTATGTATTGTTGTGCTGTGACAATTATGGTTGTTTCTTATTGCAATCATGTACTATTGCTAATGCATTACACTCTTGTATGGTGTCATGATTGTATTCTACTGCTAGCGGATTGAAATGGATGGTATAAATATTTGATTAAAGTGGTGAATTGAACTACTTAAGGGAGCTTGCTTTTTCTGTCACTCATCACTAAGGAAGCAACATGAGGCTATATTTGCTTCATCATTGTCTTGTGTTTAAACATTTCTAGGACTGGTATGTTTTATGTGCCCGTGCTTAGGATCGAGTCCAAGGACGATTATCAAGAAAGTTAACCGCTTTTCCCTTGTTTACATTGGATCCCTTCCTTTCATAACCTATTTTTGCTGATGAAAACGGGCAGCACTTGTTAAGGACAAGGTCTGCCTAGATTGGACTAAATTATTCTAATTCACAGCTAATTTGTATGATAATTTCTTGCTTACTTTATTGCATAACGTAATAGCCTTATATAGGCAAAGAAACATAAAAGTTCCACCTAAACTAGGACTCCTAGAAAGACTCCTATTTAAGCTGTTTTAGGACTCTTAGAAAGACTCCTATTCAAGCTGTTTTTATTAACATAACTATAACAGAAACTAGTGCAGAAATAATAGACTCCTAGTAAAAATAAAATACTCCTCTAATAGACTCCTAATAAAACACTCTAATAGACTCCTAATAAAACACTCCTCTTTGCAAGTAGCTGTTATCTGCCTCGTAGGTTCTTCCCACAATGCATCCATATCATCACTCCCCTCTTCGACACTGAGCTTGCCCTCAAGCTCGAACTCAGGTTATGCAAGTGATGATATGCAAAGATATCTCAGGTTCTCTCTCAATTGGTTCCTCCCCTTCTTCCTCAGAATTTGCCATCTCAACCCAAAATAGTCGCTTACATTTGTGCCCTACCAAATAAGTCTCGTCATAGTTGCAGCACAATCCCTTCTCTCTTCTTGAAGCCATTTTCGCTCTGCTTAAGCGCCTTCCTATCTGGGGCAGAGTACTTGCTATACTGGAGGTTGTTGTTTTAGCCTCCGAGTTTACCTTACTTCCTAAAGGCGTGGCTACACTCGCGCTGGTACTGTTACTATTACTATCCAGTTGTGAACATGACCATGGGGTGGTGTTCCGGCTGCCTCTTACCCCTTGGGTGTATTGCATCTGCATACATTGCAATTTTCTTTCACATGGTCTTGCTAAGTTCATTGCAGTTCCAAGATTAACAGGATATTGCATCTCCACTTCGATTCGCGGCCCTTCTACCAACCCAGCTGTGAATAGATTTACTTGTAGGTCTCGTGGAAGCCCTATGGTTCGAGCTAGCAGTGTTTGGAATTAACGTTGATATTCTTCTACGCTCCCTGTCTGTTTGAGGTTTGCCAATTCTCCTACAGGGTTGTTACTAAGGTGAGGGATGAATCTCATACTGCAATGGCTTTTGAAAGAGTACCAATGCATCCTTGGTTCTTCTTGTTCAAGTTGAAAGAACCACAGTTGGCCTCCCCCATTAAATGAAAGGCAACCAATCTTACCTTCTCCTCCTCCGCCGTTCGTTGGCTTAGGAAAAACTGTTCACACCTGTGAAGCCAAACCAACAGATCCACCGAGCCATCGTACGTTGCAAATTCCATCTTAGTATATTTAGGCACCATTCCTGCCCGGCTGCCCCCAACGGTCCTCTCCTCCCGTGGTGGTGGTGATGGTGCCTGATACTCACTCGCTTTTGCACCTTCCAACCTTGCAAGCATGCGGCTATTCTCGGCATATTGAGCCTTCAATTCTTGCTGCCCCATCTCTAATGCTCGCATCCTCTGATCCATCTGCCGAGTTGCCTAACATTGCTCTGCAGTTGAATGGCCTGTTTCATCCATGAACTCCTGCTCTAATACCAAATTGTTATGTGCCCGTGCTTAGGATCGAGTCCAAGGATGATTCTCAGGAGAGTTAACCTCTTTTCCCTTATTTACGTTGGATTCCTTCCTTGCAGAACCTATTTTTGCTGATGAAAACGGGCAGCATTTGTCAAGGACAAGATCTGCCTAGATTGGACTAAATTATTCTACTTCTAAGTTAATTTTTATGATAACTTATTGCTTACTTTATTGCATAACGTAATAGTCTTACATAAGCAAAAAAACATAAAAGTTCCAGCTAAACTAGAATTCCTAGAAAAACTCCTATTTAAGCTGTTTTAGGACTCTTAGAAAGACTCCTATTTAAGCTGTTTTTATTAACATAACTATAACATAAACTAGTGCAGAAATAATAGACTCCTAGTAAAAATAAAATACTCCTCTAATAGACTCCTAATAAAACACTCCTCTTTGCAAGTAGTTGTTATCTGCCTCGTAGGTTCTTCCCACAATGCATCCATATCATTATGGGAAGCTACAGAATTGTTTGAATAGTTCTACGAATCTTCATATTTTCTAGCATTTCATTATCAGTTAGGTCATGATCAAGCTAAGGGCCAAAAGCCTGTTCAATACTTTTATTTAGCACCCCTTTGTTGCTGAGGAGAACAATCTGATATTGCCATATTTTGTAGATCAAATCTAGTACGTCATTCCCTTCAAGATGTCATTAAAAAATCCTTTACACTGTCAAATATGAAAATTGATTGGCTGTGACCATAACTATTGGAGAGAGATGCACTTATTTGTTCTTATCATTGAGTGGGCTATTAAATGCTGTGAAATCCTCTATATTGTCAACTCTGCTCTACATGACTAGTAGCTCCTTTATGACTTCATGGAATGAGATGTGTACTAAACACCCCGCTTCTATACATCCAGTCTCTCTCTTGAGGTTGTTGCCTTTTACTTTATTGGGTGTAAAAATCAGTAATTTTGAGGTTATGCATGGTCAATTTTGGCTTGAAAGTTGCGTGAAAGTTGTGATTTTTCTTAGTGGATTCTCACTTTTGTCAGTCTATTCTTCCACCTAGCATGTCTGAATTTCAAAGACATAGGTGCCGGATTGCATTTCATGCTCTACATTTTCTCAAAGAAATTCAGATGTGTGGCCTTGAGATGGTTAAAAGGTATAAAATTTGTGAAAAATATTCTTCATAGATTGACTGCAAACTACAGAGTATAAGATAAAGTAGGATAATCAATTCTTTGTTCTACTTGCTGGTTTTTGTGGGACCTTGGATTGGAAATGATATTTCTGTGAGCATCTATTGGCCATGACTCTGGATCAAGTTGGTAGATGATATATCTTACGTCTCAAGTTGTAACTCCAGCAGCACTGAAGTAGTTGATTGCATTTCTTGAATCAGTTGCTTTTTGATCTTTTTCTACAGGTTAAGATCATTTGGGCGTCCTTTCCTTGTACTTCATCATGGCTTAGTCAGAGACCTATTAGCTTATCATGGCTGTGGAGAGATTTTCCAGGCATGTTTGCTGAAGCATTCTCTAGTTTACAGTTTTCTGGAATTATGTTTAAGTTTGTCTTAGTTTGAGTTGCATCAAAATGTTTTGAGTTTGCTTCATTGTATGGTATATGTTAAAGTAATTGAATCATTCTTGGGTTCTATCTAATAACCTGAGCTCTTGGATCGAATGTTTCTTGACATGATATTACAGCCTTTATAACTAGGAAGTCTTAAGTTCAAATGATGGTACCCTTGGTTGTGTACCCACTCCTTAGTGAAGGGGAGTCTTAAATATGCAACCCCGCTGGAGCCTCATTTACTAGCTTAAGCTTATATGTTTTTTCTGACAGTATCTAAAAGATTTTCCTCAGTAATTGATGAGGATCAGCAAGTTCAGTTGATGGAACTTCTAAATAGAGGTCTAACTGCTAGTTATGAATTGTCGAATGATGATTAAAAATGAAAAACCTTTATTTCTGAAATTTCTTTTTAACTTATTTATTATTTTTAGGATCTTCACACTGAACTCATACAATACCGAAGGGCAAAAATGATCAAGCAGGGGATCCTTGATGAGGAGTTGAATATAGACTCTCATCTACGGAGAGAGAATGTTTCATGTCTGTTTATGCCTGGAGAAGTAAGCTCATGGTTTAACTTTCAGTTACATGTTCATGTGGACTTATAGATCGGTATTTGATATTGGGTGTAGATCCAAGGACTTTAATAATGGGAATCATTATAAATGCTTATCCTTCTGTGATGCTTCATCAACAAACAAAATGGAAGATGAAGTGGTTTTTTACACATGTATGATGTGTGTGGATGGAGAAGGATGAAAAGAGTAGTAGGCTTTAAAGGCAGCTAATGTAAAATAATGGAAAGTGAATATATAATTTGACAACCATATATGGTCTGCAGGACAGCAACTTTATAAGGAAGTTTTGGGACCATCCTCAAAAGAATCATGTGACTTTAGGAAATGCCGGTGACACAATACAAATAAGAGAATCAAATTCAGCTTTCTCTGTTTCCAAATTTTAGATACAGTGCAGAGAATGAACTCATTTTGCATACTTGATCATGAGTCATGATTCGACCGAGATCATTGCCAAGGTTTCATTTGATTTCAGATTGACTTGTAAAGTACTAATGAAATGCACTTGTGCTCCACTAATTCTTGGCAGGTCGGACTTCTTCTTAGAGCAATGGGATATTGTCCCAGAACCATTATCTACATGGCTGGTTCTGAAACCTTTGGTGGTCAAAG
>JAOQMM010000002.1:6662612-6674873 GCA_027563515.1 Erythroxylum platyclados
ATTGTGTCTCAGGTAATTGAATAATGGATGTTTCGTATTCTAACCTGTACACTCGAACGAAATCATTTACCTTCATTTGGGATCGGTTATGTTCCTTTCATTATCTTCATGGGCATTCTCGTTTTTTTCTTTTTCACTGATTTTTAGTCCTTTTTGGTGGTATGAGGTACTTTCTTCTTCGTCCTCCTTTTTTTTTTTTTAACGCTATTCATCCTAGCAACGATGAAAGCTTCAATATTTGCTCAATTTGCTGTTTTGATCCACTAGATAATCATGTTCAATTTATGGTTATAAATTGACATCTGCTTATGTGCTCGTGTATTGTGACATATCCTTTTGTGGAGATCAACTTTCTGTCTACACATTGGTTGTGGTTCAATTCTAAGTGTCAATGCAAATGGATAAGCTAAATTTTCTATTTGAATATTCATTTCAAGTTCTGTTTTTCCTTAGGGTATCTGAGTTTGAGGGAGAAAGACCAAAGGTTTGAATTTCAACTTAAGGTAAATACTCCAAAGATGGAAGACAAATCTGAATCTGTTGTTTCTGAGGTTGGACAAAAGGTGAAAAAGGAAGAAATGCATCTTACGGTAAAGAGCAAGGATACCGAGCCAGCTGAAACGAAGGGTGAAGAGACTAAAGTGGAACTTGAATTGAAGACCAAATCTGTAGACAAGGTAAAGGGGAAAGCAGATAAGGACAAGGAGGAGAAGTATAAAGAGAAGGATGTAGAGAAATCAAAGAAAAAGGAGAAAGAAAAGAAGAAGGATGATGGAGAGGAGGAGGAGAAGAAGAAGAAGAAAAAAGAAAAGGCTAAGGATAAAAAGGACAGTAAGGATGGTCAAGATGAAGAGCCTGAGGTAGACAATGAAGCTGGTGAGAGCAAAGAAGAAGAGAAAAAGAATAAGAAAGATAAGGAGGAGAAGAAGAAGAAGAAAAAGGATCATGTGGTTTCTGGGGATGAAAAGGAAGCTAAAATGGGAGAGAAAGAAGAGAAAAAGAAAAAGGATAAAAAAGAGGAGGAGAAGGAAGAAGGTTCAGGGAAAGAAAAAGAGACAATGCAAGGAAAAGAGAAAAAAGAGAAGAAGGTCAAGGATAAAGAGAAGAAAATAGATGAAGAATGCGAGGAGGAATCTGAAAAGGAGAAAGGCAAGCACGGTGATCTCAAAGATGAGGGGGAAGGGAAGCAAAAGAAGAAAGATAAGGGAAAAAAAGAGAAGAAGGACAAGGATGAAGTGGATGAGGAAGTAGAAGATGGGGAGGAAAAGAAGAAAAAGAAAGACAAGAAGGAAAAGGTGGAACACAAGGGTGAAGTTGAGGTTGCTTCCAGAGAGATTGAGGTAAATGATGGTTCCAAGGAATCAGAAAGGAAAGGGGAAGAAAAACAGAGCACAGTCCAAGAAAAAGAAGAGAAGAAGCAGAAGGAGAAGACAGATAAATGTGACAGGAAAAAGAAACGTGGTGAGATTGCTAAGAGCAAAGACCTGGACAAACTGAAGAACAAGTTGGAGAAAATCAATGTAAAAATAGAAGCTCTCCTTGATAAAAAGGCTGACATTTTGAGGCAGATAAAAGAAGTTGAGGGTGGTAGTACTGTTGGTCCTCAGGAAGAAAAGGAATTGCAAATCACTGTTGCGGAATAGACCTGATGTGTCTTGTTTAGATGTTTGTAAGTTGTTTATCTGGTTCTTCCTTGTGTAATAAAATGGTTTGTTTTAATATAAGTAACATATGAAATAATGATTAACAAAGACATACTTGGATGTTCTTCATATTTCGATAGTTCTTGGCTTCTTGCTTTGGTTTTAAACACCTAACTCAAAGAGCCTAAGTTATGCGTCATATGCCTAATTGTTGGTGGAGAAAGCCAATCAACAAGCGCATCTCAGAACAAGGAATTCCTACGCACTAAACAAGTAGCCATTGGACTAACTGGCTACAGTCTAAACATACACACACACATGGACTAGGTAATAACTTTTTTATTAATTTACAAATAAAGACAATCAAATTGAATTCTTCTCTCTCGACGAGGTGATGTCTTGTCGGTTATCTAGTAGCCTTTGCTAGGTTTGGTAGTGAGGCCATATCCAAATGGGAAGAGAGGGTCATAATGTTTATCTCCTACGTTCATTGGCAGCTGATCAACAGTCTTAAACCATGTCCGCGAGAGTCTGCCTGTGAAACCATGATCACCAAACAGAACATCAGCAACTCCTTGCCCTTCAGTTCCAGGAAGCCAGGCTGCAACCAGAGCATCCATCAGGTTCACATAAGGTTGGATGACGACAGGACGGCCGGAGATGACAACAACAACACATTTAACAGCTCCGCAGACATTTTGGATTGAGCTTGGACCAGGTTCTGGGATTGTCAAGTTCAAGTTGTCACCGTTTGTCTCTGCATACGTGTGCTCTCCGACTACAACTATGGCATAAGAGAAGCCATTTGATTTAACATAGTTCTTATCAGGGTTCTCCTGGTACACAACTTCAGTGCTTGGATCAACTGTATTCTTTATGGCAGTGAGAATTGTAGTCCCTGTCAGGATATCAGGAACTATGTAAGTTTAAGAAGTGACTACGAGGTTGAAGATTATAAGCACTTAATTTACTACTTACCAAACCACAAAAAAGTGAGCAGTGATCTATAAAACAAGTGGAGAGAAATTTTAGAGAGTACCGATTGTGAGGTTGTTGCCACTCAGTCCTTGCCATTCAATCGTCCATCCACCACACTGATAGCCAAGGTTGTCCGCATGGCTACCAGCCACAAGAATTTTTGGTGCTTTCTTAGGAAGAGGCAACAATGGCTTGTCTGCAGATTTACCATTCTTTAGCAGGACAAGTGATTTCCTCACGGCTTCTCTTGCCAATTCCCTGTGTTCCTGTTGTTGAAGAAAGATCAAATTTAACATATTTGTGTAGACATTTTACTAGTTTCGGCAAAAGCGATGATGTCTATTGCTAACCTGACTTCCGAGCTGGTCGATGAGACTGTTATCAGCCCATGGGTTCTCAAATAGACCCATTACAAACTTGACTCGCAAAATTCGTCTAACTGCATCGTCAATACGGCTCATGGGTATGAAGTTGTTCTTCACCAGGGCTGTTAAGCCATCAATAAACTCAGTGTAGTTATTTGGGACCATTATCTGCAAATGTGGACAGGGGAGGGAAAAGTGAGATTAAGGGATTTGCCACAAACATGTGCGGCATATTCTGTGGATTATGATATACCATGTCGATTCCTGCTCCAATTCCTGCAAGAATGGAGTATGTATAATTGGCATGGGGTGGTGATGTAATCCTGTCGATGCCTTCCCAATCTGAGATGACGAATCCCTGAAAAAGTCCATGTTATTTTCACGTAATGCTTATAACTTCTCTCAGACTGATTAGGATAGCCAAAGACTAAAGTTGCAGGTTGAGGATATAGTTATACCCTAAAGCGAAGAGTGTCCTTCAGGTAACCAGTGACTAACTCACGATTAGCATGCATTTTGACTCCATTCCAGCTGGAGTAGGAGACCATCACGGTTGATACGCCCTTGATAATTGAAGTATAGTAGCCTTGCATGTGTATGCTAAGTAAGCCATGTCTGCTTATCACTGTGTTGTTCTCATTAATCCCTTTTGTTGTTCCACCATCACCCACATAGTGCTTGGCGCAAGCTGCAACCTTTCGCCTGCATGAACCAGTGGCAGGAAACTGTGACAGTTGATTCGCTTATATAGTTATTTAAATAATTGAACTTGCAGTGGAATTATAGGAAGTATGAAGTGAAGATGAAAAAGCGTCCAAGTCACAAGAATCCACAAGGGACAAGTAATAGGATTGCAGATTTTAATATTGCAGACGTGCAGACCAGTAAAAACCTTTAACTTAAAAAGACTGCCACTGTAATAGTCGATATCTGACCTTTTCTTTTTTTCATTTTTGATGAACAACAAATCTGGTTTAATTCTTTATATTTAGCCTACCCCATACTGAATGTTTGTGGCAACCAATAATTCTTTCAACCTACCACAAAGCGCTGAAATAGTAGGTGTCATGAAGACTTCAGGTATTTGAAGATTATCTGAATAAGAATACTAACATAAAAGTCTGTACAACCATCAAGAAATTCAAGGAGTTAGGCCATCCCAACTCTTGTCATACATCAAAAGTGGCAAATTTTGATTTTGTTATTGAAAGTAATTGCAGTTGGACTTGGACCTCCAATAAAGATCACACAAGATAAAGCAGTTGACTAAAATGGTAATAGATAAAAGCAATTGACTAAAATGGTAATTGATGTATCTCTTTTATTCAGCTATCTGGATAGATAAAATACTAAATGAAACCCAGGGTCTTATTTTTCAGATAGAAGCTAAATAAAGGAAGAAAAAGAAATTGAGAAGTTCTTACTTTCCAGCCACATAGGGGACATCTTTTTGAGAGTTGGAAGGGATATCTCCTTGCAATCCTGGTACAATCTCAGTCATTGCCTTAACAATCATGGGATCTTCACTGTAGCTTTCATAGCACCGACCCCATCGGGGATCTCTACAGACCTGTGTATTGAAACAAATAGCAGCTGTCTGAATTCTGCAGTGTAATAATTGTTTTTTCGCGGGTAGTAGTTTTTTAGAATAGAGATAATTACAGCAATACAAGGTGCAAAAACATATGGGATGCCTGTAGCTCTAACTTCAAGCGCAGTTGCTGCTCCAATCCTCTTAACTAGTTCTGGTTCCCTAAATGAAACAAAAGAGGTTCATCGAAAATTGTCAGAGTTGAACCATATGATCACATGATTACCAAGAATGGCATGAAAATCAGAACTTGGATCTAAATTGTTTTTAGAGATCTGTGAGAGTGAATTCTAGTGAAAACTCTATAGTCTTTTATAGATCCCCATTGCCAAGTTTCGATATTTAGCAACAGAGTTGAAAGCCATCGGTAAAATTGAAAGCTTAAAGATATAATCATTCCTGTGATAGACACTGTTTACTTGCCTGGTGGCTCCAAGTCCGATGTTATGAGGGAAAATCGTTGCATTGTAAACATTGTTGTGGCCATGAACAGCATCAATCCCATAAATCATCGGAATCCCAAGTCTGGTTGATAAAGATCCGTTTTGAAAGCTGTTTACCATGTTAATCCAAGTCTCTGCAGAGGCCTGCTTGGATGGAACACTTCCTCCTCCACTCAATACACTTCCTGCAAAAACGTTCAAGAAACGGAATGACCTATACTTGGCATCCAAGATATTCATAGTTCCTTTCAAAAAAATGGGAACTCATTCATGCTCACCAATGAAGTAATTCTTCATCACGTCTGCAGATGCAACGCTGCGCTCTATCTGCGTCATTTGACCAATCTTTTCTTCAAGAGTCATACGACCGATCAAGTCATTAATTCGAGTGCCCAATGGCTGCTTTGGATCTTTGTACTTCATGTACTCTGCTTCTGCTATGGCCACCCAGATAAGGGCAAGCCCCACGAACCAGAAGGATATACTAGCCATTTTCAAACCTGGAAAAGGCCTAACTGTTAATTCTTGTTTCGTGAACAAGATGGGAACTTTTTTGCTTGAGAAAATAAAAAAGAAAAGTGGTTATAACGTGAAGGAAAAAACAACATTCCACACTTGCCAGAGCATATGTGAACCAAGTTTCGCATCCTGTTTAATAACAGACATCATAAAGACGTTCTTAAGAAGGGAAAGAAAAGCAAATCATCATGACCTACCAACTATAAAAACAGAACACCATTGCTTGAGAAAGACACACAAAATCTGAGAAAGCTACCAACCGAATCTACAACAACTGTGGGCACAGTGAAAGTGGACAAGGAAAAGCTCAAGAAAGGAACAAACCACCAAGATGAAACAACATTATAAGATTCATGCCACCAAAACAAACAGTTCAGAAACTGCATTAGAGAAGCACAGCAAGAACAAATGCATCCATGAGGAAACCAGACAAACACTGCATTGTACATCCAAGAACAGTGAGATAAATGATTGCAGACAAACGTCACTAGTAAGAATCAATAGATAAAACATGAGAGTTTTCAGTTCTGGTGCCATTTTCACATCACATAGCTTTAGTGTCACTTCTCAACCATTAAAACAGAGCACCCTATACCCCTGAATAAAATAAAACAACGAATTGGTAGTGCATGCATGTGACAGGGTGCAGTTCTTAGAGAGAAATCACGAGAGAGATAGAAAAGGAAAGCTTGACACTCACAGAGGAAGAAGAGAAGAATGTAACAGGGTCTGGTCTGTTACGGGAGAAAAGCAGAGGTTTTGTTGGAGAGTAAAGTCGAAGTGGAGAACGTGGGATTATATAACGTCCAGCTTCCCCTTCCGTGTCCTTTAATATTCGTTTATCGACCCTTTCCTTTATTACGGGTTTAAGTATAGTATCAAAATCTTATTGACTACCTTTGGGTACAAAGTCGATGATTCTCTCAACTGTTTGTTTCTTAGGAAAATACAAGTACACAAAAGAAAGTATGTTCGTGGATTCCTAATTCGTCCTTTCGTTTCGTCACGTGAAATCATTCATCAGACGCTTAATAGACTAACAATAAGATTGTCATTATTATCATCATCAAAGTTTACTTATGTTCTCAGATCCATTACGTTCTAAATTTAATGGTAAACCAGAAGCAATTCTACTCTGGGAAGTGGTCACATGGGCTACTACAAAATGTGGGACTGGAGTGGAAACGTGAAAGCAACGCCATACCAAGTCATGATTTTTCATTTTTCTTATAATAGATATAACACAATTAGATAAAATTATATATAAATGTTGAGGTTGAGGGTCATCCCATCCATCCAGCTCACCATAAAGATCAAGTTCGTGGTCACCATCATTGACTAATCACGTACGTGAGGAAGCAACCAGAAATTTCTCTTATTTTGTTTGTCTAAACCCTTATCCTTTTGAGTTTGAATCTTATCAAATCAAGAAACTCAACGTTTAAAATTGTTTTTCACTCTCTTATTTTCTTATGAATGATCTTGGTAGGAAAATAAAATGGCGTCCGAAGAAAATGTTGAACAAGCCAACCCTTTTCTTCTCAGTCATGAACGGGTGAGGAGGAGGGTGCATGTTTTCAGAATTTGAGCATTTATACTCCTCCAACGACTACCCATCAAAAAATTGGTCCAACTATGCCCACTTGTTCTTTCTTCAATGTCCCTGTTAAGAACGAGTACAAAACTATCATCGTAGGCCGGCCTCTTTTTTGGTCTGCTTCTTCAAAAAATGGTCAAAAAATAAGAAGTTGGATCTAATGTTCTTGTTAATATTGGATTACAAGTTTAAGTATACATATATCAAGTTATTCAATTTTCTTTTTAGTATTTAGGACTTCAACCCCAAGTTCAGTACACAAAATAGTACTTCGATTTCGGTTTTATTATTATTATTTTAGTTAGACCTACAAGGTGTTTTGGGTGGGCTCGAATTATCAGTGACACCTTTAAACCAGTACCGCGCTCAGATTATTCCCCGTTCGTGCCTGTGTGGGGCTCCAAGGGGTGGCTCAGTATTACCACCAAGTATTTAACACTGCCGTATACATAAGTGGGATTTGAACCCCTAATCTTACTTAAGCGGAGATCAAGTCCTTACTGCTGAACTCTAGTGCTAGGTGTTCAATTTTGGTTTTATTGGTATGGTTTCTTTGTCCTGAGACTTGGGGTGTTGTTATTATTTGATAGAATTCCAAGATGATCCAACTACTATGTCGGTCAAGTAATAAGCAGCTGCTTTCTTAAGGTACACGTACGACAACCCATTAATCGCATAATAGGAACAAAAAGGTACGTAAGAATTCAAATGATGTCCCAAGCGGTTCGGTTCTATGTATTTTATAACATATATTGCATCAAAGGATATGTTTAGTTCATCACTCCCTTTCACTCCAATACATAATTGTTGCCTTAAATTGTTTAGTGATTAACAAACGGTTTCTTGTAGACAACAATTTCCTTTGATGCCGTACAAAGGCAACACTAATTATTTCATGATAGCATTCAACTTTGTCTTGTTTGTATGTTCGTCGGATATAAATGGTTCACTGACCGACACTAAAAACTTCTCAATAATGGAGTTAAGCTGAGAGGCAATCAAGCAACATGAGATTTCCTTCATTTTTTTTTGCTTGCCTTATAGTTAATAAGGATATATATTGGACTTTTTTTTTCTTCTTCTTCTTATTATTATAAAGGATTGATAGAAAACATGCCTGACGCTTGGCGGCGAGTCTAAAGGTATCCAAAAGATTTATGTCAAGCATTATCAAAAAGAAAGGAAGAGCAAGTTCAAATACTGAATTACTAATTAATAACAACATAGTTCCTTTTGGTCAATGATTAAAAAATTTAATAGTTCAATCGATTCAATCTAAAAATTTTAAACCGTCTAACTTTTCAGTCTGGTTTTCAAATTTCTTGTTCATTTTACTTTAATAACTCTTGTTGTTAAAAACTAATTAATTTATTAATTAATCGATCAATTTTTGTAAATTAATAAGTTCTTATAAATTAAAATAAATCAAATAGTTTTCATTTAATAATATCTTTTTTTAATTTAATTTTAAATTCTTTAATGGGTAAGGGTAACTTTTTTAATTATATTTCAAATTCTTTAATTTTATTCAATCTTTAGCTAGTTTTATAGTGGTCTAATACTGATTGAATCTTTTAAAACTCAAATATCTTCTCTTACTGGTTTACCATTTAATCTGATTTTTAAAACATTGCTTTTGGGTGCACGGTAACGCCATAGTTCAGATTCTATAAATTTCTATAAGCTAGCCAGCCAAATATCCTGATCCAATCAGATTGTCCAATTTTCAGAAAACATGAGCAGACAACAGGAGGAGCTGCTCTGATACATCATAAGACCGTTAGCAGAAAAAGCGTTCCGTTTGAGCTATTGGCAATTAAAATTCACACGCCTTAATTTCCCAATCTAGAAATCTTTCCTTAATTTCCTTTGTGTAAGATTGTGACAAATGTTTAACTTAAAACTCTTTAAGATTGCTCACCCTGATCTGTCCTTTTTATCGACTCGCCTCTATTAAAAATTTCAGATGCCTCACACTCATTCTTAGAACCCATAGACATTAGATCTTGAATGACTGAAGTTTGACATCTCGGCATGAAAGGAAGGCATAAGTTCAAGGAGATGTGCCAATGTATAAAAAAAAACTTTTGTTTCAAAATTATAGTCTTGAATTGAAGATCTAGAAATTTATGTTTCAAAATTAAAAGTTTGATTTAAGATTTTTTTAAAAACTTAGACTAGACATTTATTAATTTTTTAAAGTGATAATAAGTTAAAATATCTAATTTTTAAGATTTTTTAATTTAGTGTCAAACTGTTTTAAAAAATTTAATTTAGTATCTAAATTTTTAAATATGTATAAATAAGTTCAAAATATTATTTTTACTAATGTAACATGATTCTATCAAATGTTATGTAGATGTTTGTTTATTTGTCACATCAACAAAAATAACTTTTCACATCAACAAAAATAACGTTTTAACTTAAGTTATATTAATTTTAGAAGATTAGTCACTAAATTCAAAATTTCAGAAAATTTGGTACTAAATTAAAAAAATTCAAATATTTAGATACTTTAAAATTTATTATTTGTTTTTAAAATAAAAATTTTTTGTGAGATGCTTATTGATATGAAACTTATTAATAGAATTAGTGAGATTTAATATTAATATAATATGGCCAATGGCTCTTCTATTGCGACGAGTTTGATTTAAGAAAACAATAATAAAATCATAAAGAAGTACTATATGAATATCACACTCATTAAAAAGAAAGAATGAGAGTTATAAAAGCCTATAGTTGATTACTACTAGCAAAATAGATAACATTGTTAATTATTAAAGAATATAGAATAAAAGTTTTTCTAGAGTAATTGGATTGAACAAAAACATAAAATGGCTATTATAATTAGAAGAAAGTCTTTTATAGGTAAAAGCCTTGGAAATAGAATCCTAAAAGGAAGTAATAAAATGTAATCTAATTAGGAAATAAATCACTTTGAAAGGTAAGTCAATCCCTATCTAAATAGAAGCTCGAAATAAAAAAACTAATGAAAGCATTAATTTGATGTCAGTTTAACTTCCAAAGCTAATGTTGATTTTGTTCTAAAGTTTAAGGCATAAATATAACAACAAGTTTGACACCAGTTATAAATTCAACTTTTTTATCCATCCCATCTGTATATCTAGCACAAAATCGACACTTGAAACTAATATGACTTCGACGCCAATTAGATTCTATTTCTCAATCTTTAATAGGTTAATGTAAGAATAATGATAGGTGTAGTTTATACTATTTTTTGCTAGGTGTTTTAATGTGTTTGTAGGTGTTTATTAGATGATTGTTGCATGTATAGACTTAGAATTGTGTTAATGTGAGTGTTGTTGCATGTATAGACTTAGAATTGTGTTAATGTGAGTGTTTATTTATATTCTAAGTATTTGTGTAGTTTGTAGCATGTTTTCAATCTTAATTATAGGTTTCTTGAGTTTTTTTGATGTGTTTGTTAGTTTTGGAAATCAGATAAGTGAAAAATAAGAGAGTTGGATATGCATGGAGCTGCATAGGCAAGGTCACGATCGTGACTCCCATGTTATGATCATGACAGAAGAGAATTACCCATAGTCATGATGGTGACTCCATTGTCACGATTGTGACAGAGAGCAATTTCACAGAGTCACATGTCACGATCGTGACAGACGTTTCTCAAGTGCGACTTTTTCCATCTATTTTAGGATTCGAGGGCATTTTTGGAACCGATCAAAGGGTGAAAACCCTAGTTACACCCCAAGACACTTAGAGACTATTTAAGAACCTTACGAAGCCTAAAAAACATAACCTCCATATTGTAAAAGTGGTTCAAACAAGGAAGATCGAGAAAGAGGTCTAGATTTCCAATTTTCCATATTAAGCTTCGAATAGAGTTTTTCTTTCTTTCTCCTTTGTTATTTTCATCATACTTGATGTGTAAATTGAATTTTCAAATGTATATTATATTCATGATATTCTAATTTCCAAATTAGGGTTTATTATGAAGTTATTTTGTGACTTTTATCTTTGTTGATTCAATAAAATATTTTGGCGTTGTGTTAATTATGCATGTACATACTTTAACAACAAATATAGAGAGTGAGTCAACAAAAATAATTTGATTAAATTATGCAACGAGAGTTGGCAGTTTAATAAGTCATGCTATTAAAAAATTAATTATCATTCGAAGAGAGATCTTGTGTAAGAACTTGATTATTCAATAGATAACTTCAAATCTAGTTGAAACGTTAGAGAAGTTTCGTGAATCAAAAGGTTGCAAAATCTGGAATTTTTGTATTCAATTAAGGTTAATCTATTAGAATTAATTGGTTAGGTCTTGAGAGAAAGTAATCAACCCTTTAGAAAATCTAGGATCGACATATAATTGGATCAATAATCGTTAAGAGAACAAAATAACAAAAGAATAAATCCCATGCATTCATCCTTGATCATCCTTAAATATTTGTGGCAACTCATTTGATAATTGTTATTTTATTGATTTTATTTTATTTTTTTAATTTTCTGTTATTATTTCACTCAACTCATGTTTTATTACCTTAGACAAAGTTAGGTTCAGTTAGTTTTACCTATTCCTTGTGGGATCAATACCTTTTGATACTACAAGTTTACGATTTATATACTTGCGGATATTGGAAGTTTTATTATATATATAAAACTTGCTCAGTAAGTAACATTGACTGTCTTCTGTGTCTAGCACTGGTTACATTTTACAATTTCATTCTTTAATTTGCTCCTTCACTTGAATCAACATTATAAGTATAACTTCAACATTTTGAAGTAACAATTTTTCTCTCATTATATATAGATCGACCATTAAGTCGTTGAGAGCATCTTTGGCCTTCCTTTTGTTACTCCTATTATTGTTCCTCCAATATTCTTCAATAGTTCTTCAAACTTTTTGACACTTGAGTAGTAAATGCTTGATTCCTATTATTCTTTTTCTCTCTTCAAAATAATTTTTCCTTTAATCTTTATATTCGTCTACAAAATCAAAAGGAGATAAATTAACAACATTGAAGGTAGTATGAACACCATATTCACCTAATAAGAAAATTTTGTAAGTGTTGCTCATTCTCTCCACCACTTTAAATATCCCATCTCCCATTGGCTATAACTTATATTTTCATTTTCTTAG
>JAOQMM010000002.1:6689667-6703011 GCA_027563515.1 Erythroxylum platyclados
AGAGGAATGGAGGAATACCTTAAACTAAGGAATCATAATATAGGCTTGGTAATGATAGTTACTTACCAGGCAGACTTTATCATTGCATTCCCTTTCCTGTTTTTTCAAACCCACCAAACAAGCACACGGTTAATTTTAGAAGCAATTATGACATGAAAAGCCGAGATAAAAATGGATTAGGTTGGAGTTGGGATGACTTCCTCAGGGAGTTACTTGAACTCGTTTCAAAGCTCGATTGAGCTAAAATTGCTACTTAAATCTGTGTTGAAATTCGTTTGAACCACTTAAAATAATATAATTTAATGCAAATTTCTCAAAATACTGTTGCTTTTATAATGTGGTGCAAATTGTTTAGGTCATCAAATCAAACCTCGTGTTGTCTCCCTAAATTCAAACCAAGTTTGAAATTTAGATATATCGAATTTAACTTGTTAACTTTGAGTTAGACCAAATCAAGCCCTTTTAACAACCTTAATAAAAAAAGAACATATATGCCCGTGTAATTTATCATTTGCATCACCAAAAACAGCTACAATTTATTGCTTTATTCTCGATTCATAGTAAGTCAAACTAATTTAATTAACGTCATAATCTACAACACACTTACGACCTACATGATTCGATCAGACAGAGATGGGAGCCTCCTGAAGAAGTTGAGAGCGGGTGATGGCATTCGATCTCGAAAAATCGGATGCCGGAAATAATAGAACCCAAATGTCATCGCCACCATTTTTGATGGTACCAAGTAGAGTATCAAAGCCACCACAAAGCATAATCCCACAAATATCCCTGTTGCACGTGGGTCCCTCCATGTTACCAATGCTTGCACTCTTTCACCTTGTGTCGCCACGTCACCCAATACTTTTTGCACACGTGCCCCCAGCGTACGCAACTTATCGTATCTCGCTCTTACGATGTCCGCTGATCTGTTGCTCGGCACTGTATCGAACTCCTCGTCTAGCTCCTCACGATCAACAGTGTCTGCCAACGAAATCTGGGGATCAAAATGTGGAAGTGGTTCCCTTGATCGGAATCTATAGTTCCAAGCACCAATCACGAACAAGTAGAATGCCAATGTGGGTACTATTAAGTCAGGAAACCACACAAGCATCACCAGTAATGCATGCACGAGCACAGTAGACGTTGGGTTCTTCCACACTCGTGTGTCTTCTGTCCACCGTACGATGTCGATCAGGCTAGCAATCACGTTGATTATCCTAAACCAATTGGCACGTACTTTCCTCATGCTAAATGCGTGCGAGTCCAAGTCAAGCATGTAAAGCACTACTTCTCTCCGAAGAGGCGGCTCTGATCTGGACAAGTGGGTGGCTGTTATCTTAACTGCAGTGTTCCTCATTATTTCCTGCTGGATGATCCCAAGCGGCTTTATGTGATGCATCAACGGCAAAAGGGGCTGCGTGTACATGTGTAAGAAATCAATTGTGGGAGTTGCTCTTAAGAGCCTCACGGCCACCTCAATTTCACCCATCTTCTTGACCCCATTATTACTCAACACAATCAACGGGTATGAATTTTTGTATACTCTACCAGTTTCCAATGTAGAGATGCGTATCCTTACTTTTCCAACCCGGGTATCTGGACGAGTGGTAGCTTTGTCGCCCTCCATCTCAACTGCCTCCGAGCTGTCAAAGACTGCAATGGTTAACACTGTAGATGGATCATACACTTTCCACGTGTATTGCTCATTCCATCTAGGATCCAAGCTATCACATACAGTTCTTGTACGTACCCATTTAGGACCATACTTGGCCACACAGTAAGCATCCGTGCAACCTTTAGCTTGTACAGTTTTCATGGGTAATAGGTTCTTGCACCCAATGATACCCAATTCCACGGTGCCAACCGGTGGTTTCCACAGCTGCCTTGCCGTGGGTCGGTAGTCACTGCACACGTGCGCCGCCTCGTCCATCACGTGATATCCACCATCAAAACAAACTCTCAGCTGTACCCTTCCTCTGTATACAACTTTCTTTTCACTGTTTGGATCTTCCAAACTGAACCATCGAGACGCCACTTTCCGGTCATCCACCCGTCTCTCCACGGAGGTGAGCGGCATGCTAACAACCCCCACTATTGCTTGTCCCTTTGGTTGTCGGGTTTCCAAGGTGAAGACTAAATGATCGCTAAATGGCTCCGCTGCTACGAAGAGTAAGTCTTCATTCCATGACGGAGTGCCGTTACGCGTGACGACGGATTTCGTTTTTTGCACTTGGAAGCCTAACTGGGCTTTTACTTGAAAAAAGACTTCTTTCGATGATGTTGAAGGTGAGATATCTTGAGCTTCCACTACCGTAGCTCTAACGTACCATAGCTTTGGAGAGAGGTAGACTTTGGCTTTGGAGTTGACATTGCCCGCTGTGTCGGTTTTCCAGGCATCGGCAAACGACTCATCAGCTTGTGTCCCGATCCACGTGGCAAGCATCAGGTCTCCTCTTTTGGCCCCACCTCCCTCCAACCTGTACCATTGTGGGGCCAGCGGGCTGTCTGGAGGATCCCGTAGTGGAATCTCCGTCACGTCGAAACAAATTCCACCTAGGAAATTCTCTGCCCCCGTGTCAGCACCAAGCGAGTCCCAAATCGAGACTTCTAGGATGGAGGACGACTCAGGTGCATCGCGACCAAAGGCGAATGTCTGGTCCCACTCAAAATATGACGTTTTCCTGGCCGGCTTGGACTGAACGCGGCTGCCAGAAACCACAATTCTTGCAACCGGACTGCCCTTGGTGGGGAGGTACCGGGCTTTCACCACCCTGACGAACAAGTAGTGCATCTTTTCAACTAGATCAAATGAAGATCGTTCGATTGAAATACTCTCCTGTGATTCAAGACCGAAGCTCGTGGTTGGGGCCAATGGCACTGGCCTTGTGATGGGATGTGGACCGCTCTTTCCTGCTACTTTGACTTCGGTCGTCGACATTATCTCCGGTGTAGTTGATTCCCACTTATCAGTTATTGGCTCCAAAACAATATCCTCATCAGCTTGCAATGCGTCGTCAGGTGGGCCTACTTGGCTCTCATCGCTTGCTTCTTTTGGAGCTTCAGATGGTGGTGTTGGCTCGGACTCTTGTGGTTTCTCAACTTGTACCGGTGCCGGTGAGGTATCTGACGGAGGTGGAGCAGCTTCAGCCGTTGGCTCTTCAGTTGGTGAATTTTCTGGTGGTTTTTCACTCTCTGCCTCAGTGGTCGGCATGGGTTGTTGAGGTTCAGATTCTGGTTTTGGAGCTTCGGCTGTAGGTTGCCGTGACTCAGCATTCGTCTCAACTTTAGCTTCCACTTCTGAAGCCGCAACTGGTGGTTCTTGTGGTGGTGGAGGCGACGGAACTTCATCTTGATAGTAGATCTTTAAACCAATCTGACCTTGTATAAAACTCAAGAGATACTTCTTCTCAAGAGTGTAATATATTAAAGCCTCTTCTCCTTTCTTCACAAACTGGGTGGAACTCAATCGGATTCTACCCAAATGGTTATGCCTTCCCGTGGGTCCGTAGTTCTTATCATGGTAAACTTCAAGCTCAAGTGTGTCGTCGAACACATTTGATGGCTTTCCAACGTTGAACTCCAGAGTTTCGTTCCATGTTGGGTTTATATCGCGTATGGCAGTGTGTGTACGTTTTCTTTGCCCATAGAAATCTATGACAACGTAAGGACTTGACGTTCCATGTCCATCTTTTGGCGAGAGGTTGTGAGCATCCACCACTTCAACTATTAGTTTCTGATTTCCTGACATTGTTTCTTTCTTTAGTTCCTCTTCCGTCTTATGCAATATTACGTTGTTCCGCTGCTATTTGGAAGTACTGAACAAGAAAGGGTTTCCAAAGGAAATTATGAGAAGGGTGTTTTGAGGATACATATATAATCTACGTGAACGAGTTGAAGATACCTATATCTGATGTTTGGAGGTGGAGAAAAAGGAGTATAGCGGGTCTTAGTTGTCGATGAATGGGACAGAACATGGTGAGGTAAAGGAAGAAAAAACCATAAAGATGCTTAACTTGATGAGCAAGAGCATCTTTTAAGAACATACAAAGTCTTACCTGAAACAATTTTAGTTAGTAAGCTTTTTTACTTTGCTTGTTAAGAGATATACTTTCCCTTATCTCTCTCTTTTCTTTTCTTTTTTAATAATGACTGAAAGATTCCTTCATCCTAGCTTTTGCTTTTATAGCCGTCCCTTTTTACCAGTTTTATGGATTTGTATGGTGAATCAATGGTGCCAAGCAAATGGGCATGCAAGCTTTTCTCAAAGATGAAATCTTTTGTCACCGACCTATGAAGGACTTTGTCGTCTCCTATTACATCTTTTCTTATTATTGACATAATACCACGTCTATTTTCTCATGCTTCGATGAAGAAGTGGAAGATAACGGCTAATGGGGATCTGGTTGGAAAGTGTGTGGCACTATTTCTCTCTTCCACACCACACTGCCTGTTGGGATTCACCGTAATTAAGATCTCTGCCAAATAATTAACCGAGTGAAAGGTATAGCGGATGTGCTTTAGAAAAGACGTACTTCTAATGACAAACACTTATGATGCAAAGGTTTGAGGTGCTAAACGGGCTCTATCCCATAGAAATGAGTGATGTTCTATATTCAGTTTTAACTAATGGAAATAAAACTTAATTCGTAAAATGTAAAATTGTTGTTTTCAAATATAGAAAGATCTAATGGCAACAATAAATGGTTGAACACACTGGAACAAAGACGAGTTTAGGAATAATACGAAAGTTGGACAACCTCTACTTTTATCCAAGATAGTCAATTCTGAGTTTTCAAAATATTCAGTAGATGACCCTATAGAATGGTTCAGTAAAGTTCTTCACGTTCCAAGACACTGTTGAAACTCAAAAGGTGTACTTAGTACGATTTCATCTTGAAGGTGAGGCGAACCAATGGTGAAAATAGCCAATACAAGTTTACAAAGAAGGAGGAAAGGACTTCACATGGGTCATTTTTTTTAGGAAGAGGTTCGGTTTGGACCAACGTGAGGACTTTGATGAAGTTCTATCTAGAGCGAAGTAGGCAGGCTCTTTACGAGACTATTCAAAAGGCAGTAGTGAAAATATTTATTGGGGCTTCAAATTGAAAATTATAAAGGGTGTTTGTGTGTTAATTTAGATTTGGACCGTGTGTAAGGAAAATTTTTTCTCAAAATTTGTACCTGACTTTTTATGAATATAAGTAAGCTTTAAAAACTTAAAAGTTAGAGTTCTAAGCTACCAAAAATATTGAAATATATTAAAATAAAATATGAAGTGAAGAAAACAATTTATTTGCTAAAGAGAATCACAAACAACAAAAGAGAATTTGATATAATAAAGATGAATTTGCAATATAAAGAAAGCTGAAAAATAACAAAATGTTTTTGAAATAGGTTAATTGTTTTCTTTAGAGATTGATTTTTGTTGTATTGATGTTGGTCTGTTGTTGTCTTCTATTTTCATAGTGCTAGTGAATTTATAGTCCTCTTATCTTTAAGTAGTTTTTTGCTATAATTGCTAACTTTCTTACATTTTAGCTAATTATCTACCTCAAGTAACTTTTATGTCCTAGAATTCAACCTCAAGTAACTTCTTTCCAACTCACTTACCATATTATTGTTAACTACCTTTCACCATTTTTTCAATTCTATGTCTTAAATTTCCACAAATTCAGTATATTTCTTTTCCCATCCCTGATTTTTCGTTGTCCATGAATTATTTAGCTAAACAATTATGGAGCTTTAATTTCTGGGCTAACTTGATAGCTTTTTTTGGTCACATGGGCCAATTTATTTTAGGTTATTAATAATTCCCCTTCCTCGTCCCACACATATGTTTAGTTGAGCAAACTAAACATATGGTATAGAAATTCCTTTAGTTTTCTATAAGTTGAACTTTGAATTTCATCTTAATGGTTTTATAGATTCTAGACTAAATTCCTGAATTAGGCCAAGTAATATTATCTGTGAAGAGTCTTCTAGATCCTAAACAATCATTTACATATAAGAAATGTCATATCTAAAGATTGCATTTAAGATCTTTCAAATTTGAAATCCCTACTTTCTTATCCGTTATAGAAGATAGAAAATCTCCTTAAATTTCAACCTCTTGCTATTACCTTAAGATTTTACAATTTCTTTTTATAAAATCTTCTTATTACTTCTTCACTTTTCACCTCAGCTCTCAAACAATCTTTATCTTCTTTTTTGACTTAAATATTGTCCTTTTTCCACTTCCACTACCATGACCTTTTCTTGCCACACTTCTTTCTCTTCTTTAACAAACTCTGCTGAGGTGAATGCCACATATGTGTGTTTATGATTTTGGTACTTTCTCAAAAATCCCTTCGATTTCTTCTAACTTCAATTCTTTTTCCAGGGTAAGCTTGATGTAGTTTCTGTTCCATATAATCCTTTTCCACCCTTCATAAGGATTAAGTAAATAATTCTCAAACTTTAATTTTCGTTTTAAAATACTAACTCTAACATTTGAATTCCTATTTTTAGTACTATAGAAAGCTTTCCTCGATTCAATCATAAATACAATTTGCTTCTCACTATTGGGAGTCCTCCACCTATTGATTCTTCTCACCCACAACTGAAGTAAGTAATTTAAAATTTTCTCTAGAATTCACTCTTGTTTTAAGACCCCAAATCCCTCAAATCTTGCTTAGAAATGTATTTCAATGGGCTAAATAGGTAGACAGGTTATAAATGTCCTATCATTTGGCTTAGAAGAGACATGACCTTCTGTAACTAATAGCCCTTTCCAGGAATTCCATAGAGTATTAACCTAACTTTGTGTCTGCGATTCTAAAATTCTGGAATCCTTCATATAACTCCTTTATATTCCCTTTTGGTTACACTTCTATTTCATTGAAAGACATTTTCTTTTTAACTAGGTTACTTGTAATTGGGGAAGATTTTGTTTGCTTAATTGAAGAACCCCCTAGTTCAAATTTTGTTGCTTTTAAATGTTAATCTTATTCTGGATTGGTAAACACCTATGCTTCTTTAAGAAATCTTATTTCTAAAGAAGAATAGGTCAAAGTTACTTGGGTTTTACTAAACCAATCTATCTTTTATTCTATTAGTAACAAACCTAGTTTGGAATTTTTTCCTTTTTGTAAAGCGGTAGCTTTTGATAAGTTCTTTACTTTATGCTCTATTTTCTTGGGGTTTCTCTAGAGAAACTTAAGGATATGCCTCTCCAATCTCCCTTTACAATGACTTAACCTATATGTTTGGTTTATCTAGCTTTGAGCTTTTGCTTATTTCCCTGAACTTAGAGAAAGAGAAGACACACCTTCTTTTGACCCTAGATTTCCTAATTTTCTTGTCCTGTGTTTATCCACCAGTTTATAATAAAATCTCCTAAGGACATATTCAATACTCTGTTTTCTCTAAAGTATAGGTCTATGGATTAGTTGAATCCTTTTGAAGATTTCTCCGAAGGGCCTTATTGGTTAAAATTTTTTAAGAATTTTGAATCCTCTTGCTTGACTGTTTACCATAAACTTTTTCTCATTTATACCAATTCTATAGTTTTCATTTTTGGCGTTGATAGGCCGACCCTTCTATTACAGTTTTGGATTTTAAAATGCATCTCCCTTAACTTTGGAATAGGCTACTTGACCTTTATTTGGGAATTCCTCTTGTTGTACATTTTATGGACTACTCAGTAGGAATTTTTTTCAAGACAAGAGTTATAAATGATAAATTCCTCTGAGAAATTTTTGATCACTATTGCATTTTAAAGTGCAAGATTGTTACTGTTAGTATTACTAACATAAAAATTAACCACTCATAGTGGTTAAAAAGCTTCTAGAGTTTAGTACCTCGACCTGATTATGCCCTTTTGAAAGTTATTCCCATGGATTCGTGTATTTTACTTTGTTAGAGGTAAGACAAAAATTTCTTTATTTTACATGTTGATACGCTAATTTGGTAACGAATTCTTTTAAATTCTACAGGCAAAGTATAATTGGTCTATAACAACAACTTTAAAAGAAGTCTTTGACCTGACTTTCTTAGATCTCTTTCCTAACCTTCCTTCCTATGCCACACCAACAATCAACTTTGAAGAACTATCGAGAATTAAGGAGTCTTTGAGACTTACTATGCAATAAGAGCTTTAGTTCTTGACTGAAATTCAATATAGTTCTTTGCGGAGTATACTGTCATATGTTGGTTCTACAACTTAGTTGTTTACTGTTAGGTGACTTATTAACAAAGGGCTTCTTAACAAAGTCGAGAAAGTCTTTGTTTCCTTTGAAAATCTTGCTATAATTAGGTTATGTACTCCAAGGTAAGAATCTCTTAAAGGAATTTAGGAGTTGAAAAACGAATTTGATTCTTTATAAAATGAAGCCATTGAGTATGAACAGGATATCAAACTAATTAGAGAAAAATAAGAAACCCTTAAACAAGATGGATATAGGCTCAATCATGAGTTTTATAAAGTCAAGCACATGTTGCGGAGATAGAGAAGTCATTAATGCTGTAAAAAGACAAAGTCAACTTTTGGAAGCAATAACTCCAACAAGCCAAGGAGGACCAGGTGTCATGTATTAATCAATAAGGTGAAATTTGATCCTTTGACTTGGACCAACTCTGAAATTCCCTACTTTTTCAACTTTTGGCTAGTTTCAAGTGGATCTTTAGATTTTTATTTCTAAATGTTAATCTTACACTAATGCTATTTTATTATATGAATTCATTTTCATTCATTGATCCCCATCCTTTAGAAAAATGGTAGGTACATAAGGTTTTAAATACTTCCTATTGACAAAATACATATGAGGTTCACCTTCCAAACTAGACAAACAATAAGAATTACCACTTAAAACTCCATAAATTCTAAATGGCCTTTCCTAATTTGGGGACCATTTACTCCATTCTCTGTCTTTTATCTTACGTGGTAGGATCAACTTTCATACTAGATCCCCTTCCTGGAATTCTCACCTATTAATTCTTTTATCATACAACTTTTCCACCTTTTCCATTTGGATGAATATATTATTTAAAGCTTGAAGTTGTACTTTGTCTAAATCCTCTAATTCCATTAACATCGCTTTTGAAAACTCGAAAGCATCCAAAGTAATTTGTTTGGCTACTCTCAAGGATGGATCCACTATTCCATAGGAAGAATGACATCATGTCTATAAGTTAAGGTAAATGGGCTAATTCCTGCGACAGTACGCTTAGAAGTACAATATGCCCGTAAGGTTTTGGACAGAATTTGTGCCATTCTCCTAGATTCTCCTTTAAAATTTTCTCTGTAATCTCGATCCTTATATTGTTGGATGTTTCGACTTAATCATTAGCCTGAGCATAATATGGAGTCGAATTCAATAATTTTATCCTATAATCTTTAGCAAAATCTCTAATTTTTTAGCCTATAAAGATAGTTCCTTGATCACTTTTTATCGAATGAAAAATTCCAAAATGATGAATAATCTATTCCTTACTGAATTTAACTACATCTGTTTGATCAACTTTCTTCCAATGTTGAGTTACCACCCATTCGGTAAAGCAATCTGTGGTCAATAAAATAAAACTATAGCCTTTTGAGGATGGCAGATATATCTTCCTAATGAGATCAATGGCCCATCCTCTAAATGGCCCTGTTTTAACTATATAATGTAACTCAATTACAAGAATTCGCTGAATTCTTCCATATTTTTTACATTGTTTATACCCTCTAACATATGATATGCAAACTTTCAAATGGTTGGTCAATAGTATCTATGCTGATGTATAAGCCATCTCATTTTTATTCAGAATGAAGTGCTCTACATACCCCTCACGAACTTGTCTCATTACTATTAATGTCTTATGCATCCCAAGACATCTCAGAAGAAGTTTATCATTTCCTTAACAAAACATAATTCCTTCAATCAACAAAAGGATTCAGTGTAACACCCCTATACGGAACCTACATCTATCCACACACATAGAAAGCAAATTCCTGTACATGCATTCAAGGTATACAATTCTATTCAATGTTGTGCATATACATATTACAAAACTTCCCAATGCTTGACATTATCATTTAACAGCAGTATTACATCTTCATATTTATATGACAATCCAAAAGGAAAACATACAATTTCTTTAACCATTACATGTACAATCATCTTTGACTAAAAACACCTTCCAAAAATACTTTTTCTTCTATCTGTTGGCCTTAGTCCCTGCAGATGTTCCCTGTACCTCACTTCTATGACCTGGACCTACACGAATTAACACTCGTGCTAAGCTTGAAAGCTTAGTGGGAAAAACACTTAGTTTGGATGACTACTCACAGTAGTCATCCGCTAAGCACACATATTCAGAAATATCACAACTTATATACCATAAATACACATTCATGAACCAAACATTGATATTCAATGCTTATGTAAACAATAATGGCATAGTTAAGCAAAGTACATAATGCATATATGCCTCAACATATTTCCATATACCGAAAATACACATTTATAAGCCAAACATTGATATTTAACATTCAACTATACAAATTATCAATACAAATGCAAATGCTCATTAATACCAATTAATATGCTTTCATGTTTTATTTCTTACTTATACCATTTACTTTACTTTCTTTGTTAAGCCTGCACATTTTTTGTGCGTGTGGATAATGGGTGCTGTGGATACCCGAAGGCATCAAACTGTGGACACCCGAAGGCATCAAACTGTGGATACTCGAAAGTATCAAACTGTGGATACTCGAAGGCATCAATAGATGCTCGAAAATATCAAACTGTAGATACCCAAAGGCATCAAACTGTAGATACCCGAAGGTATCGAGTTGTGGACACTAGTGGTGTCAAATTATAGCAGCTGCACTGTAACCCCATAAGCATGCCTATCTATCCACAACCAAGACAATAGAGCAGACACTATAACATTTCCTTTAACCATTTGCAAATTTCACAATTCATATTTTAACAAATCACATGATATAAATTTCAAGTCATAAAATCCATATTCATGTTCATGCATGTAGTTCATAATTCACCATCACTTGAAGGGTATCAAAATCATACTTCTATAATCATACTATACATATATGGGTAATGAATATGCATACAAATCCTTAATGTGCATGTAAATTTTCTTTATTATGCATTATGCTCAATCTCAAATTCCAATGTTCAATCAACCAATTCACATATGTTAAATCCTATTTCATTTATTTCTAGGTGTTTGAAAAGTTTCATACACATTCATAAAGGTTCGGATAAGGTTTGGTAAAAATCATAAACAAAACATTTGTCACGGTCGTGACAGATACTCTCTCCATTCATACCACTATTTGTTTCATAATATGCATATAGAAAACGTCAGAACTGGGTTTATAGGTCTTCTAAAAACTTTTTCCTCTATGTCTCTATTTTCCAAAACACTAAATATCAGGCCATTCAGACTTCTAACACATGAGCTATAGATCAAATATCATACAATGCTCCAAAACAGGGACAACATCAGGTCACCATTTTCGATCTCAATTTACCATGTCATCAAGCTAGAATAAAGTCATAGTCCCTTCTAGAGATGTTTAGATGTATGTCTTAGATTTCATATGCAATAGAAATCACAGAATTTGGAGGTCTATAGGCTGAGTTATGACTCAAACAATGTGACTGACTCAAATAAACCCTAGACAGAATTCCACTACAGGATAATCTCTTGTCATATTCAACCAATTCTATACAAGATAACACCAAAATAACACCAAAGCAACATCCCAGCAACCATGACACATCCAAATGAATCTTTATATCCATTCAAACCTACACAAATATAGAAATCAACGAAGTGAAGTCCCAAACCTTAAAATTGACAAAGTAGGTCTTTGTTGCCTTTCCTTCCCTTCCTTTTTGGTTTGGCTTGAATCACCAAATGAAAAATGATGGGATGAAGAAGGTGAAGTGGAGATGAGAAAAATCTGAAGTTAAGATCTCAAAGTTTTGCCCATCTTCCCTCTCCATATGCCTTTTCATGAATTTTCTAATTTTAGACACATGTTTCAATCCCATTAGACCATATGTCACAATCCTATTGGACCAAGTTTTACAATCCCATTGGACCATATGTCACAATTCTATTAGACCATGTGTTGCAATGCTATTAGAACATATGTTACAATTCTATTGGACGATGTGTTACAATTCTATTAGATCATGTGTTACTATTCTATTGGACACACATGCTTTAATCTTATTGGTCCATGAGTTGACTTTCAGAAAATTGCATATTGATCCTTCTTCTTCCTTTAATTCCCGCATTGGCCTATAAACTTATCAATTTATTTCATTCCAATATGTCTTAAGTTTCCAATGGCATAAATTTCATACAATTTGGTTAATTATTTTGGGAGTTATACCCAAAACACTACAGGCTGTTCGGAAACAGGGATAGCAGCCATAACTCAACTTCAAGCCAGAATTTAAAACTCTTATAGGTAGAATAAAATTTCAGTTCCTCATGAAAGTCTTAGAACTATGTCTCTGGTTTAATCTCCAATTTGATTCATCCAATTTGGAGGTCTACAGATCAAGATATGGCCAAATTACAAAAGTCTGTTTAGTGGAACCTATCCATCCAACGAGGTACACATCCCAAATCAACTAACTTCGGTCTTATCATGCAAGAGTAACACAAAACATATCCAGTTTAACCAAAAACATCCCATTTACTTATGGAATACTTCTTTTATCAATTCCCCTCACTTCAAACTCATAATCCAAGCAAACCTATCAAAAATTCCCATCCATATTTCACATCTTTGTATGTATGTCCATACCGAAGTGAACAAATTATCCATTTACCCATGTCTTTTACATTAAGTACCATTATGTCTCTTACTATACTTAGATACACTTAATTCATTCGTTATGTTCAGTTCTTATTACACCCTAGACATGCTATAATACTTCCAGGGTATATGTTGGGGTGTTACATCTACTATGTCATTTTCTCTCTCTTCCTTACTTTTAAATTTTTGCATTATAAGTCTTTGTTTTCAAAAGGCTCCTTCAGTTTTACAATAGACTCCTTCTATTTTTTTATCACAAGAGGTTCCTTTCATTTTGAATGATAGCAGGCTCCTATCGATTAACAGGCTCCTTCTTTTTGAGCCTAGCAGGCTCCTATCAATTAAGCAGGCTCCTTTCGTTTTGAGCGTTAGTAGGCTCTCTTCAATTAACAGGCCCTTTCATTTTTAACGTTAACAGGATCCTTTCGAAAGTTTATAGGACCCTTCTATTTATAATTTTTTTTGTTTAGCAGGATCTTATCAATTTGAAAGTACCTTGAAATTTTTTTTACACACAA